>WEIT01021292.1:25138-36013 GCA_013389985.1 Dryoscopus gambensis
ACAAATAAAAAAAATTGGTCCATACATGGTTCTCTGAAGCATCAGGCATCTCTTGTTCCACAGAGATGGCACTTTGTTCATTACCTGAATGAAGAAGCAGATGAGAATGCTGGTTGGTGGGATGCTGCGTTCATTGTGTATCTCTGCATACCTCCATGTGTTAAACTCTCAGTTCTTTCTATCTGTCTATCTGTCGATCTGTCTGTCTATCTATCTATCTATCTATCTATCTATCTATCTACCTTTGACTGATCCCTTACCTGTGAGTATTTCTGTGAGACTGACTCTGGAAACCTGGAAACTTTGAGGCTTCGCTTTATATTTGATGAGTCATATTTCCGCTTCACTTTACCAGATGATCTGACCTTGTCTACAGAACATCACACCAAAAGAGCCCTGAGCTTCATTATTCATGCCTTGATGGAACAGAAATCATCACAATAAATACCCATTCTGAGCAGGACACATCCTGGTAGATAATTTCGTCAGGTATTTGCAAAGTCTAATCTGGAGAGATGGAGTGGAACAGAACAGCAATTTGAGCTCTTACTGCTGCTTTTATTTCATTTCAAGTACCTACTTAATAATAATACATAAATTGCAACTGGCCTTCAAAATGGAGAAATGTTGACTTAGCAACAGAAAAAATTTCAGGGAATTAAATAGATAGTTTTAATGGAATTTGTGGTGTTGATCTGCCACTTTATGCTATGTAAAAAATGCTAGCCACGGGGATTTTTCACCTCAGTAAACTGCAGCTGTCTAGAGATTAAGCATTTAATCTAAGCCTGAGCAACATCTTAAAGAAACAGTTTACAGTAACTTGCTGTCACCAACGGTGCCAAATGTCCCTGTGTACAGAATCTGCATGTTTCAACAGTCCTTTCAAAGTGAGACCATATTCCTCTCAATAAACCTCAGCACCTAGACAGAATCATAGAATATCTCAAGTTGGAAGGGACCCATAAGGAGCAACAAGCCCAACTCCCAGGTCCTAGCAGGACTACCTGAAACTAAATCATATGACTAAGAGCATCATCCAAATGCTCTTTGAACTTTGATAAGCTTGGTGCCACCATCGCTTTCCAGGGCAGCCTGTTCAAGTGACTGACCACCCTCTCAATGAAGACAATTTTCCTAATGTGCAATCTGGACTTCCCCTGACACAGCTTTATTCCGTTTCCTTGTGTCCTATCACCAGAGAGAGATCAGCACTTCCCCCTCCAGTGACCCCCTGCAGGAAGGTGTAGACTGCAATGAAGTCACTCCTCAGCCTTCTCATCTCCAAGGTGAACAAACCAAGTGACTTCAGACACTCCTCCTAAGTCTTGTCCTTGAGGCCTTTCACCATCTTGGTGTAGTGGTTTGGTTTGCATTTTGCATTCTGTGAGATAAGAATTAGGAGGAATGCAAAGCACGCTCCATACTTCAAAGAATACAAAGAAATTTATTACTAGAACTAAAAGAAGGGGAAAAAAAGCGGTAAGGGTTAGAACAAACCTTCAGACCACTTTCCTCCCCCCATCCTCCTCCCTCCTTCCATTTATAACATAAAGACACAAACTTGGTATTATTTCAGTCAGTTTACAGCCTCTGTAACAGTCTTTTATCAGTTCACTTAGGGAGAGGAGTCTCTTATGCTCGTGTTCTGGAGTTTCCATGCAATAAGCAGTCTTCTCATGGCTTCAATGTCACAGCACAAACAGCCGCTCGGGAGTGGATCTCTGTTGGTTCTGTGAGTCCCTTCCATCTTTCCCCACAACCGTCATCGAGGGTCCAATCTTAGTCACCGGGGTATTATTTTAAGGTTGAGCTGTTCAAGAGCAAATGTTCTCTTCATCTGCCTCTAGAATTATCTTCATCTTTAAATCTCTGTTCAGAAACCTGGGAAAAAGTAAAGTCCTCCCATGGGTAGCCTCTCTGTTCAGGTGTCTCATTAGATCACAGCAACATCAGCATTTACTTATTTTCAGCACAGGCACTTTGCTCATAGCAGAAGCTCTACCCCCCAGGGCCTATTATAAAATTACAAGAGAGTCGATATATTTCCATAACTTTGCAGGAGAATTCCAGCTTACTAGCAACTCCTCTATCTCTCCTTCTAGGCTTCAATCCTTTCTTCTTCACTGACTTAGGTGTTACTAATCATGGTGTCTATTTCTGTGTCTCTGGTCTTCCCTTATCCGGGGAAAGGAACTTACAGCATTGGAAGGGTTAATCTTGGCTGGGCCGGAGCTTATCTGTTTCTGCTGGTCACATGATTTCAGTGAGGTGGTGGCTGAAGCTGGTGGCGGCGGCCGGACTGGAGGGGAGGGGGCCATCTTCAGGCCATCCAGAGCCAGGGCTGCAGCCCGGCCCCACAGGCTCACGCAGGCAGGCCCCCGCCGGGCTGAGTAGCCAGGCCTGGTAGAGGCCCGGCCCTGGCCCTGTTGGGCCAAGCCTGGTCTGCCTGATGTTACCTGGCTGGAGACCGGAAAAGCAAGAGGCCAATTCCCACCTTATCTGTCTTTACATGTTGTTGTTTCACAGAGGCGTAAACCATTTCTGAGTGGCCCAATAAGGCTGTCAATATTCAAATCAATTAATTGATTGGCTCCATCAAGTTTTGCAGGAAATTACCACAGCAATTTGCAGAAACATCACTTCCTTGGCTCTGTGTCTTTCCAAAAAAAAAAACCAGTGCCAAAGGAAAGAAAAAAAACCCTAAAGCAGGAGGGGTGCCCTGCCCGCTTATCAGAAGTAGCAGAAACACAGAGCCGTCGTGACCTTGAATCACAGGAGGCTCACAGGCACACAGACTGAGAAAAGCTAACTCTCTCTCAACTAAAAACTTCAAACTGGATTAACCCATGACGCTTGGTCACCCTTCTCTGGACACACTCTAATAGTTTGATGTCCTTGAGGCATCCGAAACTGCACACAGTTCTTGGTATGGGGCCACACCAGTGCCGTGTAGAGTGGGACAATCCCCTCCCTTGGGTAGTTATGCAGTGCTTGATGCACCCCAAGACAAAGCTGGACCTTTTGGCTGCCTGGGCACACTGTTGACTCATAGTCAACTCGCTGTCAACCCAGACCCCCAGATCTCTTTCTGCTGGGCTGTTCTCCAGCCTCTCATCCCCCACTCTGTACATAAAACCAGTATTACTCCATCCCACAAGGAGAATCCAGCACTTGGTCTTGTTAAATTTCTTACACTGGTGATTGGCCAGCTCTGTAGCCTATCTAGAGCTCTCTGCCCTCAAGGGAGTCCACAGCTCCTCCTAGTTCAGTATCACCAGCAACCTTATTAGGTGTGCATTCTATTCCTGCATCCAGATAATTTATAAAAACAGTATAAATTATAAGAACATTATCCAATTTGACAGTGACTGTTTTGGCATCAAGAAACAAAGGATACTATATCAGTAGCTCAAACCAGCAATAAATGTGCATTTTTTATGTGAATACAAACACATGCTTACTAGAACTGCATGTGAAATTTTTTTTTTCTTCTTGAAAAACACAGTTTAAGTCCTAAATTGGGGTTTACAAGAGCAGGCACCAGGATTAGCTTTGGGTAATAAACAGGTACCACCACAACTCCTGGTTTGCTGCTAAATTCTTTTCATAGTATCATTCCGAACCATATTACTTCACTAGACCATGAATTACAAATGTTCTAATGCAAGCAGTCCAAAAACTGAGGAAGAACATCTGTTCTCCAGCATGTAACTACAGCTCCTGGAGCTGCAGTACGGAAGAAGCTCTAATATTGGATTGCAGAGGGCTTTCTTCCTCTGAACACTGCCCAACACAGAGCACTGAAGTATAAATTTGTGCTGACATTAAGGAACATTTGTGGAAACAAGCCTACGTAAGGATCTTGCATTCCTCTGCAGCAGGTGCCTCAAACATTTTGCAGCAGGATTGCATCCCAAGAGACTGTGTTCTGGGAGCTAGGACTGTTTGGGAGAGGGAGGCAGATAGTGAAAGAATGCAAATCATGGCATTTCAAATTTTTTGCGTGATTTTAGTGTGTCTCAAAAGAGACTATTTTTTGTGGGTTGGAAATTTTCTTTTTCTTCAGCTCCACTATCAAACAAGCAATGTCAGAAAACACTAAAAACTTCATCAAAAGTTCGGATTTTGAAGTGCCTTCACACCATGATAATTTTTCTGTCAGGGAATCAATCTAATATACATGTGCTCTCCTGGCTATTTTTAAGTTTACTCAATAAATAAAACTTTTATACTGTTCTTTTATTTTTTTTTTTATTCTTAATGTCTTTAGGCTAAAATAATTAAGATTGGATATTAAGAAGAAGTTCTTTACTGTGAGGGTGATAAGGCACTGGAACAGGCTGCACAGAGAAGTTGTTGGTGCTCCATCCCTGGAAGGGTTCAAGGCAGGATTGGATGGGGTTCTGAGCAATGTGGTATAGTGAAAGGGGGATTGAAAGTAGACCATCCTTAAGCTCTGTTCTAACCCAAATTATTCTATGATTCTCTGATTAAAAAGCAGTAAGGTTTTGCAGAGCTAAGATCTGGTTTTAGATTTTCTCTCCAAGACAAGTTGTGTGTCCTACTCCAAAGGAATATGCTTTGTATACAGAACAAGAAGAGCTGAGTTTTGGCACCTCAATTCACTGCTGACATATTTATTGGATGGTTATGTTAAGAAAATTCCCAAACACAGACTTTCAGAGTCCTATATAAAGATGTTTATAAGCCACCACACTCTGGGAGCAGTGCACTGATTTCCTGTTCTAAGGAGGCGCCTGACAGAATCAGGTGGAAGAGTTTGTGTGGGATTCAGTTATTGCTTTTCAGGAGTCATGTCCTAGACAGTGAACATGCATCCTCCTGGAGATGCAGGAACAACAATGGGAAGAAGATGATCGGCACAAAGGTGGGAGTTTACTTCCATCTTTTCACTTTGAACCAATGTATTACCTATGACAAGACATATTAAAGGAGTATTTTAAGCAGTGTAAGTTATGTAAATAAAATTCATTTTCAAATATGTTTTCCTCACTTGTTGTTACAATATTTCTCTATTATGGTTAAGAAATGCAGTCTTTAACTCTTCCATGGAAAGACATATTGGCTAAGTTTATGCTATACCACTTTGAAAGAGCAAAATCTGCCCTGTGAACCCTAAGAAATATTTGCAATTTTGCATCCTCCTTAAAAAAAAATCTCTTCTAAAAAAATTGAGGTTTTTAGATTTAAATTTTTTCCACACCACCATTTTGACTGCAGTTGCTCTGAATGATAAAAGACATGCAAAAAAATCCATGTATGCACTATATATTCATTCGGGGGAACAGGGGAACTATTCTTTCATCATGTGAAGGCTACACTGAATTATTCAATTAATTCCAGTGTTTATCAGAAATTCATTCCCCAATCCCACTTTTGTAATAGCAATAATGTCAAGAGTGAAACCGTCAGTTAGTTGGATGCCTTCCTCCAGGATTTCAAAGTAACATGCATTTCCCACTGACCCACCCTCCTGTCTGCCCTGAAACTTGGCTTTCAAAGCTTCTCAAGTCTGGAAGCGTGGATTGACATCAGTGGGAGTGACCAGGGCTGGATAGTTCTGAAGTCGGACCCATCATATGGAATTTCTCATGTGAGCTTGTGACAGCAAAGATCAGCATTGCTCTGCAACTCTCACCCACCAATTGCAAACATCTCGTGCGTGTTGATAAGAATCAACTACAAGTAAGTACTATCTCCATTATGCCCTCAAAGATACGTCATAAAAATAAATATCTTTAATTTCACATTGTTTACCAAAAGTAGATTATAACAGACAGCATTAGTGTTCTGATCCTCAAATGTATTTGCTTCAATAAACAGACAACTAAAAAACTCTTTTATAGGATCTGGATCTATTAGGAATTAAATAATATTTCAAAATTCCTGTAAATTCTTAAATGAGGTATTTGTTTTCTGACACTGTATTTAGTTTCATATCCTGCTCTTGCATGCATACAATTTTTTAATGAAACTCTCTCTGCAAGAATTTGTGGCTAGATTCCAAAAGCTCTGACAGAAGACAGGGAGTGATTTTACTCTTTGATCAAACACCAATTGGAGATAAATAATCCAGAGATCAACATGTGCTATGTCAAACATCATTCCCTGTAATTAACTCATGGTACAAGATGACCAGCTTCAACAATATCCTACAACATTTTTTTCTCCCCAGCCACCTTGACAGAACAAATATTGAGTGGGAAAACAGCACTATGCCAGATCCCAGTGCATAGCAAGTGCTGTCAAACTCTCTTCCCTAGTATACACTGCATTCCCATCTGCAACCAAATCCAAGAAATTCATGGCTTGGTTGACTCTGGGGAAAAAAAAGGGAGTTCAAATGCCTGATAGAGACAAGAAGCGAGGGTGCTGTAGTAGAACAATGTATTGTCTGCAGATTCTCTTATAAAATACTTGCCAGAACATTCACTCTGTAATTATATATTAGCTGCTAATCATTAACTTTCTTATCCAGAAAGGTTATTATCAAATCAAGCAGTAGATAAAACAAGTGATAGTGAGGAGATAAAACAAGTGAGTTAGGCAAACCACACTTTATGAGTAACCAATAATCAAAGCAAGCAGTTCATGGTCAACCAGCTCAGTCACAAAATGAGCCACGGCTTAAACTTTTCTTAATGTCTATGCGAACAGCTACATTCATAGACAAATGTGTACTGATGTGAAGTCTCAAATAGCTGTTTAGCATCACCTGTTTGATCTCCTAGGTTAGAGCAATCCAGGAGCAGCTCCTTGGAACATTTCCCCGGGGGCACATCCAGGCACTGTAACAGCCGTGCAGACCAGTGTATGGACAGGGTTGGCTGCAGGTCTGTAACTACAGATGAGGTCCCCCATTAGACAGGCTGGCAGTCAGCAAAGTCCCTAAAAGCACTTCATGAGACCCCACATCTCCCCTAGCTGGTGTGCTGAGGTCCCTTAAAATCATGCTGACCCAAATTCTTTGCTGTCCGCTGTCTTGAAGCCTTGCTGTCTAAACTTCAGAGACTTATTCAGGACCCAGCCTGCACCGAACTATTGAACAGCTCTAGTCTTTCCTATGAACTTAATTTCCCCTATTTCTCCCCTATTTCCTCATCCCTGTCCCACTCCTGATTTTTATCTTTTTTTAAAATACATATATATGTGTACCCCATTATTCTTCTTAGTCCCCAGAGCCCACTAAGTAATCTGTAGTTCAAATTTACACTCTTCCTTCAGATATGTGGAGAGAATGTTTCCTTTCCCTTAGCTGAAACATACATCTTTCTTCAAGGAGGGCAATCCATTCCAGTTCTTAACACTTTTGGGTGCTTTCTGAACTGCAGGACATTTGTCTATATCCCTCTAGCACTTAGACATTCAAGAGTGGACACTGTAATCTTGCTGGATTAAATGGTTAAATTGTCACACCTAGAGTTTAGACACCTGCCACTTACTGCAGTTAAACTTCTCATTTGTTAGGATTATAGTCACTGGAACAGCCCATCAGGAAATTACTTGCTGCTACTGAAAATCCCAGAAGAATGCTAGTCAGGCCATCCAGCAAACAAATCTCTATATCTGGAATTTTTTCTATCTATAATGCAAACAAAAATCTTTGGCTACTCAGCAGTTGTGAACAAAACTTTCTGTATGCTTGCACGTGTAAGAAACAGAAATAAAAGGAGTACATTGTCAATGATGGTGAGAATGACGACAGGAGCAGGTAGCAGTAATGGTGCAGACAAGGACTGCAAAACCCAGGTGAGATTTGCAGTTGGGTATCATAGGGGCCTAATTTTCCTCAGAGAGGGGGCCCAGTTTCAGGAATGGTAACACTCTCAAGATCCTAAGTGTCTCCTGCACACCCACATGCTGACTCCAAATCCCTCTGCTGTCTCCTTCCAGTCCTCTCAGACCCTTGACAGACCTATCACATAAACTTATAGAGCAAGTACATGGTGCTCTCAGATCAAGACCAGCACTCTGTCTATACATATGTAGAAAATTATAGTCCCTGACCCAGAAACTTTACCATTTGCTCAGAAAAACAAGACAAAAATGATAGGAAAGGGACTGGATCTGTCAGGAAGGATGGAGAAATTACATAAATCACCTGGTAACAACCACCTCCTGTTCAGGAACAGCAGCCCACCTACCACTGCTCAGCGGAGTTTTTTGACTACTTTAAAACCTGGTCCTTCCTCTGTCAGTACTCAGGGATGTGAATTGCAGGGAATCTGGACAATCAAATCTGTCAGCAAACTCACCTGTCAGTTCTTCAGCTGGCAAGTGAGTGATCGATCAGCCCAAGGGAAAGCCCCATTCTTCAACAAATGAGATTTCTGTACATCCAGAGAAAACCCAGGCCTCTAGCTCCTCTCCTGTTTTCTCACTTCTCACCTCCTTTGGTTGTAGTTACCTGTACATCTGCTTTTATGTGTTTGGCTCTTTTACAAGTGTTTTCCTTTTTTTTTTTTACATAAACTTTCTTCAAAATATTTTCTTTCCTGCTGCTGTTTTCCCATTCTGCAGTTTCTCTTTCTTGCCTGATTTTCTGCTCTATCCCAACACCAGCTGCTTTTGCCCAGAGACCTCAGTTTTCCTTCCATACCATGAAACTACGCCTGAAAGGAAGGACAGAGGTACACAACTTCAGGGTTGAGAAAGAACGGAGGAACGTTCTTCTGGGGCACTTTCAGTCAAGCAGGTGGGTAGACAGGAATTAGGTTTACCTGGTCTACATTATGCCATTTCTCTCATGTTTGCTCAATCTTCCTGAGCAGCCAAGGCAACTGATAATTGGAATTTGCCAACCCTTTTGCTATTTCCTTGGAGATGCCATTCCTATGCATGGACGCACATATACACGTTTACGATGGAAAACCAAAGCACTAAGATGATAAACAATTCATTTGTGGTCCTAGAAATAGTCCAGGAGCTGAATGCAGGCTTGTGTGTTAAAGTCCTTTTTATCCTCACCCCAAAGACATATTAAAAACGCGTTGGGTTTTACTGCCATCCTGTGGAGATTCACCTCTCTTGTCTTTCTCAGCAGCTGAACACCAGTGCAGCCAGGAGCATTTTAACACAGGCAAGGGACACGTGTCCTGTCCTCGCTCCCTGACGTATCCTCTGCTATTAAAATAGATTGGTCTGAGGCTCAGACTACGTGCAGCCAGCCAGGCTGGCTGTGGTACCCAAACCACTTCATTGGACATGGAGATTGTCCCTGGCCCCACCATTCCAGAAATGGAATGGAACTTTGGAATGGAATGGAATTTCATGGAATGGAATGGATTGGAATGAAATGCAATGGAATTGAGTGGAATGAAATTGAATTAAACAAAATGGAATGGAAGACAATGGAATAAATGTTCATGGAATGGAATGGAATGGAATGGAATGGAATGGAATGGAATGGAATGAAATGGAATGGAATTTAATGGAATTAAATTTCATAAATTGGCACAGAATGGAATTAAATTAAATAGAGTAGAACAGAGAGAGATGGAAAGACATGGAATGGAACGGTATGCAATGGAAAGTTAGGAAATTAATTGAAATTAGATGGAATGGAATGGAATGGAATGGAATGGAATGGAATGGAATGGAATGGAATGGAGTGGAATTTCTTAAAATGGAGTGGCATGGAATTTCATGGAATGGAGTGGCATAGAATGGAATGGAACATCATAGAATGACATAGAATTGAATGGAACTGAATTTACTGGAATGGAATGGAATTAAATGATATTAAAAGGAGTTGAATAGTATAAAATGGAATTGAGTGAAACCTCATAAAATGGAGGAATGGAAGAATGCTATGGAGTGGAATTAAATTAAAGGAAAGGAATGAGATGGGACGGATTGGGATGGAATGAAGTAGAATAGAATGAAACATCATAGAAGAGCATGGAATGGCATGGGTTGGACTGGAACAGATTGGAATATAATGGCATGTAATGACAGAATGGAATGGAATGGAATGGAATGGACTGGAATGGAATGGAATGGAATGGACTGGAATGGAATGGAATGGAATGGACTGGAATGGAATGGAATGGAATGGACTGGAATGGAATGGAATGGAATGGAGTGGAATGGAACATCTGTCCTAGGTTACAATGTAAGATGTGCCCAAAAGTGAGTATTTTACTACCATCTTCATAAGCTGTTAAAAACTGGTGGGACAGTGTTCCCCATCTCCTCCATGACTCATCCCTGATAAATTCATGGGGATATCTTCTGTTAATGGGCCAGCTGCTGAAACTAGGTAGGCTAGTGTTTTTTATCTCTCCCATGACCCATTCTCCCTCCAGGGGGATATCCTCTGTTAATGGGTGTCATGGTTTGACATCAAAACTACATCCAACATACGATTTTCACTTAAAACAAAAAAACAAACTAAAAAGAAGAAAAAAAAGTTCCCCACACCAAATCTAAGACATAATCACAACACCAGACAAAAAAGAACAAATTACACACAATCCATCCCTAGGTCCTTCACTTCTCCCAATAAGTATCCTTATCTCTACAGCTATGATACAACTTTCTACTATTGTTCTACTTAAATACACAAATTAATACTTGTTTTGCCCATTATTTCTCCCAATAAGTATCCTTATCTCAAAGTCCTCATGACTCCCAACCATCCTCTGCTACCAAAAGGACTGTCATGGTTTGACACTGGCCCAATGACAGGCACCCACAAGAGTCGCTCACCCTTCCCTACCACAACTGGGCAAAGGGAGGGAAAAGAGGAAAAAGGGTTAACGGGGGCTTCATGGGTGAGATAAGGAGAGCAGGAGAAATATTTCAAGGGCAAAACATTAGCTGATAGAGTAAAGTTTATTACTAACAGAA
>WEIT01021294.1:2699-34973 GCA_013389985.1 Dryoscopus gambensis
ACACTAATAGACTATTATATACATATATTTATTCATACACACATATTTTATTTTTTGGAAAACATGGGTTACTGTAAACTTACCTGCATACTTTTAGAAAAGTTTAATGAAAAAGCCTTACAAATTTAATTTGCAGAATAGATTGTTTTATTTTCATGGTTTTAACCAACAAATCTGACCAGTTCAGAATTTTTTTATGTCACAGGCAACATTTTCACAGCTGTACCATTTTTAACTATTTGACAAAACCCACAGATATTTGAATTTTTAGATACTTTATTAGCTTTTAGACATTTTTCTGCTCTTATAAAATTACACCTAGGTTAATTGTAAATATTTACTTTGTCCTTGTTTTCTGTATGTGTGTGTATATATATATATATGTTGCTACTAAAAATTTCATAATTGATGTCCCACATAAATTTTTGCAGAAAATGATAGAATCATTACTTTGGGACTGCCTAGAAAAAGCTGTATAGGGCATCATTCATACCACCTAACTAAGGACATCAAACTTACAAGCCTTGCGCTCCACTCAGTGATGGAATTCGTTGGGTAATGCAGAACACTGAGAATCGGCTACATTGACCCTGTGCTCCTAAGTAAGCCAGAGAGAATCACAGAATTATAGAATCAATCAAGGTTGGAAGAAACCTTCAAGATGATCTAGCAGGGTAATAATCAACCCTTAATCATATTCCTAAGTGTCACATCTAGACACCTCTTGAACACTTCTGGAGATGGTGACACTATCATCTCCCTGCGCAACTCATTCCAGTGTCTAATCACTCTTTTATTGAAATTTTTTTTTCTAGTATCTTATCTGAACCTCCTCTGGTGCAACTGAAGTACATTTCCTCTAAGTGCCCACAAGGACTGCAGCCTATCTTTCTATGAGGGAAATATTAGCCATTAAGTAGTTAATTTTATTTAAGCTAATAATTATTTAGCTTTGATACAGTAGGTCTGGATGATGTACAATTACTTGCAACAGGCAAAAGGTCAAATTAGAAGATGTAAAGATCCCTCTCCCTCAACGGCCCTAAGATTTACGAAGATACAGAAGTTTGAGCACATGAGTTTGGCCATTTGGGCTTATGATTATAAAAAATGGAAGAAGGCTTTCTAGGAGAATGGACTAACTGCAGCTTCCAAGAAATTTGTATCAGTCTTATAAAATCATAGAATCACTAAGGTTGGGAAAGACCTCCAAGATGAAGTCCAGTGTTGATACAGCATTTCCCAGAATAAAGCTAGTGAAGGGCATTGAGGGAAAGCCATACGAGGAGCGGCTGAGGTCAGGAGAGACTTCATTGCAGTCTACAACTTCCTCACAAGGGGAAGCAGAGAGGCAAGCACTGATCTCTTCTCTCTGGTGACCAGTGACAGGACCAGGGGGAGTAGCCTGAAGCTGAGCTGGGAAGATTTACCTTGGATATTAGAAAAAGTTTTTCACTCAGAGGGTGGCTGGGCACTGGAACAGGCTCCCCAGGACAGTGGTCATAGCCCAAGCCTGAGAGAGTTCAAGAAGCGTTCATACAATGTTCTCAGGCACGTGATGTGACTCTTGGCGATGGTCCTGCTCAGGGCCACGAGTTGGTCTTTGAAGATCCTTGTGGGTCCTTCCAACTCAGGATATTCTATGATTCTATATGAAAAGTCTTTGAAACAGCATATCCAAGGGACATGCAGTTGTTTCTTTTTTCTTCCAGTCATAACAAGATTTCTTAAACAATACCGTGGATCTATTCTGAAGATAATTTCCATGCTTTCTAGCATAATGCCTTTTTAATTGTAGACAGTTCTGAAAGTCAGAAATTATTATTTCTTACAGTGCCACAGCACATATTTCATTCTGTTGAAAAACTGGATAACAGTTAATGCCTTTTTTTTTTCCAAAATGCTCCCATTTTATTAAAATCAAGTAATACCATGAGAAATTTTGAGGGAAAATTCAATGCTGAAACATGGATTAAGACAGGGTTAATACACTACCTCAGATAGGCTCGGACTACACATGCTCGAAACCAGCGCTGGATCTTGACAGCAGCTTTATACTTTATTATTCTCTCTTCATTTGTAGCTCTGAAAATATGAAAGTTGTAATACTTCTCAACATGGTCATGTAGAACCACAGCAAAAAATATTATTCTAAATATGTTTTATTGTTGCAGCTAGAGATCCTTTTCACCAGGTTTTTCACCTTTAATTCTACATAATTCAGTGGTAGTGCAGAAAAACATAATTTACATTAGTTGCATGGTATGAAGGTAACAAAGAATATTGCAGCTCGCAGAGGCTGTAAGTTTTGGGAGTGAGCATTTCTTATTTCCACACAATACTTAGATACATGCCAGCATGTTACATGGATTTCTTCCACTGTAGGTGAAATATGTGGATATTGCTTTAATGATAATTAGGCCTGAGTTATAACAAAAGTCATGTAACTATAAAATTGAGTATCTACAGTGTTTATGACAAAGCTAAAAGTCATGTAAGGAAAACCATGACTCTAAAAGAGATTAAAGAAATGTATTATAGTCTGGAGGAGACTTTTCAGAGACTTCAGGAAGAAATCATTACTATTACGTGTTTCAGTGCTGAGAGATAGAAGTCAGCTATGAGATCGACTCTAGCTTTTATTCATTTTTTGTTTGTTTTGAAATGTCAGTAACTATCAAATCTTTGAACTTAAAATTAAATTTTAATTTTCATGGATTTTTCTTTCCCATTTTTATTAGGAGCATACTCACCAAATTCTTTAATTTGTTACACCTGACAAAAAAATAATGATTAGGTCACTATTAGCTAGTTTTCTTAATTAGCTGGTATTAGTTAGCTCTCCTAACAAAGTTTCATGTCAACATTAACTGCTTCAGTAAATACCAACAAGCTTATTTTTTATCTGATAAATTAGGATTATCCTCATTAGATTTCTGAAAATGAAATGAATTGCAGATTTACTACCAGAGATCAAGAAACATTAGCTCCACTCATTTTATATCATCTGGTGCAGCATGTGCTCTCAAATCACATTAAATGGGCACAAATTTCACTGTCATCTGATGAGCATCAGACATTCTCAGTACCTGAAAACTCTGGGAAACAGGCTTTTTTACTTAAAACCACAAAATGAATAGTTTTCAAAACTGGCTAGAGAGTTTTCCTGTTCCTTTCCTGTGCAGCTTCCTAGCCTTCAGAGAAAGCAGACACCTCCAGAATGCTTTTACTTAAAGGAAAATGATTTTGATTAAAAGAGTATGAGCAATATGGCCCTGGGCAGGCAGCCACAATTACAGCCTGGAAATGAAGGGGATGGGGAACTGGCCGTGTCAGAGGCGACAGCTCCAAACCCAGTCCTACCCACTTGGCAATGACAAGATTCTCCTGGAAGAGCAGAAGCCTTCTCCTTTCTTACTCCCCGTTAGGTTTTTTTTAGCTGGCATTCAGTCTTGCCTGGCCAGGATGGGATAGAAGTCCTTGTAAAGCTTATTGAAGCAGACCAACAACAGACTTGTTTTTCTCACAGGATAGTTCCGCAACACTTCCAGCTGCCCTTGCCAGCAGCAGTGTTTCAAGGTGCAAGTTTCTCAAGCAGGTATCTGCCCTTTTGATCAGATTGCACCGTTGTCATACTGCTTGAATTAAGCTCTTGAGAGTCACAGTTACTTCTCAAAGGCTGTTCTGAAAGTAAAAAAGGCCTACTCACGCACCTGACATACAGATGCTACTGTAAATAAAAGTAGATTCTTGAATGAGTAGAGTGATAAAATTGAGTAACACTTAAGAGAATGAACTAATGGATCTTGTATATTCTAATCCTTATGCTGAGGGTACTTCTCAAAATGCAGGCTTATAGTATGCTTGCATTGTGGCATCATTGGGCAAGTTCTTCCCTAGAAAGGTGCTTTCCCTAAAAAGCCAGTTTAGGACACCTCATACTTCTCACATAAATAGAGTTCTGCATCAAGCAGAACAGGAATGTTATTAAGATCAGAAAAACATTATTAGGATTTGTCTCTGAGCTAGACTCTTTGAATCCACTCATTTGCATTCTCAGCTAAAAATATGAATTTTCTGAAACTGATGGATCATAGCCCGTTCTTAAAAGGGAAACAATTCATTTTTGGAGAGCTCTGCCAAAAAACAAATCCCCAAACATCAAGCATGCTGCCCTCCAACGGATTTCCAAGTCTGGCTCAGACCACTCTTTCTAACCCGAAATACGTGAAATACAAGCATAGTCTCCTGTCACTGATGTTTGTTTAGTGAACTGCTGTGCATACAGCCACAAGAGTATGAGCGAAAGTTCAGGGAAAGAACAGAAAAACACAACACTTTACATGCAGGCAGGACTTGATCTCTGCAACTTTTAGCAATGTTCAGGAGCTTTGTTATTCATGCTAATGATGTTGTAATTAGATTCAAAAATAAATGATTCATTAATTAGTGAAGAAAAAAATTACAACTATGCTAAACATGTTTGGGGTTTTTCTTCTGTTTAAGCTTTTGCATTACACATACAGCAACGGTGCAGCTGAATAAAAGGATTTACAGGACAAATCTCTGCAATATTTAAGTAAATCTTAAAACATTTCATTTCCTAAAATCTAGGAATTGGCCACCACCATTTTAGCAGTCAGAAAACTCGGCAGCACAGACTGTCCCAATTGGTGAGGACAAGGGTAACAGATCTGATCTCTTTCAATTAAATTTCAAAAAATTAAATAAAATTTAAAAACAGAAACAAAAATCAATCAAACAAACAAAATACCGGGGAGGGGGGGGGAACCAAACAAGCAAGAAGTAGTGTCCTTGCAAGAGGACAAATGTCCAGGCACAGTCACAGGTGTGAGCCACGGGCGCAGGGACTCAGGGCTGGCATGCCACATCCTGGGGTCGCCATGAGGGCTCATCAGGGAATAGCAGGGCCGCTAGGGCGGGACAGAGGTGGGATGCTCCTGAGACGGGACTGGGGAAAGGAGGTCGGCCTCCAAGGCGGGAGAGGGAGGAACTTGCGAGGTTCAGCGCATTTCAGGAGTTTCCAGAGGCACCTTGTTATAAATGCATATTGTATTGTTGGCTTTTCGCAGGTATAATGAATATTATATAGTGTTCTAATGAATATTATATAGTGTTATGATGAACATTATATAGTGTTAAGATGAATATTATATGGTGTTAGAAATGCTTTTGCTGTAGCAAAGGGTTCAGCAAGTATGTTTCAACTACCTGAACGAGTAAGATAACCTCCAAGAGGACAGAGGATGGGGCCCACAAGACTACTATCAGTCCTCTTCGTGAGGGACGAAGAGGCCAAAGCTACTATCAGTTCTCTTCATAAAGGACAAAGAAGCCCGGAGCTATTATCAGTTCTCTTCGTGGAGGACGAAGAGGCCTGAACCCTGTTATCAACACTATGCGTGGAGTATAAAGAAACTCGAAGCTGTTATCGACCCTCACTGTCTGGAGAATTAAGAAGTCCAAACTCAGAAATCAAAAGAAATAAAACCGCAAGGGCAGGAAATGCACATGCTCTAAAAAGGCGGACCCAAGGCATGTCCATGCAGAACAATTCCTAGAAAAGTTTGAATATGCATAAAGAATAGACAGTAAGAACTGTATAAAAAGAGACTACCCCAGGTCTCAGGTGTGCTCTTGGCTGGGAGCCAAGAGTACCCAGCGCTGTAACTTTTGCTTTATTGTTCATGTCTCTTATTGTCCTTTTATTACAACTTTTAAATTCTCACAGGAAAGTGAACCTCGTTTTTCACAGCCTTTTTCCTCACAGTTAGCAGGGGCGGGGGAAGAGCGGGACAATCAGTATTTTCAGTGTATAAACCAGCTCCTTAAAGGCGCTGCGCTGTGGCCACCAGGTCTCCTCCTATGGCTCTGGCAATGCTTGGGAACGAGGCAATGGGTTGGTGCTCTCGGGAGGGATTTTAAAGTGAAGCAGTTTCACAGAATCACATAATCATAGAATGGGTCAGGTTGGAAGGGACAACACTGGGTCATCTGGTCCAACTTCCCTGGGCAAGCAGGGTCATCCCAGAACACGTGGCACAGGATTGTGTCCAGGTGATTCTTGGATATCTCCAGTGAAGGAGACTCCACAGTCTCTCTCTCTGGGCAACCTGTTCTACTGCTCGGTCATCTGCATAGTAAAGTTCTTACTCATATTCAGATATAACTTGCAGTGCATCCAGTTTCTACCCATTGCCTCTTGTCCTATCGCTTGGAACCACCAAGAAGAGCCTGGTCCATCCTCGTCACACTCTCCCTTCAGATACTTAGGGACACTGATGAGGTTCTCTTTCACTCATCTCGTTTCGAGAACAGCCCCAGCTCCCTCAGCCTTTGCTCCTAAGAGGGATGTTCCAGTTCCTTAATCATATTCATAATCTTCCACTGGACTTTCTCCAGGAGCTCCATGTCTCCCTTGAACTGAAGAGCCCGGAACTGGACACAGTTTCTGTTGCCTTTCCCTGGGCTTAGACTTAAAAGCCAAACACGGTTAGAGGGGAAAAAATGGTTTTACCTCAGTATTTATTTAAGGATCCTCAGATGCACAACATCCAGGTAGAATGCACCCCTGAATGCACACCAAAAATGCACACCTGAAAGTGCAGCCCCAAAAAATGCACCCACACGATGATTCACGTATACAGTTATAGACCTTGAACATGAGCATATCTATCAAAGATTCCCCAATGAGAGGCTCAAGAGAAGCCGCATCCTGAGGAATGTTCCCCCTGGATGGGCCTGTCTTGGTTTACAGAATGTGTTCTGGAGAGGACCTTGGTGTCTGGGGCTTTCTGACTCCCAGCTCCGAGGCCTCCATGATGTTTAGTCTCTTGGCTTAACAGAACTTTGGGTCTAAACTAGTTATCAGACTTGGGGAATTGCAAGTATGTGGGCTAAAAGCACTAAGGATACATAAAAGGGTATATGAAAGGGTATATAAGAGGGGTATATCAAAAAGCAAAAAATCATCATGGCATCATTTCCAGGGGGGCTGCCGCCATCTCTTTGCCGGGAGAGAGCGGAGGCCGCCCCAGCCCCAGCCCAGCATAAGGCGCTGTATCCTGCCCCACCACCGACACGGCCCAAGTACCTGTTCGTAAGGAAATACTCCTCCCGGAGACCCGCCAGCCGCTCCTGAAGCCGGGCCAGGACGGCCATGCTCCCTCCCTCCTCCCGCCCTCACGACGCTGCCGCCATGGCAACGGGACCGTCCCACTGCGCTCGGGCTCGGGGGTGTCCCTGCTCCCGGCCGCCCCGCAGCCAGGCACGGACAGCGCTCCGAGGGCAGTGGAAGCTCCGCGGAGCTGTACCGAACCCGAGGTGCGGGTGCTGGAGGGGCTGCGGCATCCCTGGGCAGCGGCGGGTGGAAAAACGGGAAGAGGCGAGGTGGTCGCGTCCGGCTTCCTCCGGTGCCGCGGCTGCTTCCGGGCTCTCATCATGGGGGACTGAGGAGCAGCGCCGGCNTGCGAAGCGGCGCCAGCCACCTCGGGGAGCGGCCGGGGGAGGCGCCGGGTTCATGTTCCGGGTCGCTGAACCTACCCCGACCCGAGCTCAGGCGGCGAGGAAGAGCTGGTAAGCCCGGCGAGCGCACACGTGTCCGCCGCCCCTGCCCGAGCGCGGGGCCGCTGTCTGCGGGAGGGGTCCGAACGTCGTCTCCGCG
Source organism: Dryoscopus gambensis (assembly GCA_013389985.1). NCBI lineage: Eukaryota > Metazoa > Chordata > Aves > Passeriformes > Malaconotidae > Dryoscopus > Dryoscopus gambensis. Next base: position 10,384 of record WEIT01021294.1, read on the forward strand.
CCGCGTGTGGGGCTTGGAGCGTGGGGGTGAATGGGGGCCCCGCTCCAGCCGGGCCTCCCCGCTGCTGCCCCTTACGCCGGGGGAAGGTGATGGTGCCCGCCCCAGGCCCCCGGAGGGCGAGGGGCTGGAGGTCTGAGAAGTGCCACTGTCGTGTCTCGGCGGCTGCACGCGTTTATAAGCGAGAGATGGGCTGGAGGAAGACACTTCCACGCCTTGTTGAAAAAAGGACAGCGGGCGAAAGAGAAATCAAAACTTTTGTCCCAAGCTTTGTTAGGTTTTCCTGCGTGTTTGGGTTTTTCTAGTAGTGGTAGACTCTCTAAGGCCTCTCTAAGGCCTAAAGCCTTTGCAGTGTGTGCAGGTGAGCATCCAGTGCGGTATGTTTCCTGCTCTAAAGCTTTTCTGTTGCAAACCAAGAATCAACAAGTGCTGCTGTAGCCATCGAGCAGGGAAAGTATGGGTAGTTCTCTTGCAAGAAAGTTCATAGATTTGCTGTTTCATGTAATTCCATATGACAGCATAGTGACCCCAAAGGCAATATTGGTTTTATTGTAGCACTGTAAGGAGGGAAAGCTGAGTAACAGAATAGAAAAGATCAGTTTTGTTGGTTGGCCATGGAGATATAAAGACTGATAGTGGAAAGACTTGATGGAAACAAGATATTCCAAGCAACCAGCTGGGAAGCCTTTTATTTTCTTCCTTAAATGTTTGGTATCTTGTGATATGTTTGGTTTCAACTGGTGTATGTAGCTTCTCACTCATTTCACTTTTATTGATGGAAGCAGGGAGGATTGTGCTGGGGTTTTGTTTGTGGGATGTTTTTCAAATGACAATAAACATCTTTTGGAGGTTATGTTACATATACAGATACCTGCTGGTAGATTTCCCAGATCTAAAATAGATTTCCTTTCATCTTTTCCTTGTTTCTTTTCTGGGGATGGGGAGGAAGAGGAATAGAAAGGTTTAGCACTTCATTTTCTTACAGAGAAAACTTCATTTCCCCTCCACTTTTGCTGATACCACGATTTTTTTTTCCCTGTGGGTATTTTTTTTCTCTATGTTTTTCTAAATGAGAAAACTTTCAAAGAGAGATTTTATTTGCCCAGCTGATAATTATTTGCTAGAACAAGTTTTCTGGTGTTGCTAGGCATCCAGATTTGCCTGGTGTAAATATAACTTAACTTCTGTTGGTATAATTCAGAATGTTTCAGAGAATGAGGTATACTCCAGTGGCACAAGTATTTTTATTTGAGTACTAATGCTGCTTACAGTAGAAACATTGCCTAAGACATTCCAAACATGTATCTGTATTCTGTGAAAGTCTTCACTATTTATTTGACCTGTCATTTGTCTTTAAACTTCATTATTTTGTGTCCACATAAAGTAATTCAGTTCCAGAGGCTTTTAGCATAGCCTTCAGCAACGTGAGGTGTAAGCATGTTTTTCTGTAATTATCATCAGACAGTAATGATTTTGCTTATGCAAGTACACTGCTCAGAGGAATTCAATACAGAGGAAAATATCGAAATGTTTTCCGTTACAAATCTGACCACTCCTCAGAGCTGCTCTCTTACTCTGCTACATAACTTATTTCAGAAGCTGTCTTTTAAAGGATGGCCATTTGAGTGGGATGCAGGAAAATACTTTTTACAGTGCCTAATACTTGATGCAGAAAATTAAGAACTTGTACTTTCTAAAAACATTAAGATCCTAAAGAGGCGAGTAAGTTCAGAGTAAAAGTTTTCACTTTGGGTGGTAAAGCTCTTCCAAAGCAGAATGTGGCGTTTAAATTGTGAATTCATGTGGCAATATAAAAGTAGTTTACAGTTTGGATACTTGCTGGGCACTGTGATTCTTTTGATAATGACTGTGGTGCTTTAGTGTATTACCACGATTTGCTTTAGCGTATTATCACGATTTGACAGTTCGTGTGATTCTGCACCTTGACAATTAATTAATGAAGTCATACTTCTGAAAAGGGCAAGCATATCAGTAAATGGCAGCAATGGGATTGCAAGAATTGCTCCCTCTCATGATAAATTGCTCCAAATCTCATTTCTGGCTGACCAATTCATTTGTGTTAGAGCCTTGTTAAGTGTAGTTCATGTCAGCATCTTTCTGACTGTATGCCATTGCTCTGAACTGTACTGAACACTTTTCCACTCTTAAATATGAGTAGACTGATAATATTTATTGTTGTGCCTTCTTAGATAAGCAGGAGTTTTAGAAAAGTCGGATGTACTTACTGCAAGTTAGCCTGGTCCTAATTTTTAGGAGGATTAGCAGTATAATGGGTGATAAAATTACATCATTCCTGAAATACTTTTTGTTGTATAGGGCAGAATTACCAAAATGGTCAGGCTGAAAGGAGCCACACTGGGTCATCCGGTCCAACCTCCCTGATCAAGCTGGGTCATCCCAGAGCACATGGCACAGGATTGCATCCAGATGGCTCTTGAATATCCCCATTGAGGGAGACTCCACAGCCTCTCTGGACAGCTGTTCCAGTGCTTGGTCACCTGCACAGTAAGGAAGTTCTTCCTCATGTCAGGAAAATCCACAAAGACCAGAGGTTTATGTCCATAAAGGAGACAGAGGAGTCCTGCAACTTTATTTGAACAAAGGGAGATAGCCCACTGGGGCACACGCCCGCGGGGATTTCTCTCTCTCTCAAGTTTCGGAGGCTGCAGCCTCCTTTTATCCTAAACTCCTGGCTGCATGTTGCGCTGTTCCTTTCCCCATTGGCTGAGGTACTAGGAGGATACAGCCTTCCCGAACCACCTACCCATATTCCCCCTTGAACATACCATTTTACCCCTAAATTCAGAAGTTCAGGCTTGTGCAGACCCACTTGACTCTTTCAGGAGCCAAGCTGTCTGGCTCTGCAACAAACTTCCTGCCCAAAGTTAGTAGAGACATTAAGACTCATTTCAAAGATGTTAACACCCATACCTTCACCCATCAAACTGTTTATAAAGACATTAGCTTTCCTCTCACTCATATTCAGGTGGAAATTCCTGTGCATCAGTTTCTGCCTGGTGCCTCCTGTCCTATTGCCTGGCACCATCACTGAGAGCCTGGCTCCGTCCTCTTGGCACCCTCGCTTCAGATACTGACAGACATTGATGAGGTCTGCTCTCAGTCATCTCTTCTCGAGGCTGAACAGGCCCAGCTCCCACAGCCTTTCCTCAGAAGGGAGAAGCTCCAGTCCCTTAATCAGCTTCATAGCCCTCCACTGGACCCTCTCCATGTCCATCTTATGGTGAGGAGCCCAGAGCTGAACACAGCATTCCAGGCCTCATCAGGGCTGAGTGGTGGGTCAGGATCACCTCCCTCGACCTGCTGGCAATGTTCTTCCTGATACACCCCAGGATACCTTTGGACTTCTTGGCCACAAGGGCACTTCTGACTCATGGACAGCTTGTTGTCCACCAAGGACCCCAGGGCCCTCTCTGCAGATCTGCTTTTGAGCACGTCAGACCCAAGCCTGTGCTGGTGCACAAGTGGAAGGACACTCCAGAAGTTGTCTAAAGAGGTTTCTCAAATACAGAGTTGGTACCAAGAATTAATGCATAGTGTGTGATCGGAGGAATAAAAATGTTGATAGTAAATAGTAAATGTATTCATTCAAATATATAGGAGCTGCATATTTGATGTACAAAAAGTTTGTAGACATTTCCAGCAAGTGTAGTTAAGTGTCTTTAATTGAGGAACAGTCACTTCTATAACTTTTCATTTTTTTTTTCAAAATTCTCCTATACTTTTATTATTTTGTGAAACTTGTTTACATACATAACAGATTACAAAAAAAGGAGATTTGGCATACCTTGAAGATGAAAATAGCCTGGGATCTGATACCATCTTTTCACGTATAGATGTGCTCCAGCATAGTGTCCTGGTTTGTCTCAAGAATCCTCATCTTTTATAACTGTCCACTCTATCTCATCTGAAAGTCAAAATCATTTAATTTCTGTAAGTGTCTGTTCTGATACTGCCATATTTTTAATTTTTTAGTATGAAAATTACATTTGTATTAAGTTTCTTTGGTCTGCAGATCAGATTTATTTTGAATGTGTTGCCAGTGCGTTGGTTCTTAGTCTTTACAGGAGTGAGGATCCTTAGAAGTTGTAAAGTATGGAGCTTTTTTTGGTAGGTAGCTGTTATGCCCTGCAGTGATAGTTGATATGGCATGGAAGGGGTGGCTTGTGGTGTAGCTTTGCATACCTGGTTGCCCAGCAGACAGTGCCTAAGGACAGAAATTGGTGTGGGTGTGGAACTGGATGCTTTGTCCACCTCTTAGTGATGGCTGTTTAGTGACAGAGGAGTTTAAAAAGTCTAGTCACAACTTCAGTTTCTGATCATAGAATCATTAAGTTTGGAAAGACCTCTGAGTCTGACTGTTACACCAGCACTGCCACGTTCACCACTAAACCGTGTCCCCAGGTGCCACATCCACGCTTTTTCTGAACACTTTCACCGGTGCTTCCACCACTTCCCTGGGCATTTCGGTTCAATACCTGACCATTCTTTCAGTGAAGAAATTTTTCCTAATATCTAATCTGATCCTCCTCTCTGCAGCCTGAGGCCACTTCCTCTTGTCTTGTTACCTGGGAGAAGGGAAACATAAGCTTCTATGTAACAGAGGTTTATCAGTGATTCCTAATATACATCGTCTCTTGCTAGCTTTTTAATAGTTGTAACTTAATTGTGTTGCTTTGTTTTGCTTCCCCCTTTATGTGTCCCAAGAACCATGATAGTTCTCTTTTTTGAATCTGTAAATTCTTCAAGCAAGGCAGTGAGATTTATGATATGCTGCTCTCTCCCAAATACTTGCACGTCTTCAATTCAAATTTTGGTCACACTCATTAATAAAGCAGAGATATGAAAACTAGTGTTTCTAAGGCTTTGTGAAAACAACTTCTGAGGTGGAGAAATGGGATTCGAATTAGTACCTGTCTGAAGATAAAGGTACGCTGTGAGTACAGCTGTGTTACAAGACATCAGAGAATCCATATGGGAAAAGATTATAGGAAGTCAGGTTTTATAATCCCGATGTTGAAGGAACCGTTTGATTTTTCTTGTGCTTTTAACTTGTGATCAAGGTGGATTGTGAAGGAAGCAAAACTCTTGGTTCTTTTCAGAACTGATGAGGCACAGGTGCGGCATAAATTTAGCTGCAAGAAGCTGCAGTCCTATTTAACAGGCAAAGGTATAGAACTAGAAAGTAAATGTAAACGCAGCTGTTGGTTTGGCAAGAGATAATGCCTCTCCTTAAGAGTTATGCAACTAAATTAACTTTCCCATCAGTGTGTGTTTGTTAAATATTTTGTAAGCAGCCAGAGCTCTACATTGTTATGTGCTTTAGGTGAGAGGTGAAAACAAATGATATGTAATTTTCACTGAAAAGTGAGTGCCCATTATTTCCATTAGGATTTTCAATTTGAATATAAATACTGAACAGAAGCCATGTGATCTGTTTTGGAGCAGGTTACAGCAGTTAACGCTGTTTCCTGCAAACAGAACTTACATGGTCTGTTCTGGTAAGGGTTAGAGAGGAAATGGGTCAGCCTTTGGTGAACTACATTAAAACTGCTTCAGATAAATGTAAAGGTCAGTATAGGCAAACTAGATTTTCTTGTAGTAAAGTAGGATCCTCTCCTAGTGAGGACATTACACTTTATTGCTAGCTGTGGGCTGTTGCTGTAACAGCATTTTTATAGCCTTATGTGAGTCGTGCTAAACTGTGGCTCATCTTAATATTTTATGTACCTCAATATGTTGTTCTACATTTGTTGTTACAACCTTTGAAATTTCTTATCTCACTGAACATCGCTGATACTCACTGGCAATGTCCTTAATACTTCTTGTAGTTATTTTTCTACTTGTTTCAAATGCAAATTTTTTTGTTACAGTACCATCTGCAGCCATGATTAAAATTGCTTCATAGGTTTGGAATATGAGCTTGACAGCTGGTTGCGAACAACAGAGAAAGTTTCAAAACCGAGTTTGTCTGATAAATAATGCTATAATAGAAATATGCTCGCAAATTTTGGAGATAGAACAGTTAATCTGAAATCTGTCTGGCTGCTGCTGCCTTTGGCTTTTTTTTCTTCAATTATAGCAGGAGAAATGAGATCACCAATAAAATTAAGCAAAAGAGATTTTCTGGGTTTCCAGGAGAACGAGTTTGAATCTGGACCACTGGCATGTTGAAAGTGCAACGTGAATAGAAAGCTGAAGTGGTTTGTGTTTGGATTCTCAATCTGTTGCTATGGAGCTTGCACTGTCCCAAACTGATACAAGTAATTCTCATAATCATCATAAGGAAACATGTTGAAATGATTAAAATATTAATTTGTCTGATCTGCACAGGAGGTGATGCAGTAATGATACAGCTATATTATACATTGGACCATGCCTGCAATTTTTAGGGCAAATAAGGTCACTGCCCTGTACCAATCTTAATTCAGGAGTTGCAATGAAGAGACTTGATATTCAGTAGAAAAGATTAATTGCAGGAGTTCATAATATTCAAAGTCATAGTCTGCTGGAAATTAAGTCCCTTTACTGCTCAGAGTCTTTTAAGAATCTTGTTATTCCTTTACTTCAAAAACACTTGAGGGTATTCACTTTTCTTGAGTTTCATCTTTTGATCTGGCACCATCTATATTGCAGTATTTTGGGAGGAATTCAGGGCAAGTTTCATTCAGGTATAACAATCAGAGCTGGATATATTGTGTTTGATCTTGAAGTATTTGGTGGAACTAAAGCAATTTTACCACCACCTTTATGCCATTATCTGGAGTAAATTGGTGTGTCCAGTCTAGGAGCTACATTGATTTTAGTGATATAGTTACCCATATAGGTTAGGGATACTGAATTGAAGGAATTAATCATAAACTATGGTGCAAGGCTTTAGTGTCCCTGTCTTCCCTTTCCCTTTTGCTTTGTGTTGTAGGGTCACTAAGAGAATAGCCTGCAAGAGATTTATATAAGCTAGTTCATACTCTGGCAGGTTAGCAGAAATCTGTTTATTTGGAGAGCTAAATCTGGCTTTAAGCCTACAAGTTCACGTTTTGGTGCACCTCCACTTCTATCAGTTTGCCATAGATGCAAAAGTCTGTGGCAGGAAAGGCTGGGCAGGCATTTGGGGAAATTGATGTCTCAAATTAACCCAAGTGTGCTGCAGTTTGTCTGTTCAAGTGTTATGGCTTCTGACAAATTAGTGCAGAAAAGCCCCTTAAATCTCAACAGCATCTCATTTCTGATATGTGCACCTCTGGGGATACCTGTCCTCATGGGGGCTTAACAGGCAGGCTGGGGGGGGCGAGTGCCCTCCCCACTGCAGCTATAGCCATGGAGAAACATGGGCTAATGCATCTGTTTAAGCATCTTGTGAACCAAATGGATTAAGGAGAAAGTGTAGCACTCTTCAGAGCTGTCTCACCATTTACAGGACGATATAATTCTGCTGTACTAAGAGCCAAAGACATCACTGAGGGAGTAATATGACTAGAGGTTACATCAGGACAGAAAAAGAGGTATGGGAAATAAATGCAAGTGACACAGCAGTTTCAAGAATTCAATATAAGCTTATATTTGTACCACTTTCTGTGCTTTTATTGTTCTTGCAATTGAAATGTTTAAAGTAAGTGTTTCTGAAAATGGTTTAAAAGGAAAATATATCATCACTTCTTCAGGTAAGATATTTCTTGAGCAGCTTGGATTTCTTCTTAAACATGTTCTTCAGTTCCCCCATTAATATTTAAGACTGCCCATTCAGCCCTCACCATTAAGTACCTTTGATGCTGGAGTTTGTGCTAAGTGGCAGAGGGAAGCTGTCTGTGATCTATCTAGGTTTCCTCCACATCTACAGCACCACTGAGTATGTGTAGAAAACTTGTTATTATAGGTTCCTTCAGCCATTTATATTGTAAAACAGAGTGAAGAGTCTTGCTTTTAAAAGTCCCCTACATAATTTACTGAATGTACAGTGTCTTCCATATGTATCAGTTAGTGCAATGTAGTAGCAAGCATGAAAATTATTCTTTATGTCACGGAAAGGGGTCCTCTGATGTTTTGATGTGATTCTGATTGCTGTGTTTGTAGAGAAGGTTCACAGCCTTCAGAGAAGGATTAGAGTTCTGCAGCAATCCTTTAATGTTTTTGTAATTACATTCATGTAATGCATGGGTGAACTTACTGAAGCATACTGAGTTAAAGACATGTGAAATTTGAAGAGGAAGGAGCAAAACATTTAAAAGGGTAAGTCCTTAATCTGACGCTGTGTTTAGGGATTTTTTTCTTTATGCAAGCATGGGATTCTATGGATGCAAGTGCCTACATGTGGTAGGAAACTTTGCGTTTAATACTCTAGAATTATCTGTAGCTGGGTATTCTCTCAACCTAATATAACTTGACTGAATCAATTATTTTTTTTTAAACATCAAACAGATATCAGCCATTTGGAAAGACGGAATTAGAAAGACAGCTGTTACTAGGAAAAAAGTCATATTATCCAAGGATTGCTGTCTTAACTTCATTTTGGCATTTAGGCAACATCAAGAAATAATTATCCTTAATCATATTTTATCATAAAGAAAGTCTTAAACAGAACTCCTTAATGTACATCAAGGAGGACTATTATGCATTCCATTTCCCATTCCTAAATTTAAAATGTGCTCCTTACCTGCAGTTAGAGTGAATGGTCTTTGTTGATGCTCTTGCCATGTGGAATCCTGACAGTCATATAAGTGTGATGAGATTAATTAAAACCAAACAATAACAGTGAGGCCAGAAACAAATGGAGGAACCCTCTGGCTGCTTGTAAGACAGAAGTTTGGGAAGATACCTTTTAAAAGGAATTTATGCCAATGAGTTGCAAATTGCGTAGGACTGGTTGGCAAGCTTTTGACTCTTTGCAGAGATAGTCAATATCCATCCCATAAAGATTATTCTACCTTGCCTAAAGTAACTAAAATGATTTTGCCACATAAAGTTGTTGTAGTTCATGCTTAACACTTTTAATTCATTTGTTGTTTTCTTGTGTGTTTTTTTCCCTTTGAAATCTGTAGGCATTTCAGTAGGACTATGGAGGAGCTGGTTCATGATCTGGTCTCAGCATTGGAAGAAAGTTCAGAGCAAGCCAGAGGAGGTTTTGCTGATACTGGAGATCATTCACGAAGCGTGTCTTGTCTTCTAAAGAGACAGGCAAGGAAAAGGAGGGGACGGAAGAGACGTTCATTTACCACCCATCATCCCTGGGAGACTGGTCACTGCCTAAGTGAAGGTTCCGATTCCAGTTTAGAGGAATCAAACAAAGACTACAGGGAGAATCATGCTGCTAAGAAAGACCACAGTGATTCTGATGACCAGCTGTTGGTTGCTAAACGTAGGCCTTCCTCAAACTTAAATAACATTAGAGGCAAGAGACCTCTGTGGCACGAACCGGATTTGGCTGTGGACAGTTTGGGAAACAGAACTTTGCGCAGGAGAAGAAAGGTAAAACGCATGGCAATAGATCTGCCATCAGAAGTCTCCAATGCACTGACAATAACTCAACCGCAGGATAACAGCAGAGATCAAGAAATGGACAATAACAATAAATCATACCAACAGCAAGAGTTTTCCAAGAGCAAAGTGAAAAAAAGGAAAGTATCTGCAGCTCGACAAGGACCAGAAATCTTGGATGAAGGAGTGGTTATAGAAAATGAAGAAGTGAATCAAGCAAATAAGGACAAAATGGAATATGAGGAGCAAAAAGGCTCAGATGAGAACATGAGTGACAGGTTATTCTTTCTTTTCCTTTTTACAGAAACTTTGGATAATATTTGTTTGCTTTTATTACTGTTGCTTGTATTGGGAATCTTTGGATTTTTTGTTAATTCCAGAGTTAAAATTCTAGCATCAATAATATCTGTTTTAATAAATTACTCTTAATTTTTTTACATCTACTATTTTTTATATATTAGTTTCTCAAGTTAAGGGATTCAGCATAAAGTAGAGAGTGATGTAGTAGAGGAATAACCAAGAAAACAAAGTTTTGTGAAGTAATACATTCTGATTGTTTCAAGATTAAGAATGACAAAATATGCATATGAATAACACGGGTTTTTCTTCATATTTCAACTGGTAACAGTTCTTAGGCAAGAATTTAGACTAGAAATTTTTCCAGTTTCTAGACACTGGTGCTTTGATTGTTATCTCTATTTGTCAGAAAGGTTGTCAGTGTTTAGAGTCACCATTTAGACAGTATGTTCTGATGTGTCATGGGCATAAAAAGTCTGCAGGTTGCCAAGGATATACATCATTTACGAAATGCAAAAACCAATTTACAGTTCAGAAACACCTGAGCTTACCATTAGAAAAATGGAGGAATGATGACCCTTTGGCAGTACACCTCATCCATCCATTCCAGACAGCAGTCATACTACAGTGGTAATTGTTTCCAAAGTACTATTTTGACAACACAGTAAGGTGTAAGTCATTTTTCCACCGTACACAGGGGATGCTAACTGCAGGGCCTGGTAAGCCTGGTTATGTTGATTCCATGTGCCAGGTTTGGAACGCAGAAGTGTCAGCAAAACAGACACATATTAAAAGATATAATTTTGATCAGTTCCGTGACGGCACTAGTGTCCCTGGATTTTTGTAGGCACGTTATCTATAAACTGTTAAGCCTTTTCCTTACTGGACAGGTAGAATTGAGGTGCAGAGAGTGGTTTTGACCAGAGCATTTTAGATTGGTTACTGTAATAACAGCAGTGTTGCTAAGTGACTAACTCCAGTTATAGTCAGAAAAGTCCCAAGTCCTTTTGTTACATAACCAGCTCTGTCCCTCACCTGCGAACAAAAAGCAGCTGGAAGAGCTGAATAAATCCCAAGCCTTAAACATTTTCCTTTAAGTCTTAATTACTAGAGCAGGACTCATCCTTCAGGGCAGCCAGCATAACTTTGGACGTCTCTCTTTGACATGCAAGTTAGGAGTCTGTGCTGTCAGGAAGCCTTTAGAAAACTTCTCTCTTCTTTGATGATACTCAGAGTCTGTTCCTCCGAGTTTGAGACCTAAAGAGAGATGTTTAAAAATTTCCTTCAAACTAGGAACCATTGTATAATTTTTCAAATCTCCATAGTCTTGTTGCATTTTCTATTTATAAAAGACTTGGTTATGCTACAAGGGTAACAGTTCTTCAACTCAAAACTTCTGTAGCTGAGTTTTAGGTGGAGAGAAGAGTGATCACTAAGAATATTCTCTTGTAGACTCCCAGAACTGAGCTACTCTCAGGTCAGTCTGAATCTTTTCACAAAAGAAACATTATTGTTTTAAAAGTCGATCTTCCTCTTCAAAAAGCTTGATATTTTATTGCCCCTGATGCTGCAGTTGCTCAAGTCATGCTCCAAATGCTTGTCTATGGCCCCAGTACATGATCTTTAAAACCATTTTCATCTTCACAGGGTTTTCTGCACATGCACGTGGTAGAGTGATGGTCTGTCATTCTACTGAACTTCTTTCAATGGTCAGCAGTACCAAAAAGCTTTGGAAATTAGAAAACTTGCATATCATAATGTGATTAGAAATCTGCCATATCTAAGCCTCTCAGGTGATACTGTATCAGAATATTTTGTATGTGCATAATTTTTACTGGTTTTAATCTAACTTTACTTAAATGCAATAGTGCCTTTATTAGAGATCATTTAGCTAGAAGAATTTGAAAGAACCAGCAAACTCTTAAGAAGAGGATGTTCTGAAAGTGAAAGCTGTAATTTTAAAAGGGAACATGAGATTGCACAAGATACAAAGAGCTAACAAAGCATCTTGGATAACACTTGCACTTCAGCAACACTTACTGGAAGAGGAAGAATAAAAAGTATACAAAGTTGTTTTTGTTTCGTATGCAATAATGTGTGCAGTAGTATTCAGCGCAATAGTTCAGTAATTCTTTAAAAAATGACTGTTTTTTTAGAAGTTTGGTTTATTTAAAAGCAAAACAAAGCTGATAATTTTTAATGGGAGTTAAATTGCTTGGCTCTAAAACGAGTCAGAAGTTTTCAGTGTATCCATGATCTTATTTGAAAATAGTATGGTTTTGAAGTGCACATTAAAAATGTTAAGTGACACTTCTTTTGCAGTCTTTTGTCTCTGTTTGTGAGTGTTCAAACACCAAACACAGCAATAACAAGGTTTTAAGTGCATGATTCAGAAGTAGGAGGAGGAGTCTCCAAATTCTTGAAATGTCAGCATCTAAATGATCCCAAAGATGAATTCCTGGCAGGATTGTTTTAAGCCCTGGAAATGAGATTTTTGTGATCAGAGCTTCTCTGTCCTTATCCTCAATGCTCAGCTGTTTGCCAGTTTCAGCCAAATTCAGCAGTGTGTGGTGTTTGAGGTATTATTTAATTCTCACACGCTTTGACACTTGTTTGTGTTTGAAATGACTAAAGAGAGGTGAGATCTCAATTGCCACTTTTGGAAGAGAAGCAGCGGTGAAGCTCGGAGCCGACACCCACTGACCTGTGGCCAGGGGGAAAGCAGGAGCTGGTCAGTTCCTGGGGGCAGCACAGAGCTCCCATGTCTGGTATAAAACCGAGGCACCAGACAGCTTCTTAGCCATAGGAGCTGTGAGTGGCAAGTATTTCTTCTTTATTTCCCTAAGTGTAGAAATAAAGCTGCGAAACCTTTTTTGGATAGCTTAGCTGTTCCTTCCAAATTTCTGCTTGCACACACTATTTTATAGGACTAAAAGGAGTCTCTGGCTTTTTTCTTTGTCATGGAAGTCTTGCTGGGAGTGGAATTCTCATTACAAAGCAAAGGAATTAGCACTATACACTCCAAAATTATATTAAAACTGGAAATAAATTCCATCATAACAGCTTTCACGTACTTAGATATTAATGTATTAATTTCAGAGGTTTTGAATTTATTCAGTGAAATGACTGCCATGTTGCAATTATCTTGACTGTAATCCTTGCCCTATGTGACTGTGGCCTGAAGAGAGTGAACGCTGTGGCTGCTGTGGATATGCCACTGTTAGTTTGAGTTTTTAGGGGTTTTTTTAATTTTTTAAAAAACTTCAAGTGGTTATGTTTTCTTGTGCTGAGTAGTCCTTCAGTGAGAATTAGTTCGCAATTGAAATATCTTATTTAAAAATGGGAAGGAGACTGTTCTCAGGATTGAAAATTTTGGTAGGGAAAGTGGCTGAAGTATCAGAGTTGAAAGGATCTCCTGACTTTATTTTAAAACATGCAATTAAATAAAAGAAAGGGACAAGAAGAATTTATGAAGAAGGTATTTTTTTTTCCTTTGAAATGGATGATGTAAAATTGTGCACAATGAACTCTTAAGGACGGTAAGGTCATTTATATTATAACTACAGTGAGGATGGGATGCTTGCTAAAAGGGAATTGCTGGGACTTGCAACATTACAAAGTTAAAGTCGTGGTCTCCCTCCTCAAAGATGGTTCCATTCTCATTGCATGCACATCACCTTTCTGCTGCTTAGGGCAACTGTGCAAGTGCTTAAGTCTCTTCCGCTTATATTATGTATAAGAGATAGTGTAAGTGTTGCTTATGCATCAAGCATTTGGATAAGCCTAAGATACAGCAAAGATTAAGACAACTTAATCTTCAAACACAGGGCTGTGTTTATATACAAATGTTTTAAAAAACCCCAATCACTGCTTTGTGTTACCTGTTACCATATTGTGTTTCAAATCATGTTGGGATGCCTCCCAAAGGAAGATACTGAAAACATATATATACTTATAATTAAATAGCAATTAGGAAAATTTTATATAATTCATCTATTCATATCAATAATTCATATATTAAAAAACTCAAGACTTACTTTTGTGAGAAATTAGAGTTTAAAAGGAAATAATTTTCTTAAGTTTACTAGTTATTTGGTAGAAAAACAAAATTTATTATTAAAAAATAAAAATAATTGAAACCAGTTGATTTCAAGTGTAGGGCAGCATGAAAATTTTAATATGAAAAAGTGTACAAAGGTAAAAAGACCTAAAGTTCTTGTGAGTGGCTCGTATGGCATATCAAGAGTAGCTGCAGTATCTATAGAGTGTACTTGAATTTGTGTCCTGGACTGAAGTTTTTGAGGGTTTTTTCAAATTGTTCTCCATCTCAGAGTAAGTAAAATGTGATAAAATTTTGATGAGAATATTACATCCTTAACGTAGCTACTCTCTTGATAAAAAGTGCCATAAAGGGTTTACAAAAAAGTCCTTTCACGTGACACTCAACAAATAGTGATCTGTGTTATTAAAAGACCAGTCTGATTTACTATTTAGGGCCATATGGGTTATTGTATGTAACAATGTGCATACAGCAAAGAACTAAATACCTATTCATGTCTTTGAATTTAGAGATGTGTGTACACGTTGTATACACATATTCCAATTTGAAGGCCACACTGCAAGTCATAGAAAAGTAAACTGTACCTTGCTTTTTTGTTGTTTTTGTTGATACTGTGCTCAGGAATCATATTTCTTTTCTTCAGGGTGACCTTTGTTTTTTTAATTGGCTATCTTTGTTATAAACTTTTTGTTCTCCCTGAATACTATGTCATGAAACCTTAAGCAGTGTCTTTTCCTGAATATTTGCAAATGATGTTCAGAAAGGTAATTCGATTTTCAGACTCTTAGATTTCATGTGCTGAAGGAAGACTTAGGCTGCTTTTGATTGAGACTTTTCCTATTTTATTGAGCAGTGGTGTTCCAGGATCAAGCTGAATTGCACAGCATAAGAAGGGAGCAGTGAGCATTTGATGGAAGCAGATAATAAAATGCATCGAATTGTGTCAGCACCTCGTTGCAGTTACATCTGGATTACTGTCAGGGTACCATTAGATTCCCATGGTTTTCTGTGCCAAAAATAATACGCTTTGTAGTTAATGGAACTGGGATATTTGCAGTTTGATTTAAAAAAAATCATCCCATTTTCTCCCCTATCTCTGTTGGGCTTAAGTTCAATCTGAGCACAGCCATGTCTCCTTAAAATTTTACGACTGAAAGATCAATTGTTCTTTTGATCCGTTTCTTTCTTTCTCTTATTACAGTGAATCCAGCAGTCTGAGCAGCAGTGATGCTGGTTTGTTTACCAATGATGAGGGAAGACAAGGTATTGAAACAATCTTTCCCTTCTCCACCCCTCAAACCACATCAGTTGAAATTCTGTAAGCGCTACAAGTTATTTCATAGGTTAATTACTGTATTTCAGTTTCTATTACTGTTTTAATGAGTGGAAGTATAGCTTGCTTTCTGGTTTTTTTAAAAAAATGTTATCAGAGGGTGTCTTGAATGCATGACTTAGTCAAAAGCTGTATTGAGAAGCAGCCTCTGTAATGCGGTAAAGTTACTTAAAACTTGAGCATGTCCTAAAAGTTGTGTATATTAAGTTTTAATTCCTCAGTTCCTCCAATTTTCTGGCAGGAATCTGATTGTAGTACTGGTTCTGATACTATTCTTGAGGTGGCTTTTTTCTTTCTTTTCCTCCAAATTGATAGGGCAGGATTTTATAGTCCTTTTCCATTCAGTAGTTTGTTTGAAAAGTAATTTCAAACAAACTACTTTTTCTGCAGTCTAAGACTGAGATTAGAGCTGGTTAACATGTCCCCTCTGAAAAAAAATTTCTTTGATCTGAAATGCAATGAAAATTGAAACTTTTCTTTTAGTATGCATAATGTTCTCACATGTTTTTATGTGATAAAACTATTGAGGATGGAGGTAAAAGGTTGATGTTTTTATCAGCTTTAGTCTTTATTGCAACACGTTTACCTATATTATGCTATGGTGGAGTAGGAACTCGCTGTCTTTGACAGGATACAAAAATGAGACAAAAAATAGTCTCTCAAGTATTTAAGGCTTGCCTTTCTGTTGGAAATTTCAAGTTAATGGTACTTAAAATATTTTCTTGTACAGTTTGGCAATGGCTACTTGATTGAGTGCAATAAAACAAATCCTGACCCATTCCACAAATCTAGGTTAAAGGAATGTTTGGGTTTTTTTCTTTTCTTTAATATCTAATTCTGTCTGTTTTGGTTGGGTGGGGGGGGCTTTTCCTACTTTAAACAGAAGTGTTGCCTTCCTTGTTCAAAGGTAACTTGGCTGCACAAACTGTACCTCCCAGTCTGTTTCCAGTTGTTCTAACTCATGTTTTTTTAAGAGTTTAGGTTCTCTTTGAAAGTTTAGATTGACCTTTTAATTTCAGTGCTTCAGTGCCTTAAGTCTTTAGGTATAAGATGGGTCAAAGATATGTAAGGTGGGTCAAAAAGATTGGCTTTTACTTCCCTATTGGAATTTCTCTCTTGACATGGACTTTTTAAAGCATTTCTCCTCTATATTTATACGTAAGATGACCTAACACACTTTCTGATTGCATGTGTTTTTCCGCTACCCTTCTGATATATTTCTATCAATATTTCTATCCTTAAATCCTGAACTGTATTATTTAAATCTTTGAATAATATAACTGAACACATCTCAGTTGCTTTCTGGTTTTCTTATATTTTGTGGAAAGAGAAAACAGGAAGGATCAGTGACCAACTGTGTTTTTTCACTGGTGTGGTGTTGCCTTTTTTAGTGTTGGTTCTTTACTGTAAAGTTGTCATTCTTATTTTTGTCTGTTTGATTTTTGAATCTTGTTTCAGCTTGCAATTTTCAAGCAGAATGCATTAGACCTGAAATAGTATTCTGAAACATAAATAAAAAGAACAACAAGAATTAAACCTGATAAGGATATTGTCATGACAAAACATTATTTTTTCAATCTCTCCTTTGAACTAATAATTTTGTAAGTATGATCAGAAGACCATGAGCTTCACACTGGAGCTCAGACACTTATAAATCTGCATTATAGCTTTGGTTTTGTGAGACTTTTCCATGAAAGTACTATCAGAGATCCTACTTCCAAACCAAAATGGTTGATTTTCTAATAATGCTTCTTCCCTCAGTAGTAAATACTAGTAATTTGTACTCTCCTTAAGTAAGGTGAGGTTATTTTATCTCTGTGAGTTAATTTGTAGCTGAACTGAAACACGTTCAAAATTAACAAGAATGAAGGAAGGAGAAAGTCAATCTGATAGAAGCAAAGGAAAAACCCAGGTGCGATAAAGCTGGAAGAGGACAGGACGAAAATGTATTAAGGGATGAAAAGATTGGTTTTGTTTTCTAGTTATAAAGCTAGGCTCTAATTCCTGTCTTACCAGTGTCCCTTCTCCAAGATATATATATATGTATCTATATGCATAGATATGTTCAGAGCACCATCTTGACCTCATCTGTAGTTCAAATTTTCTGCACTTCTGACTTCAGGTTTCTGCTATGTCAAGTGGTGAACCAGAGATTGATTAATGTTTCCTGGTGAAATACTTGGTTTAAATGATGTGCCTGCCATCCCTTAGAAGTTTGGGTAGCAGAGCAAAAGAAGTTCCTGTTCTTCTGAACAACATTTGTTCGATTTGTGTTTCTGAGATGAACATCTCATTTATTGCAGACAAATAGTCTTTATAAAACTTTAATTAATTCCCAAAGCATAGTCATCCTATGAGACAGACATTCTAGAAAGGAAAGTGACTAAAGCAACAGTTTCTTGAAGCATTTGGCCAGTCAATTAAATAGTTGAGTATTTACTTATGAACTTAGGAGTGCCTGACCTTGTGACCTGTAATATTTTTCAAATTTTTTTCAGAAAGGATATGGAAATAAATTCTGTTACAGTACGTACTCTTCTGTGGACAGACTATCAGAAGAGTTTCAGTTTTTGTAATTTAATTCAAGAAAGCCAGGTGTAGCTTTAATTGGGGTAGGGCTAGATACATTTTAATTCTTATCAATTGTTATTATACGAGAAAATTGTTGAAACTTAAAAATCCTCTGTTCAACTTCTAATATGTGCTGTGCCATCTAACTTTTTTAAAATCTTCTGTACTCTTTTCTTTTCTCTGTTCCAGTCTTACAGCTT
Organism: Dryoscopus gambensis; assembly: GCA_013389985.1. Taxonomy (NCBI): domain Eukaryota; kingdom Metazoa; phylum Chordata; class Aves; order Passeriformes; family Malaconotidae; genus Dryoscopus; species Dryoscopus gambensis. Next base: position 28,352 of record WEIT01021294.1, read on the forward strand.
TTTTTTATTGTTTTTGGTTCCCATGAAGTCCTCATCTGAGCCCAGCCTCATTTGCCCTCCTATTCCAAGTTATCCAAATGCTTATATTAGGTCATGTGAGAGGGCGCCAGCAGGTCTCTTGCTGTGCTCTGTCCCAGCTGTGGTAATTCCTTCTGGCAGAAGTAATTGGGCCTCAGTGTTGGCAGGCCCAGTGTGGCAAATGTTTTTATTCTGTGAAAAGTGGCATACCCCAAAGAGTTAATCAGCAAAAGCTTAAAGATCGTGGAAAATATTTGGTGTCGGTATTGTCAGGGTAGAAAGTAGCTGTCGAATTATTAACAAACCTCGAGTGACTTTTTATGGGTTGTATTTTCTTCAGAGGTTTTGAAATTGGGCAGTTTAGGGGTAAGATTTAATAGTTAGGAAAAAAACCAAAATACTGTGATTCTATCAAGCTCTTGAGTATGGAGGTAGGAGAGTCTGTCAACAAAGTAATTGAAAGTCCTGAACAGCAGCTGAAGCTTACCTATGAGAAATCTTCATTACTTCCGTTCTTCTTCCTCTTTTTTCCTTTTGTTCCTAATAGTATTTTCATGGCTGTTTTGCAATTATTAAAAACTTTAATGATGAACAGTGTTATGCCTGGTGTAGAAGAATTTTACAAGAAGAATTTTGAAGCAAAATGTCTAGTTTTGCATTGCAACATAAAATACAACTCTGTGATAGGCCTAACTAGTAGTTCAAGGCACTTCACAGGTCTGCTTTACAAAGGCACTTTACAAGTTAAGCTTTCAACACAGTGTTAACAAAACTATTGTTATTCAGACACTAGTGGATGATATCCTGTTTTATGGGAACAAATAGTTAAATTGCAAGTACATTCTTTAATGAGCTTTATAGCTTGGGTATAGCAAATAAAAAACATACTCTGCATTCCTGGTTCATCTACACTTACTTGTACACTTGGGGAAATTCAGAGTTGACTTAAGACCTCTTAAATCACGGCGTGCAGCACTGGAAATGTCCTTTAAGATCTAAGCAAGTAGGAAGGAATATTATGTTAACAAAGTGTTAAACAGTTAAAATTGGAGAAGGTCAGGGAATGTCAGAGTTCCACTGTGGATGTGGCTAAGGGTTTAAAGATAGCTGTTCATTATTTTACGATTAAACATATATTCATTACTGTGTCCTTTCTGAAGATGACCCAGTACTGATTCAGTGTAAGAATTCTAGTGAGGAACTAATTTGGACCTTGTACAGCGTGTCAGTAGCTGCAGGTGACAGGGTGTGTTTCTCCATACAGAAAAGAAAAGGAGTGTGCAATGCAAAGTGAAATTACACCAGGTCTGAACTGTTGTGGCAAATAGGTCTATAGTCTTTGCAAGTGGAAAAGAAATAACATGAAGTTGTTGCATATGACCTGAGTAGTTGAAATTCTAAATATTTACACAGTATATCTTTTATACGTATACTTTTTTCAAGGTAGCTCTGCAGAGCACAGAGAGCAAGATGCAGTATTCCTCTGTGAATGGGTAACTTCAGCTTCTGCTTTCCTGAAACTCCCTGGATGTGTTACAGTGAATATCCTGATACCTCCAAATGATTATGACAGCTGTTAGCAGTGGGGGGTTTTTTACCTAGAAAGAGGTACACTAGTCCTGGAAATGAGCCTAAAATCCCGGGGTATTCACAGGCCCTGTGCTCTTGCTCTCCGTGTGCAGGTTGGTGGATAACGGAGCAGCACAGCATCACGTGGCCTTTGTAGGGCACCGATGCAACTTTTCACGGTAACCTCTCAAAGTTTGTTGTGATTGCTATAGGCAAGCACATGTACGAGCTGCTATTGAGCCTGGCCTGGCCATTTTGTAATAAAACAGGAAGAGGGGTAAAACTCTCTCTTAGTGTGTGGTGGAAAGTTTGTTGTAAAACTGCACTGCTTTAGCTAAAGTAAGATTCAGGTGAAGCTTTTCTGAACATGAAACTGATGGTGATGCAGAAGGTGACTCTGTCTATGCATAGAGGAACCACCAGAAGCTCACATAAATCTCTTAAAGAAGGGGAGGAATTTACCATGGAGCAGTAGTTACCTAGATATGTAGATATAATAATATAGAGTGAAATTTAGGGCAACAGTAATTGGAGGGAGGGATAGCCTAAAAATAACTAAATAAATTAAGCCAGAAGCTGGCCTGGAAATTTTACGTTCGAAGTTGACATTTCTGAGCCTTAAATTGACTCTATTGTACTGATCAGTGCAGTTATAATTAAATGTAAATTACTTTCAAGTAATTCCTTGAAGCATTAGCCTTACACACAAACAAGTTTGATGTATTTTAAAAGAGTGTTTAAGAGGATGCATGGGCTCTATTTTTGGAGATCTGGAGGTTTTTCTGCCTTTCCTGTACCTTGGAAAAATACCATACTTTGCTGTAGTCCTGTGCTGAATCAGCATCCTAGGTGAAAGGACAGTTTAGTGAATTTCTGGAAGTCAAAAATGTTGCTTCGAGCTTTTAGTATTCTTGAGATCACATTTGCTATGAATACTGTGCTGCCTTTTGAGAGCTGCAAATTAAGTAGGATAAAATCCAAGTGCTTGGCTACCAAACTCTTGAGTGGGGAGGCCCCTGTGTTTTATTGCCTGTATGTATGAGGTAGAGAATTAATTAAATGCAGTGGTCTTCCCTGACTCTGAAAATAGCATCCCTTCAGGGTGGAGAAACTGGTAAGCAAAATGCCTGTGAGTGCTCTCACCTGGATAAGAATAGTAGTAATAGGCTTATGCTTGCCTCAAGGTTATAATATGATTTAAAATATTCAGAGGATTCAGAGTTGTTTAATTTCACAGACAAGGAAGCTAAAAACCAAGTATATCTGGATCCTGCTGTCATGTGGAAAAAGATTAAGAGGTTCAGATCTGAAGTCTGCCTTTGGATGCAAGCAACATAAGTGCTTAGGGAAGTGTATAATAGCATAAAAATTAAGGTATCTTAACAGATAATTGCTTAACATACTAATATTCCTGTTGCACAAAAAGGAAAAGTGATTTTATATTTTTTCTCCCTAAGAGCTGCTATCAGGTATACAGCAAAGATACCAATTTCCTTCCATAGCTGCTCTTTGCCTTATTGCACATTCCACCACCCCAGTCTTAAATTGTAGCTTTCTTCCAAGGCTGCACTGCCTGCCTCTTACAGCTTCTGTCCCTGAACTCATCATGGAACACCATTTCAGAATTCTGTGCTTACCTCCATGGATGAATTATGTGTAAGAAGACTACTTTTGAGCTCCTGATGTTTCTTGTTAGTGAAGGTGTCTGGAGCTCTCATGACGAAATATAAAGACAAAGTTTAGCAAACATAAAAGTTCAGAAAGTGTTTCCAAACATAGAAGTTTGGAAAATCAAAACTAAGGATTTCAGCCTTAATTGTGAACCATGGACCAATCTAATTAAAAGGTGCAATTCTCCTTCCACCATCACCAGAGTCCCTATTAACTATTCTTAGAGTTCCTCCAAAGAGCCCGTACCTGGCTGTAACAAAATGAGGATAGAGTTAATGGTGAATGCCTTTGTGAAATGTCATAGCTGTAAGTGAGGATTAGAGTGAACAGGGAGAGCAGGCTGAAATGGTTCAGGAATGCAAAGAAATTTAGATCTTATTTTGACCTGTGTATCTCTTTTCACCTTTGTTTTCCCCTTCCTCCATCTAAAAGTTCCTGTTCTGTAGCCTCTGCTAATTTTGCTTTTAGTAGTGATCATTAAAGGTGTAAGAATTCCATTTCACCTGCAAGTGACCAGTGAAGGGCTTTAATTACTCTATATTTTCTTGAAGTACTTGTCCTGATGGAATGTTTCCAGGCATTTTCACTTGCGTATGATCTCAAATATTCTTTACATTGGAACAATTTATTTGGAGAAACTGTGTTGGATTTTATTTTTCATGAAATTTTGGCTTTGGTTTTCATCATTTGTGTTTCCCCACTATGGCATTGAGTGACAATGAAATTTTGCATAAATCTTTTTTATTCTTGAAATCTGTGTATCACAAATCTTCCATTTGTATCTTGCTTAGTTTGTTTCCAAATAAAAATTGAAATGTCAAACAAATAATTTATGTGCAGAAATAGTGAGGCATGGTTTGGATAGTTTGAAGTAGAATAAAATGTACAGCACATACCTAATCTAATTTTTGGGTGGAGGAAAAGAAATTTCCCGTGTCTTTTGAAGATACTTGCTGTTCTTCTGAAACTAGATGATGTGCATGAAAAAACATGTTTTATAACAAACATAAAAATTTATTTTTAGTTGCCAGTGGGTTTATGAGCTGATTTTAAGATCAGATTTTCAGTCTTGTCTTATTTCTTAATTTAAATCCAAGTATTTAAATTCTACATAGATACGTATTGTCAGTAAAAATGACCAACTTTGTGGTATAATGCAGTATAATTCTCAATCATGTGATACTGTCAGTTTTCATTTAAAATCAACTTTTTCAAAACTTATTTCTAAATGAACTTAATCAGATTAACTTCATTTAGTCACATCTGTTCATGATTGTTTTTCCCTTTTACTAGCCATACAAATCATGAAATTAAGCTAATTATATACCATTATCAGCTGCAAGGAACCAGTTTCAGTTTTATACCTTTTAATTCCCGGCAGGAGATTAAGGCTTGTTTTTTTGTTAATATGTAAAGTGCAGTAACTTAAATGGATTTCCCCACAGTTATTGCCAAAAGGATTAACTAGTTTATTATTGTTTTCACTATTGTAAATTGGTTTTAAAACATTACATTTTATGATGTTTCATTGATGGCGATGCTTGTCATGCTATTGAGAAACATTTTCCAAATAAAACTGCTATATGGCAGTAATTGTTATACAGCTATAAAAGCAAAAGAAATAATAATCCTGTCTGAGTATTTATTGATGGTAACATCTGATTTTTTTATCTTCTCTGCTCCTCCCTCTTTTTTGGGGGATTTGTGGACGCTGCCCTCACACAGGTGATGATGAGCAGAGTGACTGGTTTCATGAAAATGAATCAGGTGGAGCGTGTGGAATTACGGGAGTCATTCCGTGGTGGGAACAAGAAGACTCCACGGAACTGGAAAGAGAATTGCCTGACCCAGTCTTTGAAAGTATATTAACTGGTACTTTCCCTCTTATGTCCCGCTCAGGGAGGAGAGGTAAGTAGCAATCAAGCAAATGCAAGCTGTAGAATCACTTGGTACAGTAGAAAGATGTCTGTGGATTATATGAAATATGTAAAATGTGGACAAGATCTTGGAGTAACCTGTTTATTTCCTTGAACTGTTTAATTTTTAAGATATCATTAGAGAGGAATCACTCAAACTCATTTATTAGAAAAGTCGGAGTGTGGAAAACAGCTCATTTTGGTAGCCTGCTCTTTTATTTGTCTCAATGTTTGCATTGAGAATTTTGCAACATTATTTAAAATGAAACTTGATGTTCCATATTGTTCCTAGCTTCTGCTGTAATGTATAGAATTCTATAGAAGGTCAATAATTCAAAGGCTGGAAAGACTCATGTGACCATNTGCCAAGGAATATTGTTGTACCTTCCTGTGCCACAAGGATCTCCTTTCACAATTCAAATACAAATCTTCTATATGAGCAGTGGTCAAATCACTTCTAAAGTACTCTGCATGCTGAATGTATTGAATCCTTTTGTGAGGCTTGTTCTCTAGATGCTTGGAATTGCTTTGGAGGACTTGGTGGCTGCAGATTGGCCAGATTTAATGTTTCCTAGTGATAAGGAGGTTGTGAGTGATGCAAAAATCACTTTCTTGCTGTAGTTCAGTATATTCTGCTTACGCAGCCAACTGTGCATAGATCCAGGATGGCAGTAACAATAATTGCAGAAACGTTAATTTTCATGACTATTTATTCTTTCTCTCACTTTTCCCATTCTGTGCTGTGTGTTTCCACCAGTGGAATATTTGCCAATAAGATGGTTTTGCTTAACAGGGTTCATACTGATAGATTGGTGTGTAATGGTGAATTTTGTTGGTTCAATGGTAAAAATTGATTTAAGAATATTTTCTCTACTTTTTTGTAGGTTTCCAGAGTAGATGTAGTCATCTTCATGGAATGCCAGCAAGAAACATAAAAAAGGCTTCAGGAAACCAGAATGCACTGGTAGGTGTTCTCATTTTTGTAAGCTCATGTGTACTGTTCTGAGAGGTTTCTAAAAAAGCATATTCCTCTCAAGCTTGTTCCCTGATGTAGATGGGTAGTGGAACTGTAAGACTCAGTGCCACTGAGTGTGGCACTGCCTGAGTGTGTGTTTGCTCTTTTAAAATACTTTGACTCATCCCTCTGCAAAAGAAAGAGTCTGCTGTTGTTTGTTAGTGCTTGTTTTGAACTAAGCAAAGGCAAACATTTTCAGTGCAGGTGTGTGTGTATAAGTTTACCATTTTCAGTATATATTTTGTGTCTGTATGTCTATATACTTCACTTCTCTTTTACAATGAAAATCAAACCAATTTTATTTTTCTGATAATAAAAAAAAAAATCCAGGATGCACTGTGGTACAATTCAGGTCACTTTTTGTCCCAAAAATCTGCTTTGAAAAATATGTGCTTATTCTCTTTTGTTTGGTTTACATCTGTGTGGTCAGGTG
>WEIT01021295.1:0-10577 GCA_013389985.1 Dryoscopus gambensis
TTTTTTTTTCTTTTTATTTGAAGTGCTTATTGTAATGGTGGTGTCCTGCAGTGTGTGGTTATATTTATGCACCCTGCCCTTGAATCTACAGCCTTCCTTTGACTTGCTTCCATTTTATCCAGAGTGGCTATAATTAAAGTGTCCATGAGGCTTTAAAGAGATAACACAAAAGTTTAGATCTGCTAAGGGTTTAACAATAAATTACCTCTGTGGCTGCCTGACCCAGTTGTACAGCAATGGAGTCTGAACTTCATTCTCTAAGACTGCTTGAAAATGTCTCCTCTCCATATGTTATGTGGAACTGGATTTGGCTTCCCCCCCCTTTTAAGATGTCTAGTTTTTCAAAACCAATTTGAAATAAATCTCTATATAAGAACAGTTAATGAATCATGAAGTGGGGTGGAAATCCTGCTAACAGAGTTATTAGATGAAGCTAAAAGCTTGAGTTTTATAACAAAGAGACAAAAAAGAAAAGGATGCTAATAAAATTGAGAGAAGCTAATGTTCTTTAAAAAAAGTTTCCATGAAGCTCTTTGAGAGGTATATCCATGACTTCCTAACTTTTTTTTAAATATTATTGAAGAGGACAGATGATCTGTTTTGCTTTTCCTGTTGATGACCTTTCAGCAGCTTGAAAGCTTTCAGAAAGTGGTTTTTCATTCCTTTATCAAAGAACTTTTTCATGTCAGTAAAAAATACTTTCCCAACAGTGAGCAGGTAAAGTTGCAAGAAAAAAAAATATAAAAGAAAAGACCATGTGGAAAAAAGGCGGAAGTGCCCTTGAGTATATTTTGAGCGTATTCCCTTTCCTCATTCAGGAACAATCAATGACAGAGATGTTAACAGAAGAATGAGGATCTGTGTTAAATGTGTGAACTGAGCATTATCTGCATAGATTTAAAACCTTCAGAACTGTAGCTTTTCTTTAGATGAAAAAATATTTAGAAAAGTAATAATGTTTTGAGGTTTATAAGACACCTTTGTAATTAGGACAAACTGGGAAAAATGAATTGGGGAAAACAATAAAATTTTCTGTTTTTCTATGTTAAAGGGCATTTTTTTAAACTTAAAATGGTAGAAAATTTTTGAAAGCAGAAAACTGAAGTACCTGAGTTTACTGATCTGGCTTAGTAGTATATAACCAGAACATTAAAGCAGAAAAGTAAAAAAAAAATATGTAATGACACTTACAATTTTTGAGAAATTGGAACCTGCAGGCCTGAATTGGTACCTACAAATACTGGTTTAATATGTTTTAAGCAGAAAATTATTAAAAGTGAAAATTGAGGTGTGGGGGGCAATTATGTTGCAATTCCCATAAATTAAAAAAATGCATTTTAAATTTTAACAATACAGAATATTTTTTAAAGCGAAAGAATGTAGACTCAAAGCAACTAGAAAGAAAGAAAAAAAACTTGTAAAAAAAAAAGTTGCACTAATGTGGAGGAGAGATCAATTGCAGGGGCCATTCCTTGTGTCTCTCTCAAGTGCACATTCATCCAAGAGTGCCCTTCCCTCTGCCCCTGCCCTATATAAGGTCCCCACTGTACTGCATTCCCTGTCTATATGTATGGATTTGCTGCTTAAAGTGAGATATGGCCCTTTCACATGAATAGATTGAATAATATGAGCGCATATAAGAATTAATGGATGTCCGTCATAAATCGGTGGGACTTATGTGCATATAATTTACTCGTGAAAGGTTTGACTCTGTGTGCCATAGAATAATAATTGCAGAGGCCGTAAATAATGGAATGCACTGGGAAGTTGTACCAAGGTTTAACTATTACATCACTGATGCAAAACGCTAGGAAATACTAATTTTCAGGCTGTTGAACTTTAAGAGTTAAGTCTGTGTGCACTTTTTTGGTACAGAGATCCAGGTGCTATGTGACTTAGATAAAAAAATACGTTTTTATAATCAATTTCCGTAATTGGAATATTAAATAAGGTGCTTTTGTGAAAAGGAGTAAGGAGGTTAGCACAGCTGGATGTTGGGTAGCAGGTTCACGGACAGGGAGCCCAAGCATTCCGGTCATGAAAGCCAGTTGGGTCTTATAAGGAAAATAAAAAATGCAAACAAATATAAAACATAGCCCCCCAAATATATCTTTATAATCAGCTCCTTGAATACCACCTCTGATAAAGTCCTGGCAAAGAAGATTAAAACCTTTGCACTTACTTTCTTAGCAGAAGACCAATTCTCCTCTGTCTCTGGAGGACATTGCAAGTGTTATTGAGCTGGGTTTTGTTACAGAGCTAAAAGCTGCCTGGAACATGTAGTCACCAGGAGGAAAATGGAATGCCAGATATAAGGTAGTATTGACAAAAGCCCTGGACTTGGCTCTCAGCACACGCTTTCCTGCATTTGTTTCAGTGAAGTTGTTCTCACTCAGTGTAGCCTCCACAACTCACCTGGTTTTTTTAACTGCATACACCAGAGTTGAATTTATCAAGAGGCACTCTGGGTTATAGTGCAAGAGATCTTAACGTCCTCCTCCCTTATATTCCTTTCTACACCAGTCTAGGAATGAGGTCTGTTACACGCTCACTGCCATTTGTTACGGAGTTTCCTTTTTCTTTTAACTTAAAAGTTTTTTTTTTGAGTGGACATTTAACTTTCACTCAAGTCTTTTTTATTTGGATTATTTTTCCTTGTCTTTGCTGAACTTTCTCTTCACCCCTTCCTGTCAGTACACATTCCATTCTCTTGATGCTCTTCTCATTTCTAGCCTATCACTTCATTTTATTTCCTTTCAGCCTCCTGTTCATGTTGAGTAATGTGTTTTTTCTCTGTCTCTGTTAGAAGAGGGTGCATGAGACTTCCTTTATTTTATGTGAAAATGAAATCCTCAGCTCAACTACCTCCATCTATCTCTGATTTCTTCTTCATTATCAAAGTACAGTGGCAAATAATAGCTCAAATATGATAGTCGGCCTCTGGAGTCCAAGAGCATGGTGCAAGCCATGTTTCTTATATTAGAACCAGTCCCCTTAATCCCTTACTTATATCAACCTTTTAAAGAAAATTAATTTCACATGATTATGCTAATATTTCCTTAATGAATTAGAAAAGAAACCTGTGCAGAACATTAATGAATCATTTTAACCATCCCTGCTGAGAGATTTCAAGATCATTCTTTCTGTAAAAGTGTATGAATATTAATATGCACCCTGGTAATTGGTACAAAGTTAATTACTGTAATTCTGCTGTAGTAGAATAAATAAATCTATGTAATATGCAGTAATACGTAATTATTAAGACGGAAATCTTGAAGGTAAAATACTGACCCATATATATGAAGTGCAGTTAAAAAACAATTTTGAAGTAATAATCAGATTTTTAAAAGAAAATATAATTTGGCTATTAATTTCATTCAGTTCATGCAAATAAATAGACTACATAATTTAATCATTGTCTTTATTTCAGTGGAGTTTGCCTCAGATTTGAAATCAATAGGATTGAGATCTATTTCTTCTATTGTCTGGTGGAATAACGTGTACACATGACAGCACCGTACACATGTACACCTGACTGTGGAAATGAGAACCAGGAAATAAATCTATACTATAAAATTTTAATTACAGGTTTCTTTGTTATTGTTTGGCACTTGATGGGAGAACTTAAATTGCCAGTGTTTCTGAAACAGTGAGCAGTCAAAGCATTCTAATGACACTGAAGTAGGTTCTGTCTTTAGCACTCATATATACGTGTGCTCAATTGATCCCTGATTTTTTCTGTGCTTCCTAGAACAAGGATGACTTCTCATCGCAGTGGAACTCCAGTCCAAGTAGTCATTTCTGTCTTTTATGCTATGGAAATTCACCCTCCTCTTCTGATATGGGAAGGGGAGAAACTGTTATGCCAATGTGCAAATTCTGTCAGCAGCTTCAGGGCACAGCTATGAAACCCCGCTCGCCTGCTCTGGTTCTGTACCGGCTTTCCGGTTTCATGAGTTTAGATGTGCCTTTGCTGCCCTCGTGAAAAATTATATTTTTAAGGATATTTTAGAGTGTTTTTATCTCAGATGGAAGGAAACGTGAAACGCTTTTACAACTGGCACTATAAGCCTTAGTTCATTTGTGCAGACTGCTGTTCTTAGGTCTCTTATTATTTGCCATAATCTTTGCGTATCTCACGATAACTTGATTCTCACAATGATATAACTCTGAACTAATTTCATTTCACTTCCAGCTAATAAGGTAACCTCCTTCTGGTGAAACAGGAGTGACATGCAGTCATACACACATACAGAAATTATCTACAAAATTGTTACCCAGGCTTGTAAGTGGCCCTTTTTTTTTCTCCTAGTGTTTATTATGTCGCTGTCTAACCTAATAGTGGAGCAGATCTTCAGTGGGTGTTTTTGTCTTGAGAATGCATTAAGATATGTAATTATTAACCAGTCCAAATTGATGAAGATGCTTCTATTTCATCTAAAGATTGTGTATTATCTACTCCTACTACTGTAGTACTTAGCCTTCTTTTACTGAGGGCTTTTTTGTTATACCAAGTCTACAATTTTCACATTACCATATAGTCTGTAATTGAAAAAGAGCAATCCTTTATTAATTTTCCATTACAGAAAAATCAACACATAAGAAAACCAACACAAAAGAATATGAATACCGATAGGGAAATAAAAGCTTTCTAAAAACTCTATTCAGCATACTGAGAATAAATTGGAATAATATCCCCTAAGCAACCTAATATTGAATTGTCAGGTAGTAATAAAATGGTGTCTTAAGTGATTTAAAAATGTCATTTAGTAAAGATGTTTTTTTGCTATATAGTTACCACAGAAATAAAGTGGACAAATGTTATTTTCCTTCATATGAGGAAAATATCTGGTTGAATTAATGGAAATGTCTTTTTTTTTTTTCCTCCTAGTGCTTTTGCATGCTGTCTTCTAATACTGCACTTTTTGTAGTGTGTTTTCTTTCTGATTATCATTTATTTGTAAGGGTTTTAGATCTGATTAATATAAAATCAGGAGAAACCGTGATGTACTTAGGAAAGAGCTACCCTGGAAGTGGGTTACCTTGGCTTATGAGGGTAAAGTCAGGACTTTACCACTCTCAGAAGTCAAAAAAGAGCAATGTGGCAATGGCTTTGTTTCTCTAGCCTGAACAGTGGAATATTAATTCCACGTGTGCCCTCTTGAAAGAGCAGACATTGGTCCAAATCCAGAGGGGAAATTCAAATTCACACTTCAGTTTTCACAGAACCCTACTTTAATTTTCCCCAACACATTTGCTTGGGAAGGAAGGAGGAGGTCCCAGGTCCTCCTTAAAATTGAATTGCTGATGTTCAGCAGTGCCCAAAGCAATATTCTACACTCTTAGTGTATTTCCACACTGTGCTTTGATGGGGAACACAGAGCCCGTGTCTAATGACACGAGGGGGTTACTGACGCAGCCTGCGTGTCCCCTGCATTTTCCTCCTGCTGGCCTTGGGCTCTGCAGGGAGCTGGTGCCACTGGTCTGGCTTTCAGAGCAGAAGGGTTGAGAGTCCTCTGAACTCCTTGCACCTCTTGCTGCTGTCAGGGAGAATGCAATCCCTTCAGCATTTAATACTCTCTTGAATTGGTTTCTTTTGGAAAAGCAAGACCTATAAAAGCTGAATTCCCCCTTCTCCATCCTGTGTTTTGAATAACTACAAGTAACAGAAAGGAAGGGTGAATATGTAGATCACAACATCAAAAAGAAAGAAACCAGGAATGTTCTTTCTGGACTTTGGTCAAATAGTTTTGGTTTCTTTTTTTAAAAAAAGCATTTTTTTAAGGCCTTAGCTGAAATTACTCTACATTGATGCTTCCGTTTAGCTTTCCTGGTGTATACATGGAAAAACTCAAAAACTTCAGAATATGAATTCCCTGTGAGTTTTCTGTTGTGCCTCTGCTCATCTTCAACAATTTCAGCTGTTTTCCAGGCAAGCTGCTTTCCTTCTGCAATTCTGTCACCATAACTTTCCATTAGAACGGAGACTCAAAGTTCAGTTTTCCACACCATGATCTTTGTTTTGCCTTCCAAAGGATTTCTGGCTCTTCAAAACAAAATAACTGTGTCTTGGGTCAGCTACTGCTTTTTTTTTTGTTCTGGAAGGAACAAAAGAAATGTTTTTCATGTTGTCTGTATCAACAGACTTACAGATGAATAAATTTTGTGTTCTGAAGGCCTGATTGTGATTAGCCCAGCTTCATATATTTACACATATATTCACAGAATGCCAAGCAATGACTATTGTACCAGCTCTCACAACCTTGTCCCTGGTAGGACGTGGCCTCTTTCAAAGCAATCTGCTCATGGTTTAAATATTTTAAGAGGTGGAGAATCTACTATATATATCTTGGAAATATTTTTCTATAACTGCTCCAGTGGTTTAAAATCCATGCTGTATCTTCAGTCTGAATTCCAGCTTCTAGTCATTCTCTCATGTTATGTTCTCCTGTAAAAGAAAAATGCTGGAAACTTCTCTTTCTCAACTGCTTGGGTCCAACTTGTTCATTCTTTACATGCCCTCTTTGGGAAGCTTTTCCCATGCTCCACTTGTGAGTGAAACATTAGATTTCTCTCTAGCTGAGCTGCATATGAAATTGTTGTCACTTTCCCATAGTGACAGAGCTTTGTCCCAAATTTCAAATTGCAAAAATCCAGGCATTTTTTAATGTTAATATCTGTGTTTAGGAGCTATTGGTCTAATTGAAATACTAGTATTTGAGTGTAACTGAGATACCCTACCTCTGCACAAAACTGGATGGTGGTGATTTTACGGTGAATCCCTGGGTCTGAAGGAACATAGATAAGATCAGATTGGAAGAGGACAAGTGCAGCTTGAAGCCACCGCAGCCTGTGCCTCTCTCTGTCAGTGAGGAGTGGGAGTTGTTTTCTGTTGGAGAAAGAAAAAATATTACCTTTTGCCACAAGATCTAGCAGCTGCATCTTATTTTCGGATGTGTTATTTCTTCCTTTTGGCTAGAACTGCGATTTGGGTTCTTAATATTTTAGCTGTTATGTTATAACATTTTATGTAAAGCTTATCTTTTATGGAGAATAAATTGCTTAATTATGAAATACACTCGTTTTAAGGTATATGATAGAAAAATCTTTCTGATTTTAGCAAACAATAATAAGATGTTAGCTGAGAAAAAAGAAATTGACTTGGCTGTGGGAACTGAAACGTGGATTAAAATCTTTCTAAAGATTCTAAGAGAAGGAAATGGAGTATCTGTTTAACACAGTCATTAATCATCCAGGAGGAAGAAAAGCAGTTTAATGACATGAATTACATATTAATCACATAGTTGTTCAAGTGTTGAAAACAAAGGTGAGAGGTAGCACAGGATAGAAATAGCAAATATGCATTTGAACTTTAAGATGACTTTGCCTTGGTTACATTCCTGTAATACTGGAAGATACTTCCTGTGATAGGGAGTGTGGAAACACTGCAAGATGAAGTTTAGCAAAAATTGCTATTAATCTCAAAAACTGCAATATGCTCTGAAGTGGAAAGAGAATTCTGAACTGTGAGTTTTAATTTTGACATTCAAATACATGATTCAGAATTTATTTTCATGGCTGGATGCATTGTTTTCAAGTCAGGTGATACTGAGTCTACCATACCGAAGAGACCCAATAAAAGACCAGAATTGGTACAACATAACTTTTAACACTAACCAGCAGAGCAGGGTGTGTGCAACTACTTCAGTGAAACATTTGCTAGCAGCTTGTAAGTCCAATTAATTACTTTATGAGAAATTGTCAATATTTTCGAGTTATCCATTGGAGGTTTCTGCAATTTGTTCACAGGCAATTTACAAACAGAAAAGGACCTGAAATCCCATTGGTGCAATTTTCATTGTAAATGATCCATTTGGTCCTGGTGTACACAAATAACAGAGGATACATGAAAGTGTTTTGAAATCCATGCAAGAAGCAATGCAAAGGTTCAGCAAAGAGAAACTGGTGCCAAGTTTCAGGATGAGGTGTGCAGTAGCTGAAATGAGGCTGCACAGAGCCCCCACCTGAATTCCAGCCAACATCCGTGTCTCAGCCGGGGCAAGTTCTCACAGATATGACCCAACAGAAAATACTTGGGATGGCTTTTAAATTGAGAATACCCTTTCCCTATCTCTTTGAAGATCAGACCATGCACTAAATGTAACAGATGTTAGCAAAAACATCATCTCTGTCTGTGTCTCCTTCAGTGCAGAAAATCCAAAGTAGAGCACAAGGCCATGTGAAAATTTGGTTTTTGTGTAAACTGTGGTTTGTCTTGACATCAGACAGGTGTGTTTATACTGTTGTCAAGATAACTCTCCTTTTGATCTTAAACTTTGGTTGTATCCACATATCACAGCTATATCTTAATAGTTTGTCTGTGAAACATAGTGTTGCAAAAAATTGTCACTCTGCCTGGTTTGGACATGTCTGCTCTGGGGCTCTGACAGACTTATTGAAAAAAACCCAACAAAACAACCCAAAACCAGAACCAAAACCCTACAGGTGAGAGTGAATCTCGGAGGAAATCAAATACATAAATCTCAAACTCTTAAAAAAGAGGCAGGCAGACAGAGCCAGAAGCCTGGTAATAGGATCCACGGCAGAGCCAAGTAATTGACTGAGGCAAATATTGTTGCAGGCTGTCAGCTCATACAGAGATAGTTATGATTACTGTCTTGGATTTTCGTGAGCACAGAGAATAAAATCAGACATAGGAATCTTTCCTGTCATGGAGAGAGGTTTTCTTACGCTGAATTGACACTGGGGTTGCATAAGAACAATAATATTCCTATTTCCTATTTCTTCTGGATACACAGGAGTTCTGTTTTGTGTGGAAATAGATGTTTCTCAATAGAATTCACTGTGAAAGACAAATAACATCTTCAGCTTAGATGAAAAGGGTAGCAAATGTCTTGTACAGCTTGTAAAGTCCTGTGGCTTGAAATGTAATACAGTTGTATTTTTCTGTTGGTGGGTGGAAAAAGGACAAAGAGCATCTCTCTATGCAAAAAGACATTTAAGAGGAGAGAGCTTTTTACCAGGATTAATTTTAAAAAGGGGGAAAAAATCCTGAGGAGGTCAAATGGGAAAGGACTTATATGTAGCTGGGTTGGAGTATTTAAAGACTTTAAAAATCTCTTCTATTTGAAAAGGCATGATCAAGAAAATTACATTCTTTTGCCTGCCAGAGTGGGTGATCCCATCCCTCAAGGCAGGCTGAGGGGATAGAGTTTGTGTTTGTAATGAACGATCTGGAAGGTCTTGGCCTGCCTTTCCCATTTCCCAGAAGAAATTTTTCTTTCCCAGAGGCCCCAGTAGGGGAGGATAAACACTGAATGAGGAATACCCATAGGAAACAGTTTTTTCTGCCAGGAGAGTACCTCCCAGATGTGTTTAGCATAAGCTCTTCCTATTAGAGGCTCTAGAAATTTTACTGTAACATTCAGCAAAAGGAGGATAAACCTGGTACTGTGGATATTTGAAAATATCAGCAAAAAGGCAGTAAGAAGTTTTATTTATGCTGACTTAAAGCTAAATATATGAAATAATTTTAGTTTGTGTTAGGTTTAGAAATGTTTGTAGCACTATTGCATCATTGTTATAAATTTTCTTAATATTCTTGGCTGCATTTTTCCTCTTCCTTTTGTCTGTCTTGTTAGCAAAATGTAACTAACAGCATTTGTCAACTGTCAGACAATTACATCTTGAATTTTTCTTGCTTCAGTTGTATTTCAGATTTTTATTCTTTCTCTGTATGTGATGTAGTGACTAGTCCCAACAGGAGGTCCTTTTATCTTTTCAAGAATGGCTACTCTTAATATGGAGCATGTTAAGGGCCAGAAAAATCCTGAACTAGCAGAAATCAGTGCAGTTACTTTTAAAGCCAATGGAGTTCTGCCAGCTGACACCACCTTGATGATCTGACTTTGTTTCTTTTAACCTTTTTTTTTTTTTACTGTTTAAATAAATCTTTCATGTTAGGCTAACTCAGCATTTTTATTTCCCCCCCAATAAGAAATCATCTTTTAAAGGATCTTTTAGGTCCTTTAAATAGCTTTATAGCTCTAGCTATAAATAGCACATTTATGTTCTTCAGAGCCTGTGAGGTTTTGATGTCAGATGGTGCCAAGCCAGTAAAGGTGGCGTTTCCAGGATGCCAAGTATCGGAGAGAAGTGCTACCTGTTAAAAACACAGTAACTTCAACAAAACTGCTACGGGATGTTTCCCTGCCAGTTGTTACATGGTCTCACAAGACCTCTCAAACCCTTTTTGGGTAGGGTATGGGGAGATTGGTTGTTTGGTTCTAAATTAATTTTCCTTCTGTCGAACCACTTACCTGAGGCACTTACAATCTCTTTGGCTTTTAGCATTTTGTGTGTAGTGTTCAGTAGTTCATGCAGATTTGGGATGAGCCCTCCAGCAGTGAGGTTTATGCTTTCTTACCTCTGCTTGTTGTGACAGCTTTAATGTTTCCTTGTTAACTTCAGTCAAACTTAGTTTTGTATGTATAAAATATTGAAGCACTAACTACTGTGAAACAAACACAAATCCCATTGATCCAGGCAGAGCCATA
>WEIT01021296.1:342-17937 GCA_013389985.1 Dryoscopus gambensis
TTGACACTGTCTCCCATAGCATACTCCTGGAAAAGCTGGCAATCCATGGCTTAGAAAGGTGCACCCTTCACTGGGTTAAGAACGGGCTGGATGGCCGGGCCCAGAGAGCAGTGGTGAATGGTGTTGCGTCCAGTTGGTGGCCAGTCACTAGTGGGGTCCCCCAGGGATCTGTGTTGGGCCCAATCCTGTTCAGTATTTTTACTGATGATCTGAATGAGGGGATCATGTCCACCATTTGCAAATTTGCAGATGATACCAAGTTGGGTGTGAATGTCAATCTGCTGGAGGGTAGGAGAGCTCTGCAGAGGGACCTTGAAAAGCTGGATCGATGGGCCACATCCAGCAATATGAGGTTTAACAGACCAAGTGCTGTGTCCTGTACTTTGGCCACAACAACCCCCTGCAGCACTACAGGCTGGGGACAGAGTGGTCAGAAATGGACCTGGGGGTACTGATTGACGGCAGACTGAATATGAGCCAGCAGTGTGCCCACGTGGCCAAGAAGGGAAATGGCATTCTGGCCTGTATCAGGAATAGTGTGGGAAGCCATTCTTCCCTTGTACTTGGCACTGGTGAGGCCACAACTTGAGGACTGTGTCCAGTTCTGGGCCCCTCAATTTAGGGAGGATGTTGAGATGCTGGAGCATGTCCAGAGAAGGGCAGTGGAGCTGATGAAGGGTCTAGAGGCTCAGTCCTATGAGGAGTGGTTGAGAGAGCTGGGAGTGTTTAGCCTGGAGAAAAGAAGGCTCAGAGGAGACCTTATCACTCTCTACAACTGCATGAAAGGAGGATGTAGCCAGGTGGGGGTCAGTCTCTTCTCCCAGGCAGCCACTGACAGAACAAGAGGACACAGTCTTGAGCTGCGCCAGGGAGGTTTAGGTTGGACATTAGGAAGAAGTTCTTCACAGAAAGAGTGACTGGGCATTGGAATGGGCTGCCCAGGGAGTTGATGGATTCACCATCCCTGGAGGCGTTTAAGAAAAAACTGGATGTGGCACTTAGCGCCATGGTTTAGTTGGCAAGGTGGTGTTCAGTCATATGCTGGACTCAATGATCCCAGAGGTCTTTTCCAGCCTAGCTGATTCTGTGATCTGTGAATGTTGCTGATGGGATTTTGTATCATTAATTACTTTTTATTTTGTTATTTTATAAAAGTAATTTTTCTTTTTGTCAATATGCTCCATAAATATTAATAATTATTGTAAAAAACTTGTACTGTACAAAAGATCTGTTACCTTCACTTTGGCTTTAAGGAATGAAAAAAAAATCCACCCAGACAACCCCCCAGCGAACAAATGCACTATCACAGAAAACACTACAATAAAAAAGAAAAAAGCTGCTTCTAACTCCTTAATATGTATGTTCTCTTACTTATCTTAGAGCTCTGTTCCTCTTTTCTTCTTTACTAAGCAAAAAAACAATTCTTAACTGATGATTCTGGATGGCAGCACTTTTTCCATCTATGTACTTCTAAATGTGGTATGTGTTTATGGCCAAAGCATGTTGAACAAGTAAGGCAATTGCAATAGTGCATTTGCACATAAAAATATTTTGAGTTTTAAAGCAAGAGTAAATTAGTTGTGGATAGTACTTATCTGTCTCTTCTTCAATTTAACACATTTCTTCTCCTAGAGGTGCTATTCTGTAAGCTGTAAATCAGCCTTGTGGCAAATTCATGAGAAAATAAACTGCCCTTTTTATACACCATAATACAGTACAGCATGGGTCTTGTCTTGGTTTGAAAGACAGGTGTCTGCCAAGAAAGGTGGAAACCTCCCTTGGAATGAAAAATATGACCCGTTCCCTCTGAATTATTCTAACTTTGAAATTAGGGGGCTTTCAGGCAAAGATATGGGAAAAGGAATAACAGTTCTTTACTAGTATGTATATGTATAACAAGGCAAGCAAACAACAATAACAGCAGTAACAACATGATGCCTTAGGTTTTAACTTTTATATTTTTCAAATCCTGTACTGCCTAGTGTGTAACTCTGAAGTTTCATGTGGCCTCTTAACTACTGTTCTCTCATGCTGGTTAGCCATAACAAATCCTTTCTAGGTTTACTCTTCAAGGACACCTTGATTGTCCCAGGCCCCAAAATGTGTAAACTAAAAGCCTTTGAATGGGAGGGGCAAACTTGGGGTAATTACATCATTAACTGAAGTTATAATTGAAGAATTAACCCTGATATGCAAATGAACCAAACTTATAAAAATGTGAAGAACTCATGACCCAGCGTCCATCTTGGATGTAGCCTTTTTGACTGCCCAGGGTGTACCTTTGAAGGCCCTTCAAATAAATACCTACTTTTATTCTCTTGTTCTTGTCTAACCTCTGTTTTCAGGTACCCGCATCAAGGCATCAAACAAACAAATAAACCCAGAAACCCAGTAACAGCCCTCTCTTGGCTGTCAGGCCCTTTCCCCTTTGCTGTAGTTACGGCCACAGCCGGCAGGGGCGCTGTTGGCTCCTGGCCGGGCAGGGCGGGTGTGATGATTCCCCCATGGCTGCAGGGGGCGCTGTGGCGCGAGCTGAGTCGCCTCTTCACGTGGGTAACGGCAGCGCAGCCAGTGGGAAGGATAGAAAAGCGGCTTCTTTTGCAAACTCATGGCGGGCAGCTGGTCCTGGTGCCCCTCCAGATGGCGAAATGGGCTGTAGCAGGAACCTTGGAGCAGGAAGTTGGAATGGCAGGGATGAGAAGACCTCCGAGTAGCAAACAAAATGTATCAGAAAGTCCACAGCTGTGGCAGGAGCCGCGGGGTGTCCGGGCAGGCAGGAGGTGCGAGGTTACAGTGTAGTGAAAATCCCAGAGCAGTGGCAGAGAATCAGCGGGGCTGGGCAGTGGCAGCCCGCCTCCCAAACACAGCTGGGAGAGGCTCCCTCGGAGAGGGGAGGGGCTCGGGGTCCCGGGGTTTTCCCTGAGGCACCCGAGCAGATGATGAGGGTCCTTTCCAGTGAGATAGGGTGTTAATAAGTTCCCAGTCCAACGCCTGCTCTTACGAGCAGAGTTTCGCTCATGGTAGGAGAAGACAGCAGGAGACGGAACCTCGCAGTGGTGGCAAATTCTTCCCACAGCAACCGTGGCCCGTCTCCCCTGTGATGTCGAGAGCGAGAGAAAGCTAGGAGCTAATCTCAGCCCTTCACCTCCCAGCCACAATCTCATGGTATCTCTGCCCTTCTGAAGAGAAGGACACCCAGCTATGAGAATGCAGCCAGCTGCACTTCTCTCCCTCCCCCTCAGCTACATCTTTTGGCTCTCTTAAGTACCAGTCATTACTGTCTCTTAGCCACAAATGGGACAAAATTCCATGAGAGAAAGGAAAAAAAAAAAAAAAAGGAAAAATCTCAACCTATAACAGGTCTCTAAAAATCAGTAGCTGCAGATGACTGATGGTCTTGGGAATTGAACTTCTCTTGCTGGCTCAGAAAAATGACAATTTGATATGTCACGAGTTGGGTTAACTGCTGTAAAGGATAAACAAACAAGATTTTCCAGTGTTTGTTCCATTTCACATTAGGAACTTCTGCAAAACGCTAGCATCTTTCTCGCCTGGCTATATAATTTTTAAAAACTTGATTAAAAAAAAGTTAGAATACTCTTTCAGGGTGAGAGAGTGGAATTGCTGCCTTTTATGGATACTGTTATCATTTGCATACAAAATAGCATGACTATAAAGTTAATTCCTTTGAGAAGAAACATTACAGCAAAGTGGGAAGGCAGGGGTCAAATAGCCTTCCCATCAAAGCTTGTGCCAAGAGCAACAAGCGTGCCTGTAATACATCATAACTGAATGCATCAAAGCACTGTATGTAAGCACAAGAAATCCTACACAAATATTTAGGCTGGATGAAAGCAAGTAAAACTAGATTATTTGATTCTTTGAAACATTCTTAATAACTTTCATGACACAGATGAATGCTTATTGAGTGAACTAAAACAAGCAGATATGAAGACATATAGCCAGAGCTGACACTGCAGTTAGATACCCTGTGGCACTCACCTGCTATGTACCACAATGTAGTATTACTGAATCTTCTGTTGTTTATTGCAACTTTTCTAACTTGGGACTGAGAAAAATACACTCTTACATCTGGTTGCCAGAAAATAGCAGAATTTCATTCACTTTACATTGTGAAAGACTAGTCTGCTGGAACTAAAAACATTGCTTATGTTTAAGGAGGGAGGAAACAATGAAAGAGGGGTTGTGGAGAAGGGTGCTGTTTTCTCAGGTTTTATTTTTATATGGAAATGCTGTTATTGCTATCTCTTTGTCTACTGCCTGCAAAATTCTCTTCAATAACTTATTTGATTTCTCTTTTGCTCAGAGTCCCATGGATATTTGTGAGACTAGAGTCTCTGTAGTGAGCAAGCCCTATATATTGCAGTTAAAATACGCAGCCAAATCAGCACAAGGTATGCTGAACAATGCAAACATGCATTTATTTGCTGTCTTGTTCTGATGATGATCATCTATCAGGAGGCAAACGGCACAGCTGAAAGACCTGATACCTGGCTTAGTATTGCTCACCTGACATATTCCTTCAGAAATATTCAGTCTGGGGAGAATGATTCAGCTATTGGGTAAAGCAATGAAGAAAAATCTGACATTAGGACTTTATAACAGCAGTCTGTCATCCCTGCATTTATCCATTTGTATACTTATGAAATCTGTTTAGTAACACCTTTTATGGACAATAGGTCTCCAAAATTAGGTCTTTCAAATTAATTAACCAGATCTCTGAATATCTCGGCTCATTAATGTTTCTGTACACTTTTTGAAGGAGTCAAGGGAATTTGCTGTGCAGAATATAATCTGATTTGAAAAGATATACTAGATTAAGGAAGCTGTCTTTGCCACTACATACTACAGAGCCTATCTAACTGTTCCTAGATGTCTGGATGTAATGATAACTACTCATTCCTTCCACTGTGGTAAATATCCACATCCTCACTGTTTTTCCACAGAATTAAAATATCATAAAGCTAGTTAGCACTTGCTTGCTTCCATCTAACTAGTTCTTAGCAAATGCTTTGTGGTATATTTACTTTCTTGTGAAATTTGCTTAAAAAAACCCAAAATGAAAAAAGATAATTTCTTTAGTTGATCCCCTCTCTCTTCTTTCCCACCTGCATGTAAAGAACATACTGCAGTAATTAAGTAGAATTTGCAGAGGAGGAAGGAAAAAAAAATCTTTAAAATAAATCAGTTAGGTCTACATAGATTGAAGTTTCTAAAAAAGAATTTTAAATTAAGACTCTACTGCCTTTCTAGGAATTGTTGTCTTCTTCCTCTTATTTGCATGCATTAAGGACTGCCTTAGTTGCTGCCTTCAAGACTAGAGCAGGGGGGCAGGTTTCAGATGACATTCCTGTGGTATCGGGCATGGAAGAGATTACCTGCTTCTCTTTGAATATGGGAAAGTGTCCTCCCATTTGCAGTCTCCAAAACAAGAAGTGAATTCTACTCTTTTTGATGTTTCAGAACTTTATTGCTCTCTTATAGCTCTTAATAAAAGGGAACAAGTGTGTTTGACCAACTGCTGCAGGCTAGCAGAATTTGACTTGTAGCACTTTAGAAGAAAATTAATTCAAAACACTTTCTCATAATGCTTTTGTATCATTAACAAAAAGGCCTATGTACTTTAGTCTAGAGTAAAACTGAATTATTCAACTTTCTAAACAAGATTTTCATGTCTCTGTAGAAGACAACATGCCTGCAACATGTAACTTTCAGTAAACATAATATCTGTGTTGTTTGCAACTCTTTTCTCCTGGAGTAATTAGAAGCATAGAATAGAATAATAAAGTGGTTTGGGTTGGAAGGGAACCTAAAGACCCTCTAGTTTCAATGGTCTCCTACCTCTAGTGCTATGGGCAGACACACTTTACACTAGACCAGGTCGTTCAGCACCCAAGCCAACCTGTCCTTGAACACTAACAGGAATGGTACATCCACAGCTTCTCTAGATGATGTATGCAGTGCCTCACCACTCTCACTGTAAAAAATTTCTTCCTAATATCTAATCTAAGTCTTCCCTCTCCCACTTTAGAGCCATTTTTTCTTGTCCTGTCGCTACACTTCCTGATAATGAGTCCTTTCCCATTTTTCTTGTAGGCCCCCTTTAGGTACTGAAAAGTGTTATAAGGTCTCTCTGGAGCCATCTCTTCTCCAGCCTGTCTTCATAGGAGAGATGCTCCAGCCTTTCTCTGGACTTTCCCAAACAGGTCCATGTCTTTCCTGTGCTGGGGACCTCAGAGCTGGGTGCAGCTCTTTGGGTGAGGTCTCATCAAAGAGGAGTGGAGGAGAAGAATCAACTTCCTCGACTTGCTGGTCACACTGCTTTTAATGCAGCCCAGAATGCAGCTGGATTTTTAGGCTGTTAGTGCACATTGCTGGCTCATGTTCAGTTTCTCATCTACCAGCTCCCCGAAGTCCTTCTCCACAGGGCTACTCTCAGTTCTCTCATTGCCCAGCCTGGGATTGCCCTGGCTGGAGTTTTTTTACCTCCATAGCTCATACATGCTGAAATGTCCAAGTTGGATGACTAATCTGAAACCGACATGCAAACAGAGTGTCCTTCTTTATCTGCATCTACCTACATATTGGATGGGGGTTCTACTACGGCTCATATCTAAACAAAGAAACTTGAAATATTGGAGTTATACTTCTACTAGCCCTGATAGCAATCACCTTTGTAGGTTATGTCCTACCCTGAGGACAAATATCATTCTGAGGAGCTACCAACCTATTCTAGTAATCACCAACCTATTCTCAGCAATCCCATACATTGGACAAACACTAGCAGAATGAGCCTGAGGAGGATTCTCAGCAGACAACCCCACATTAACCCAATTCTTCACCCTTCACTTCCTTCTTCCATTTGTAATCACAGGCCTAATACTAGTGCACTTCACCTTTCTACATGAAACAGGCTCAAACAACCCCCTTGGAATTCCCTCAGATTGTGACAAAAATCCCATTCCACCCTTACTATTCAATCAAGGATGTCCTAGGATTTGCACTAATATTTATCCCACTTGCCACTTTAGCTCTATTCTCCCCAAACCTCCTAGGAGACCCAGAAAATTTCACGCCTGCCAAATCCTAGCCACATCCCCCCACACTGAACCTGAATGATACTTCCTAATCGCATATGCCATTCTCTGATCAATCCCCAACAAACTAGGAGGAGTCCCAGCCCTAGCCGCCTCTGTCCTAGTACTATTCCTAGCCCCTCTACTACACAAATCTAAACAACTTTCAATAACCTTCCAACCCCTATCACAAATCTTATTTTGAATCCTAGTCGCCAACCCGCTAATCCTAACATGAGTTGGGAGCCAACCTGTCAAACACCCATTCATCATTATTGGACTATTAGCCTCATTCACCTATTTCACAATTTTTCTAGTCCTATTCCACAAGTTTTCTAGTGCCACAAGCGCACTAGAAAACAAACTACTAAACCTTTAACTCTAAGAGTTTATAAAAACATTGGTCTTGTAAGCCAAAGATTAAAGACTATACCTCTTCTTAGAGTTACACCACATCAGAAAGAAATTATTTAAATCTTCATCAACAATTCCCAAAGCTGGTATTTTCAACTAAGCTACTTTCTGAACTATCCCCTAAACTGCCTGAATTGCCCCCCGAGATAACCCCCGTACAAGTCCTAATACTATAAACAAAGTCAATAACAGACCTCACCCAGCAATTAAAAACAGCCCTGCCCCCCACGAGTAGAACATAGCTACCCTGCTAAAATCCAACCAAACTGATGACAGACTCACATTATTCACTGTCTACCCTTCCATAGACACCCCAGAAAACCCTACCACAACAACCCCCACAGCAATAACTAACCCTATTCCTAAACCATAGCCAACGACTCATCAATCAGCCCAAGATTCAGGATAAGGATCTGCTGCCAATCACACCGATTAAACAAATACTACCAACATTGCCCCCAAATACACTATCACCAATACCAGAGACACAAAAGACACCCCCAAACTCACCAGTCACCCGCACCCAGCAATAGAAGCCATAACCAAACCTACCACCCCATAATAAGGAGAAGGATTAGATGTAACCGCTAACCCCTCCAATTTGGAGTTAGACTCCAGATGCAGGAGTTTACACTTGACCTTGTTGAACTTCATGAGGTTTCACAGGTGTTGTATTGCACGAAGTAGTTAGTTTATTAATTTTTATATCGCACAGGGTGATGTTTATTTGCACTGGAAATGGTTTGTTCTGTACTACTCCCCTCTCCCTGATGGTGTTGGTTTCCCCCTATTATCCCCTCCCCTCCTTCCCCCTACATCAGCTGTATTCCATTGATTATGGTCCTCTCCCCTTCTCTTCCATTCCTGGGGTTGAAATTCTGGTGCTATGAGGTGCTTGCCCTCTTTCCCTCCCGGAAATCGTCCCAATAAAGTCCTTGGGGACTTTGTCCTGATGGAAAGAGCGCTTTTCGTCTTCTCCCTTTTGTTTGTGACTATTCCCTCACCGGGGTCCTGAGCTAGCCATCAGACCTCCAGGGGAGAGGAATACGTCACACAGGCCCACCTCTCAAGCCTGTCAAGGTCCTTCTGGATGGTATCCCTTTCCTCTGGAGTATCAACCAGACTACTCAGCTTAGTGTCACCAGCAAACTTGCTGAGGGTGCACTCAATCCCACTGGCCATATCCCTGACAAACACGTCAAACAATACTGGTCCCAGTACGGACCCTGAGGGACAGCACTCATTGCTGCTTTCCACCCAGACATTGAGTCATTGACAAGAATTCTTTTGAGTGTGAGGGTCTAGGTAACTCCTTATGTATTGAGTGCTCCACCTGTCAGATCCTTGTCTCTCACTGTTAGAGCCAAGGATATTGTGTGCAACAGTATTGAATGCTTTGCACAACTAGAGGTAGATTATATCAGTCACTCCCCCTTATCCACCAGTACTGTAATCCCATTCTAGAAGGTCACAAAATTTGCCAGCCATGGTTTGCCCTAAGTGCAGGCATGTTGGCTGTCACCAATCCCTGTTTTCCATGTGCTTTAGAGTAATTTCCAGGAGGATCTGCTCTGTGATCTTGCCTTACACTGACTGACCAGCCTATAGTTCTCTGGGTCCTCCTTTATGTGGTTTTGTGTGTTATAGTTTTTCTTTTCCAGTCAGTGGACACTTTCCCAGCCTGCCATGACTTTCCTCTGATGTATGCATTGTGTATATGACCTGACAGACATCTGTCTTTCTGAAAAGGCACAGAAGAATTCTTAGTGGAGAGATTGGCAGTTGTACTGATTATAGTATTTATTATAGTGCTTGGTTCAAAATATTGTCAGCATAAAACATTCATGCCAGTGTCCCTGTTAGCTCTATTATGAAGTAATTAGCATGACCCCTATTTTACCGAGAGAACAGTGAAGGAAGAATGGGGAAAAAGCTGGCTGACTCTGTAAGAATGTACTGGCAAGCTACGAGGCAAAGTTAATGTCAGGAAAGCTAGAATTCTGTATTGTACTTAGTTCAGTCCTGCCATCCTTGAAAAAACAGATGTGTTTTTGGAATTCACTTTTCTTTGTCAGACCTCTCTTTTATACTAAAATTCTATTTAAGGATCATGATCTTCTTTTTATCCATGTAGATTTTGCTTTTGTTCCACTACTTTTGTTTCTTCTCCTTGCAATGTAGGAAAATAGTTTCAATCCATGTGGCAATGAAAATTTTATATACAAAAGAACTGGATTTTGTAGGAATCTCAGAAAATGTTGTTTCTTCCTTGAAAACAATGCAAACCAACATGCACTGTGTATTCCACAATCACACAAATTTGAGTTTTGATTCTGAGTTTCTACCAATGAAAATTGTATCTATATCAATTAAACCTGATAATTAACACTCAAAGTCATTAGCTCTGTTGGCAGTCAGTATACTATTAATTGTGCATCTATACATGTGCATAATGTATATAATAAATGTTTTAAATTACTTCTAAGTGTAATTGATATTTCTGCATATGATATTTTGTCTTTAAATAACAATAGATACAATCTGTGGCAATTTAATCTTGTTTTAAGAATTAGCTGAATTATGACTACTCTATTAAAACAAACAGCAAAAAAATTGCACAATTATTTTTAGCGTTAGTTAAATAAAAGCTCCTGATAAAGTTCCTGCTGTTTTCTCTGAGCTAGGTTTTGTCCTTGGGAAATGATTTCAAATGGCATGGGAATAATTATTCATTACAAACAGACTGAGAACAAGTGTGAAAAAGGTAAACAGGAAGGCAAAAATACTATACTGAAAAGATTACACAGATGCTTTGGACAATAGTTTAAAAAAGAACAAGGCAAACCTGAAAGGGAAACTGGTGTTGCTAGTATGACATAGCTAAAGATGTGAGATCAGACTCTACAAACAGCAAGTTACTGTAATAAAGCATGAAACCAGGCTGAAAAGTGTGGTCTCCTTAACTACCAAATGGAACAGGGATTAATTCTCACGGGAGAAAGCTCAAGTTAGGAATGATTGCAATAGTTTACCTGGGTGTTCCCAGCAGTCTGATGTTTAAACTGTTCACGATCTCATCCTTACTTACTAACATTCTAGCTAATGCGAATCTCTCACTAAGAATGAGGGACCACAACAGGGTCCCTCAAGTAAATCACTTGTTCAAGGCCTGCAGGAAGTATTTAATCCAGGAATAGTGTAAGTTTCTGTTCCATTGCCCTACATCAATCACCTTAAGTAGCAGTTTAGGTAGATATGATAACTATAGCTGTCACCAGTGATGAAACATGAGCCAGATGAGGGATGTACCTGGAACAAGATATCTACATCTTACATTTACATATATATATATATATGTATATGTATACATACATAATGCAACAATTTGTAGGCTTGTATCTTGCCCTTAATAAACTAAGCTGGGTATCAGAAACAATATAGCTGCATTTACACATCTACTGTTCTCCCAGGTTCTGAGCTGCCTTGTTCAGAGGTAGATACATTTTCTCTGTGCCATATGGCAATATGCTATGAAAATATATGCTTTAATGTAAATAATATTGTGGTAGTAATTTTTTTCATCCATGGAAAATCACGGGGAAAAAAGCAAAGATAAAATCAAAGATATACAAGGAGAAAAAATGACAAGAGGAATACAATAGTTTGTCATAATTTTGACAAATGATAACATGTACTATGAATGGAGATAAAAATGCTAGTTGCCAAGCTTGAAGAGAAAAAGAGCGGGGAAGTGACAAAAGAGTTCTGGGGAACACCCACAGAGTGAAGAGAAAAGAATGACAATTACCATCACAGAACAGTTCAAAAAGTGAGTCAAATACGAACCACTGGAGTAATGGGTGTTAGATACACTAACAGTTTGCTTTAAATCAGTGGTGAAGAGTTATCTGCAGGGTGGGAAGCAGCTGAATAATCAGAGAAGAGTAAGAGGATGAATCAGGCCCTTCACAGGTCATCTGAGGTAAGTTATTAATAATGAGAAGACCCAAAAAGGGAAGTAATGCTGGAAAAGGTCTGTGCAATGTAATGGGCCTGGACTGGATACTAAGCAAAACAATAGATTCCTATGTCAAGACTTTGAGAAATGTGGAGAGAGAGAAAGATGATAGTAATTTAACAGAACAAAGGTTGAAGTCATGTGGAATTTTCTAACATGGGAATTGTCTTTCTTTTTTGACCTCAGGAGACATGTGAATAATGAGAGGTGAGAAGCAATAGTAGAAAGAAGGAAAAGAGAAACTTGATGTAAAACCCACCTAACAAAGAAGCACACAGCAGCTAATGAAATAAGGGGGTAAATAAGATTTGAAAGGAAGCAAAGGTCTTTGTTATTGCACTCAGAGAAGGAAATAACAAGGATATACATATTTCACACTTTCCTTCTGAAATCACTTCTACTGTTTGAGGAATAAGAATAGCTTGGTTTGAATACTCATGACAGAAATTGGGCCTCAGTCAGACAACAGAAAAAACTGTGGTTGTTACAGGTGTGCAGTATTTTCTTAGTTGTGGGTGCTACAGATGTCCTGAGCTTCTCATCGTCAGGCTCTGTCGCGGCCACGCGCTAATCCTGGCTCTCGTCCCCGGCTAGTTCCGCGCGTGGGACGCGATAGGATAAGGGGTGCTCGAGACGAAGTTCCAGGGTAAAGAGGCGAGGGAGGGGCCAGCCAGACCAATTAGTCCAGAAAGTCCTTTATTTCCAGGGGTTTGGTCCAACTGAGCCACAAATCGAAGCTTACAGCAACTTATAAAGGGGGGTGGATACATAAGGTGGGGAAAGGGTACAACCAATGAGGAGTAACATAAGGCAGGGTTTAGGGAGGGAACATACATACATATAATCAATGAGAGTAACTTATGACAACTGACATCAGGGAGAACTAATGGGATAACAGGGAATAGAGAACTTTCTGGAGATAGGGGAAGGGTTCAAGGGAGATGGACATGGGCTACAGGAGGGGTTTGAGTGATAAGCAGGGAAGGCACTGGAACAAGGGGAGGGACCCCGGGTGATGGATAGGGAGACAAAGGAGGGGAATAACCTTGGAAGGGAATCAGGGGAAGGACTAGGGACTTGGGACCCACCACCCGAGGGGGAGTGAGAGGGGTGGTTAAACCATCTTTATAAAATTAAGAAAAAACAACAAAACCGCACCACAACAAGGCTCCTGTTTTTACTTCATCTGATTCCCCTGCAACCTAATTGGAGGCAAATCACAGGCTTCAGTAAGAGCTGGCATGTTTTTTTCTATTACATTAAGTGGTTTCTCATTTGTGCCACAGAGTGTAGTGTAAAAACTTCTAAATTACATACTTCTTGTGACTGTGGCTTCTATGGAGCAAATTGTTAAAAAACATGTTTCCCAGATTGATGTTCCCAGAACTGCAGACAGTAATCAATGCCTATAGTCATGTGAGGAAGACTTGTCCCAGAGCATATTGTCTTCTGTTTATAGTCCCTGGTGACTTATAATTCTTGCTTTTTTTGCTTCCACACTTTTTGCTTTCCCAACACCCATGGGAAAGAAATTGTGTTCTGTTGAGTTGGGAGTTGAGATATAATGGACTAGCTCCTGCCTTCCTCTGAAATTGGTTTTTGCCAGATTCCCTGCAGCATAAAGGCCCATATTTTGTGCCATAATCATCTCCTTAGAAGTAGGCTTGAAGAAATTCTGTATTCTGCAGCAGGACTCTCTAAGGTAGGCTCTCTAATATGGCCCTCTCCAAGAGCCCGTGGAGTGATTGCCTGTGCTCTCTTGAAAAGGGGTTGTACTGCTGTACTACAGGTATTTGTGCCTTCAGGGAACTGTCTTTTGGGGATGACTCACAGCTGAGAGAAGGCTGTTCCTGTGTTATGTCGGAGGTCAGGTTTGATCCTAAATCACTGTTCACTCAAAGTAAAACCCCAGATGTATTACTTTGGAACTCTAGGCTTAGTCAGTAACATTGGGAGCTCTTTAGTAGTGAATCCTTATTCACAACGAAGTCCAGTTTGGACAGAATCAAGCTGAGACTGAGAAATCCTAGCTGAGATAGGAGCTGCATTTCTTAGGCAGACCCAAGCTGTTGTTTACTGCTTTTCAGCTGGGGAAAGAGCTCACTGCTGGTTCTCTGCCCATTCTCTGCAGCTGGGAAACTGTAGGCTTCAGCTGAAGAAAGGAAGAGATGCTGTTCATTAATACTTTCTAGAAACAGGCTAAAAAGGGAACGTGTACATTTGGGATCACTTTTTTCTAGAGTCTGGGAGATGAGGCTCCAATTTCAGCTTTGCAGAAACACCTGGTACCTGCACTGGTGAGCTCAGGCCAGCCCTGCAGGAGGCAGCCCCTCCAGTCTCTGTGGGGCAATGGCACTACGAGCTTGACTGTTTTGTCAGTGATAAAAGCTGTCACAGATGCCAAAGTTCAGACCTCAAACTAAGGTTTTCTGTAGGGTTTAAGGTTATGTTTACACTGCAGTACAAGGTGAGACTGAAGGTACTAGACACCAAGTAAGCATAATAGTGGCTGTCTTGTCCTTGCTGTAGTGAATAGATGGTTGAGAACTTGGTCCTCAGTGAGTTCTAAGTTCTTTCAACTCTCATCTTCCTTGCTCTGTGCTGAGATGCTCAGATCATCCATTATCTTCATAGTACCTTAAATGAGGTAGACTGCTGTATCTGTTATGATTATTGAAATAGGTATATCCTCTCTCCACACATATACTGTTTCTTTAAGCTCCACAGGGTTTCTAAACTGACTTTTATGTCATTTCCTGTTTATAGGTCTATCCAAAGGCATTTTGCATTATTTCTTAGTCCATGACAAAAAGTAGATTACAACCTGTGCATTTGAATTGTTTCTTATGACTATGTACATAACTTATATAAGTGCTGGTAACAAAGGCTAGGACACTTCGCATATATTTTTCATCTGCAACTCAGAGTTTAATTTATCAGTCCTTTGAAGTATTGGTGAGCTTTCTGCAGGTTTTACAGTTCATGTAACAAATTACATACTATTGTTAGTTAGAGTTAATTTTTCAGTAATGTGTTACAAGAAACACAGGAGCTTCTTTATCCCTTTACTAGCAAATTTTGTCTTTCAAGGCATATATTTTTGTTCTACTTGTATTGCAATTTGATCAAGAGGTGTGTTCTAGCCGTATTTATTCTTAAAAACATGTTAGTATCATTTATAGTGTCAGATTCCTTGCAGTTCTAGTTCATCTGTTTATAAGGTCTTTTTTCTTCTGTTGCTTACAGTACTGTTAAACATTTGATTCTACACTTTACGGATGTTAATTGCCTGCATAGTTGGGTTTCTCATTTGTGGTTTTAGTCATAAAAAAGAATGGCACTAGATTCTTTTTCCAGTTCTTTAAACAACGCTTGGTTTTATTTTATTTTAATTGTTAATAAATTAGTTTTAGTTCAATTATTCTGTTCTAATGAACAGTGGCATTGAGGTGGGAGGGAGGGAATTTGGCTTACATTACACTCTAGGGCTACATTAGGCTTTTATCAGACAAAATTTAGCTCTTAATAGCCACAGTATTTACAGGTTCTCACCTAAATACATTTCGTCCAGAACGCTTAAAATCTGACTCTCTCCACTGTACGTGCACTGACTCTGTCTTATCCAATTCTTTGCACCCTGTCTGCTTTTTTACCTCAACAGCTGAGAAGATACAGATTTACTTTCAGAGAGAGCAAAGGTTTATTTTCAGATGGAGCAAAGGCATTCCAAGTGACTTCACTTTTTGGATCTCTCCTTAACACACAAAAGAAAAAAAAAATCCATGCACTCAGGTGAGCTGTCAACTGTCAGTCTTTCTCCATAAGCTTCTTGGAGCACAGTGATAACAGTATTTAAATTATCATTCTGCTGTATTAAACCAAGATTGGTCAAAGTTGGTTTAGCTCAGCTGGGCCCAGTGAGCTTGTAGGAAAGCAAGGGCTGGGCAGTTTCCAGCCAGGGACTGACGTGAAGATGACAGCAAAGATGCCTGGGTGAAGCAGCTTGTGCTCCGGTGTAATAAAGTCTTGTAAATTCAGGAGGAGAAGTTAGTGAGCATGAGTGGCACTTTTCGAAGGGTGATCATAGCAGTCCTTCCCATTTCATGCTTTTTCTTTCACTGCTGGTTTGAAGCTAGGACTTAAATGTTTCCTTTTATTACTGATGGTATAAAGTTCTTGTTACATTTGAAGAGTATTTCCAGTAAGAACTTAGTTGGTACTTTCTGTGGCAAAGCCTCTATCAGAGATTTAATGAATCTTTCTAATTTACCCAATCATTGATTGAAAGTGTTAACAATTAAAACTGAGTTTCTAACATTATTATTGAATAATCATATTTCTTAATAGAGTGGTTATCCTCTTTAGGGAAATAAATTTCACCTACAATTCATATTATTTATATAGCTTTTTAAAATCTTTAATATATTTATCCTTGCATCACTTCAGTAACATAGGCACACATAGTTATGTTCTTACTCCTTCTTCTCTTTAAATAAATAAAGACAGACTGAATAACTGATTTAATTGCTGAAAGATGCAGATAGGTATTTGATAACTTTTAGAGTCATTTACATGAGATAGACACCTAGTCCTGTTAGCTGTTTTCAAAACTTCCAGTAAAAGTCACACAGAAACCATCTATAAATCTGTGTTGTATTTTAATCACAAAATATGATCGTGACAATCTCCCTTTCTTACAAGAAATACCCTGTTTGTATTTCAGGGTTTACTCTCTGTAGTCTCTGTAAGTGCGAAATTGTTATTCTGCATTTGTGCAGAGGCTTGATTGGGACCAAAGGGAGTTACTCCTTGCCTAGTTCATGACCAAGGCTGGTCACGATCATGATCTGGATTTAGAAATGATGTTCCTTGGCAAATACCACTTGAGGAACACAGGCAAGAAGTATTCTCCTGAACAAGATGCAGGTGCTTCCCTTGACTGTTTTTTTCCCAAAACAATAGGGGAGGAAGTAAAGGTCATACTTCTTGTAAAAAAACTTGGAAGTTAAGGGATGTGAGAGACCCAGGTTTAGTTCTCCCTGTAACCTTCACACTTGCCTGGGGAGCAGGCTGCACACCAAGACCACAGCCTGGCTGGCAGAAGAGCTTCTGCCTAGGGCTGCAGCTTTACTTGGAAAAGAAGTGGAGGTTTGTGAGGCTTCAGAGGGTAAGTGATCATGAGAACAAAGGGAGTGTAAGTTCCTCCAAACCCTGGGTTTGATAGTAGTTGTGTCCCACAGAAGTATTGCTATTACCCACTCTCACCCAGCTGCATTTTAGGTGAACCTATATGACTTCTAAGGCAGAAACCAGGGACACTTATCTTTAGCAGAGCTCTAGAGATTCCCACACACTTAGATACTATTGCTGAGCTAGATGCCAGGAGAGGACCAAATTAAACACATGCCCATGCAGTGCATTTGGCTCTGCTAGCAGGACTAGGGAAGTTCTGTCCTGCTGTACTCAGCGCTGGTGAGGCTGCACCTTGAATCCTGTGCTTAGTTTTTGCCCCTCACTACAAGGAAGACATTGAGGTACTGGAGTGTGTTCAGAGAAGGGAAACAAATCTGGTGAAGGATCTGCAGCACAAGTTGGATGAGGAACAATTGAGGGAGCTGGAGGTGTTTAGCCTTGTCCTGGTTTGACAGGAAGGAAGTTTTTTAAGGAAGGTATAGTCAAACCAATCATGGGTCAGAAGTGAGTATTGACATCTGGTGTGGCCACTAAGGAGATGTGTCACCTCTGAGAACATGGGGAGATAAAGGAGAGATTCACAGAGAAATTTCCTTTTGTGTTCCGGCCAGTGAAGGGAGCGCATCTCCTCCCTCACCCAGCCCAAGGCCTGAAGGCCTGGGCCTGGGCCTGGGGTGGGGAGGGGCAGCCATGCGGCCTGAAGCCATGCGGCCTGAGGATGAGAGGTAGGCCGGAGCCCAGAGAGAGAGAGAGAGGTAGAAGGGAATGGACTGAGCCAGCTTTTGCAGGATGGAAGGGTGGAGAGACGAGGAGATGGTTCTCTACCCCCCTCTTCCCCCCCCCGCCCTCCCAGAGAGAGAGACTGCATCTGTG
>WEIT01021299.1:1409-20274 GCA_013389985.1 Dryoscopus gambensis
AAGCTGAAAGAGTATTATGAGGAAAATCTCACAGAGCATTGCCAAGTTTTTAGCTTTGCTTGAACATCTATTTATGGACACAGTTTGAAACAAAGTACAATGGATGAACAATATGTATGAATCACAACTCACAGTTTAATGCCATTCTTCCTTTCAATTCTTTCTTTGAATTGCAGATGGAGTAATTCCTTATCTTTCATCCCAGTGTCGTAGGCACAATCATCTTAAAGATCATAGTTTTTGCTACATTCTTGTCTCTTGGCAACACTACCAAGAATGAACCAGGCAATAGAGAGGGAATATTAACCTTGTAGGTTGATAAAGATTGATACATTTGACAGTTAAGAATTCTGGACTTCCACTTATGTTACCCAGATGTATTTAAAAGTCATAGAAGAAAGGAAGGTATGACTTGCAAGAGAGCTGTCACAGGACCTTTCCCATTTATTGAACCACAGAAGGTTGAGAAGCACCTGTCTTAATACTGCCTAGAATTTCTCAAAATCTGTAGCTGAGATACTATAATGAGTGTTTAAAGTACCGTAGAGCAATAAGCCTAAAATTAAGAACCCGAATCCACTTACTCTCCTTCCAGAAAAATACCAGTTAAGCTACAGAGTCTGTTCCATTCTTTTAGCATGTGATTTTGCACTATTTTCTTTGACTGCAGCTAATTTACTAGCATGTCTCTACCTCTTTTGTTCCTTTTGCTCTTTCCCCTGGGTAAAAACTATGTGTAGCCTTGCAAAATTTACAGGATGTTCAGTCTAGAAATGCCAGATTCTGAGTCAGTGCTGTAACTTTTTCGGTCGGTATAGTCAGAATTTTCCACAATATTCATGACATGTATAAAAAGAATTAAAATGTAAATGTATTTTGTAAAAGAAATAGTGAGACACAGGAGAAGGTTGCCCAGAGAAGCTGTGAATGTCACATCCCTGAAAATGTTCCAAGTCAGGCTGAACAGGACTTCAAGCAAGCTGATATCATAGAGGAGGTTCCTGCACACTGCAAGGAACCTGTTTATTACACACTGGTAATAAACTTTAAAAGTCACTTCAAATGCTAACCATTCTATGGCGCCACGATTCTGTGATTCTATTGCCTGACTATGGCTTTCCTAATTAGCTCACACAGGTGAACAACGATACCAGGAGATAGTCAGTGTTCATAGCTCTTACTGAGGAATTTAATCTTAGAGATAAACATCGGAGGTTTCTCAGGGTCTAAAAAGAAGGTGATTTATGGTAAATTAGAAGACAAATGTTAGAATAGAAAATGAAATGTCAAACAGCTGTAACATCTAGAGAGAGGAATAAATGAAGAAGAGAACATGAGGCCAGACAGGGAGGTTGTAAAAAAATTCTCCACTGCTCATAAAATTAAGCAGAACTTTGGTGAAAAACAGGATTCATAAATGAGAGTACTACAAGTATCTAAGCTGGTCAATGAAAGCTAAATTGAATATTTGTATATTGCCATGTGACTTCAGAGTAGACATAGGGTAAACTTTATCAAGAAAGAGAAAATATTTTCAGCAAGAATTAGTTTTACATTAAAAAAAAAATTGTCAGTTCACAATACTTCTGTGAAACTTTCCCATTAATATACGACTTGCTGAACACAGAGAGCATTTCAACAAGTATTTCTTAGGCACCTTTATGAAAATTGTTCGTGACTTTATTGAACAGTAAATTCTGACTACATATTCACCTGTAATATTCAGAACTTGAAACTCAGATTCTACTGCATTTCACAATAAAGCTCCAGAGGATAAAGAAAACAAGTGTCTGACTAACAAAATTCTCTTTCGCAGAAGTAAGTCTGTGTGGGCAGACTTTTCACAGAATTTTCATTAAAGTCAGTCCGTAGTCCACCTCTGCAGAGAAAAAAAAATTTAAAAATTCCAAAGTACATTACAATTTTAACATTAAGTATTTTAATCAGCATGGCTGTGGACTTTAGTGGAATTTATGAGTAATTTTTGATTAACATATGTAATTTTGACTGTTGCAATCTGTTTGTGAATATGTCAAGATAATATACAAGTGTTGAAGTTTACTGAGTTCATACTTATCTCTTCTTAAAAAAATTTCCACGTAACTCAAAAAACAATATCACAACTTACGTATGGTTGGTTTGATTCATATAACATAAGGTTTGTAGAAATATTTTCCAATGACTAGTCATTCTGTAATGTAGACTCAAGGTCAGCTTGCTTGTGCCTTCTTAGCAGAACAATTACTGTGCAGTTCATAGAAGTACCATACATAGAGATTACTCTATAAGCAATGAGGAATTATTCTTATTTCTCATGATAACATTTTTTTCACAAATGCATACCCAGTACTTTATGACTTCAAGAATAAAGCAGTCCTCAAAACATTAAAAAATGACACCACAACAAAAATAATCAAAGCACAAAAAGCCCTAACAGACTTTAGAAGATTCTGAACATCCATTCCTTTTGGAAGATGTGAACTCTCTGTGGCTGAAGTGAGCAGCTCTGGTGACAGCATGATGTGCAGCACTCTTTTGTTGAACAGGAGGTCACTCTTGCCCACAGTACCCTAAACCACACCACCACTTCCTTGGTTGATTTTGCATCCTTCTCCTCCTTCCTCTGTTTAGTTCCTAGTTAAAAGTCTTCCTTATCTGCCTGCTGAAAATGCTTTTCCCCTACTTTAACAGGTGGATCTTAGGTCTCCTTCTAGCAGTCCTCAGTCCTCGAAGGCACGATAGTAAAACCCAAATCTCTTTTGTTGACACAAACTCACGAAATTTGCAAACACATGTTGACACA
This sequence comes from Dryoscopus gambensis, assembly GCA_013389985.1. Classification (NCBI taxonomy): domain Eukaryota; kingdom Metazoa; phylum Chordata; class Aves; order Passeriformes; family Malaconotidae; genus Dryoscopus; species Dryoscopus gambensis. The sequence continues at coordinate 4,213 of WEIT01021299.1, forward strand.
CAGGATAAATCTACTCCTCCTCAAGCCCTTCACCTGCAGCATTAGGCTCAAGTAGGAAACCGTTCTTGTTCCTTGCCCCTAGAGCCAGCTACCATGATATGCTCCAGGTCTTCCCTGGTATTATTGTTGGTGCACATATGGAAGAGTATGGGCGCATTACAGTCCAAAGGCCAGATGAGTTTTGACAGCCTCCCCAGTATGTCCTGGGTTCAAGCTTCTGGCAAGCAGCAAAATGTCTAGACAGCTGATCAAATCAGCAAATATGTGCTGCATCTCCCTGAACAGGGACTCTCCAACACTGTCACTCACCACTCCCTTCTAGTGCTGCTGCAGTCTGAAGCTCAGCTGGTTCAAATGCTCTGTTGGACACCTGCTCCAGCCCCTCCTGTGAAATCGGGGCGCAGGACTTCAAGTGTACATGCAATTTGTAGCTGATGTTTATTGTGTTTTACTGTGGGAATATTGATAAGGTTCTTTTCATTAATAGTGATTGGTCTAATTTTAAAATGTCTCACCTACTCAGACTTAGGTAACAATGTATCACATGTAGGTGCAGGTTATATCTTACACCTCTTGCTCTGCTAATTCATCTCTGGTTATTTTAGACTCCCCCCATTCTGCCCTTGAGCATCTAATTAATAGAAGTACTTTTTTCTGAACTTGTAGGTAAGTAATATAGAAACCTAATATCATGGTAAATAACCACTAAATGAATAGAATCCTAGAATAATCTGAGTTGGAAGGTACCCATCAGGATCATCAGCTCCTGTTCCTGACCCTGAGAATAACACCATGTGCCTGAGAGCATTGCCCGAACACTTCTTGAACTCTATCAGGCTTGTTGCTGTGACCACTTCCCTGGGGAGCCTGTTCCAGTGCCCAGCCACCCTCTGGGTGAAGAACCTTTTCCTGATATCAAATCTAAACAGGATATAATTCAGACTATTTGATGTTTAACTTTAGAACTTCCTGTTTGTAGTTTTGTGGCTTAATACATAGTATTAATCAGGCATGTAATTACATTAATTTTTATTCATCAGCGATTTCTAATCAACTATATCTTTGTGCTTAGCAAAAATTGCAGAGTTTAAGTAGCAGTGGACTACAGGGGTAACTTGGGTGGGAAGAGACAGTGAACTGTCAAATGGAAGTCGCATCCCATTCCAGACAGCTCAAACTGTTGTTAGTAGCCCATCATGCACCCAAACTTCAGAGCATCAGACAATCACACAGCACCCATACTCAGATGTATTTCAGAAATAAATTTGAAACTGCTGGGGGCTGGAGACACACTGCACATTTTTGGAGGTCCTGTTGCAGATACACTCAGGGAGGAGAAATCCGAAGCCAAAAATGTCAGATCTTCTTTTATTCGTTTATTCCCCTATCAAAGATTCAAAATATATGATGCATTGGCTTACTCAAAAATAAATATCATGGTATTTATCAGCATGCAAAAACTTCTGAATTCAGTCTCAAGTGCCCTCTTAGCCTACCTGTGCGGCAGTGCTGCTTTGCCCTTTCTACTTAGGGCTCCCGGCTAGCTCGTGCAGGTAGCCACTAAGTATAAGGAAGCCACCCAGTGCCCCCCGCCGATGGGTCACTGAGCAGCGAGGGATAGCGAAATCCTCTCAGCAGGATCTGTGGCGACGCGTCTTGGCAAAGGGTTGAGGGAAGAACTCAGCCCAGAGTCAGAGTGGAGGTCAACGGTTTATTGCCCCAAGCCCTGCTCGGTNNNNTTCAGGGATTGACAGGGAAGGCTCTGGAAATAAGGGCGTGGTTTGGGTGATGGACAGGGGATGAGGGAAGGGTTTTTACTTTATTAGGGGTAGGGGCGGAGAAGGGGAACGACTGGGTAGAACCTTTATTCTGAATGCAATGGGGGGAAACTTGGAACATACCACATGTAGAACTTAACATAAAATCCGCACTACCACATACCTGTTCCTCAGATTTTTTCACAGAGATCATGAAGTACAAAGGGTACTTAGAAAATTGTATCCTCCATATGATTCTGTAATTCCTGTTTGTTGCCTTACTTTCATTCATACGTTCCAAGCATTTACCATGATATTAAAAATATTTGCAAAATTGAGTTGTATGTACCATTCACATAAGTTGTGCAGGCAAAATATTAAGACAAAGTTACCTTCTAAGTGTCTGAGAACACAAAATATGGAAGTCTTTTTATTCAATAATCGATGAACATCAGATTTAATAGTTTATCTTTTTTTCTCCATTGTCAGCTCTCAGTCTTTGTTTTAAAAAATTGTATTGCCAGACTGCAGAAGTTTCACTGTTAACATGTACAACAGTTTAAAATGTTTCACAAACATATGAAGAAATAGTTCCTTCATCTCTCTGTCTCATTCATTTTTATTTTTTTCAAACACTTTATACACTTCAGTGATTCTTTCTTCCTTAGACTTTTTTCAAAAGGCAGGTGAGAGCTTTCTCAGAAACATGCTTTCGCAGGGAAATGTAAAATGATTTGGAATTAAACATTTTTTCAAAGGAAATTGTTTCAAAGCTAAAAGTTATTCTATATTTCATTAAGCTACTTTAATCTATAAAGCAATACTCTTATCACAAACTCAGTCTGAGATTTTTTAGTGGGAGATTAAAGAAAATTCCTTTGAAAATAGAATGGATACAGACTTTTCATGGTGAACATTTGATAAATTTTTGGATGTTAATTACATACTTGTTAGAGAATAAATTTGAAAAGTTTTCTACTTCTTGAATTTATCTGTCTGCATTTGGCTTTCTGCTTCCAACTTTAAAAAAAGTTAGATTTGTGTTCAATCACCAGTTTTCTAAACTGCCTTTAACCTCATATGTACTCTATTGTATTTGTGGTTTTCTCTTCTCTTTTGAAAGGATTCTGTTATGAAAGTGCACAAGACTGTCAATATCTTATATGTGTCACGTGAATAATTTTTTTTTGTTATAGCATCTTACATTTGGGAAAAGTAATTTTTTTTTACCTATCTATTGGTTTGTCTTTTCAGCTTGTCTATTTCCATGCCTATGTTGATCCCCATAAAATTAGAACTAGATGAAGAGAAAAAAATCATATATGAGTTTGTCATAAGAAAGTGTTTTAGTAACTCAAGAACTGGACCCACTGCAGCAATTCAAGCACTGAAGTGAAATGAATTCTAGATTGAATACAGTTCAAGAATATACAAATGCATTCACCTACCTATACAATATGAGCACAAGATACTATCAACAAAAATTTTCCAAGGGTAACTCTAGATTTCCTCAATTTGTAGGATTTTCTTGAATTTTTACTCCAGAAAAAAACCCAAACAAAAATTTTTAAAAAAAAAAAAAAGGCGACCACAACAAAAACCCCCAAACCAACCAACCAACCAACCAAAACCACCCAAAAAACCCCCCAAACAAAGCAAGGACCTTGAACCCAGCACACCTACTGGCCTCCTAACTATGCTTTTTATAAATGCTTATTCATTGATGATTTCCTTCTGCTGTATTAGAACAGATACTGACCAATATTTGTGATTAAATTCTTTCATCTCTGCCTTTTTTTGGATAATGTCTCAGGTGTTTCTTCCATCAAACACTATCAAAGGGTCAGTGCTCCTCTATCTGACAAATTGAATTTGTTGTTAGTAGTGGATATGTCCCAGATTATTTGAAGTCTACCTCTTCATAAATCCACTTCCCGTCTTTGCCCTATGATAATAACTTATAACAGATGACATAGATATTCAAGGGCTTTGGAGAACAGGTATGTTTTAGAGTTACAAATTCAGTGGGTTTGGGTCTATAGAGAGGTTTTGAAATTGTGGCTTTATGCTGTAGCAGGAATTGAACACATATTCCTGTTCTATTATACTGTATAAGAGGTTGTTACTACTGCTGCTATCACGAGCAGATGAACTGGAGGATGAAAGGAAGAGTGAAAACAGAAAGAAGGAGAGTGGTGGCAGCAGGTGCTGCTTCCCCTTTTTCCCTTAGTTTTCATTGGCAGCAACAGCCTCCTTCCGGATGTTGTAGGGACTCTGGCACTTGCTGCTTAGGCAGCTGCCCTCTATTTTCTCAGGAGAAGCAAGAAATCAGGTTGAATGAAAAGGTCTGCTGAAAAATGGAATAAATCACTGCTGCCATTTACAACTCTGTTTGCCAGGATAATATGCAATTCTAAGTCCAAAAAACCGCATGAGGAAGAAACATCTTGTGTGCCCTGAAGTAATTCAGACATAAAAAACCACTGCAAGAAGCAAAGGGTCATCTTCAAATCACATAATTCTGTGGTAGAAATAGTGAGACTTCAATTCTCACATGGTCTCATTCTTTGACTACAGGTCTTTTTCATGGTTTGTGAAGTGACTACTATGACTCCATTATGAGGCTGAATATATAAACAAAAAGCACAGAGTAGTGATAGAATATTTTCTGAGTGAAAGAAAAAAATTGCTCACAAAACACATTCTCTGTCTTCAGAATCATTCTTAGTATGGTCATGTTTCTTAACTTTCTAAATAGTCAAAAATATTTAGATGCAATAAAACTTTGTATTAAAAAAAATAAAATTGAGTATCAGTAGCATGGATAATGGGATGGCAGCTATTATCTTTTCCACTACGAAATGACTAAGGATCACAAGTCAGAAAAAATATAGTAAATATGACCTAGGAAGCCCATAGAGTTTTCAAGGAAACACTATATTCTTGCAACAAACCATGTTGCAGAGCATTGCAAGCTATACTGCCAAATGATATACAGCATGAAATGTCAGTTAATAGTCTTAATTTCAATAAATATAATGAAAGAAGTATTTAATAATGTGAAAGTGGTCTAACATATATTTAAAATCCTGACACTATTTAGACTTGCTTTCTATATTATAAAGGTGACAAATTATATCAATAACAACAACAACAAATGTTTGTTACCAAAATCTGTACCTTTGGATTCAACTATGTTCAGCTATGGAGAATTTACCCCATATACATATAAGAAATATGCCGTAGCAGAATGAAAAAATAATTAAAGTTTTAAATATTTACAAAAACTTACTTGCATTTTGTTGACAAAAACACAGGAAATTAGGCATACAAATTTTGAAAGATCACAAATAATTTTTCCAGCTGAAATATTTTAAAGTAAGTACAGTAATTACTTGAAAATAACATTTGGAAACATTATGAACTGTCAAAATATTGTTTTGAAGCATAAAACTTGTTCAACAAATTACTGTTATGTAGCAAGCAGTCTCTACACTGAAAGAACCTTTGCATCCCGCACAGAAAATCAAATGCTGATACTGACAACAGCAGCAGAAGAGGCAAACTGAAGTGCTTTTATCTCAGACATGAACACCAGCTGCCATAAAGAAGAACTAAAAGTGACTGCACAGTCTACAAGGGGATGTGCCCTTTGGAAAGATCTGCAAATGCCAATTTGACTGGAAAAAGTGTGGAAGCTTTTCCAATTTTCTCAGCCAATCACACACTGGCTTTACTCCTACATATGTGTTAGTACATAATGTATAATTCAGAAATTCTCTTGAAATCTATTTTTATCAGAAGCAGACTAAGGTTTATGATATTTTTCAGCATCATTCCTGAAAATGGTTTTCATTTAAAGGATAGTGTAAACAAAGAAAGCTTCAGAATAATAAGAGATATGCCTGATACACATTCTTGTAAGTAAGAAAATTAAAAGCAAAGAAAACTCTATTAGACATCAGGATTTTCTGAACTCTGTAAAACTTGGCTGCCTTTGTTTCTTATTAGCAATACTTTCCCAACAAACCTAGGTGTCGGGGGTGCAAGTGTGCCCAGCTGGATAAGCTTTTCAAGCAGGTTACCATGTTGTATGAAGAGCTGACCAGCCATCTTCTATCCAGGGATCTAAGCAGGAGATGATGCATGATACTGAGTCAGAATTATTCACTGAAACCAGCAGAGTGAAAGTCCTGCCTAAAGTCCTTGCAAGCAGCAGGTAAGTTAGCTTCCAACACTGAACTGACAGACTTGGCTGATTTACAAGACAAGGGAGTCTGGACTCTTTTCTCTGCTCAAAGCAGAAGGAAGAATTTCCATCCTGTTACCAATGTGCCCTTATGTAATAGATAGGATGCTCTGGAGCTGGAAGGAGATGATCCCACATTAAGCAGTCAAGACTAAGAAAAGGACCTTGTTACAAAGTTGGTACAATCAACCATCCATGTTAGAATGAGTACCACCAAAAAAGCACTAAGGGTGTTCATAATTGGAGACTTCACTGAGACGCCCTGAAGCACCCATTTGCTGTCTGGACAACCTCTCTAAATGAGTTTTCTGCCTACTGGGGCCTGCAAAAGCAATTCCACAAAGAGGCTACCAAGCCTAGTAAAGTCAGACGACTATCATCTGTAGGGGTGTCTCAGCCTATTCTTAGGCTGCAGCCCCGCATTGCCAGCCAAAGCCTGGCCAGACAGTGGGTGAATTTCCCCCCCTCAGCTGCATTGGTTCTGTGTTACAACTCCGCCTCCCAAACCCCCTCATTGGATTGTATCCCAGTTGTGTCCTCCCCTCTCCCTGTCCATCATTGGTTCCCCTTATGTTACCACCCCCCTTGAAAAACGAGCTCCCCGCCCATCTCAGGGGCAGTCTAGTTCCTATTTCCTTCGGATAAACAGCTTCTTGAACTGAGTCCTTTCCGCCTCCTTTGTTCTTGGGACGCTTTCTGCCTTGAAATCAGGCTACCTGGGGCGAGCTACACCGAAGAGGAAAAAAGCGCTTTTTCCCACCCGGCTCTGAGATTCTCCTCTGCGTTTCCTCTGCTGCCTGCTGAGTGGCGAGGACGTTTGGGAGACGTGGCTGCGCTGCCTCTTCCTTGTGAGCTCGACCGGGAAAAACCCAGGAAAGCGAATAATCATCCACTCCTACTCTTTTTCATAGGGTCAAATAAAGCAAAATGAGAAGATTGCAAAATATTGAAAGAGACTTCATGTCCCTCAGAAAGAAGTTAAAGGGATCAGGAGCACAGGTAGTGTTCTCCTCTATCCTCCCATTTGAAGACTAGGACCCGGGAGGAAGGAGATGCACGGATCAGATGAATGACTAGAGTGGCTGGTGCTACAGTCATGGGTTGGAGTAGTATGATCTCAAATGCACCTTTGAGAGACTGGAGATATTGACAGTGGGTGGGGCACACCTCATTAAAGGGTGTAAGAGCATTCTGGGCAGACTTCTGTGAGCATTCTGGGAAGCAAGCTGGCTGGACTTATTACCAGAACTTTGAATTAGTTTTGGCAGGGGAGGGGATATACTTCTGAGTGTCCGAGAGGAACCAGGAAACACCAACACTCTGGGAAGCAGCAGGGATATACCTGTAAATTGTTCCAAAGGAATTAGGGAAGGCTCCTCCCAAAAGGTGAAGAGGCTGATAGCCCAGCTGCAGTGCCTCTACACCAATGCACACGGCATGGAAAACAAGCAAAAGGAGTTGGACATCATCATGTAGTCAGAAAACTATGACCTAGTTGCTATCATGGAAACATGATGGGATGAATCACACAACTGGAACTGAAATAAGAAGAATACTACCAATAAAATAAGAAAAGAAAGGCATTGTTTGGTTACTATGGCAAGTTGAGGGAATAGCAATTAAATCATACTGATGTTGAATTTTGACTTTTCATCTGAAATAAAACTCAGTTTTTCTTTATGTTAAATCTTGCAGCTTTATATATTTGCTATGTGTAGGAATAAGGTCAGAAGAGGATAAAAGCAAAAGAAATAAAGCTTCTGTATATATATTTCATCTCATTGCTCAGGAATTACTCAGTGCATGAGTACTAGTATCAGTCAGACTGTCACAAAGATTAAAGAATCAAACTGGAAAGGAATAGATGGTGTTGTCTCGACATAGACTTTCCTGAAATTCAAAACATTCAGCAGTATCTCAGTGTGAGCTCTAGCTGACTTGACTGGTTCTTTCCTGGATGTTGCTCACTAATTCATGTTCAACTTCTGAATTCCTTAGCCAAAGTCAAATAAAAGAAATTTTGTCGCGGTTTGATGCTGGTTAGGTGCCAGCACCATGCAAACTATTCACTTATTTGCCTCTGCTATAGATTAGTAGAGAAAGGGAAATTGAAACTTCATTTTCATGAGGTGAAATAAGGATTACTGAGGAAAACGGAAAAACTTCAAGGCAAAACAGGTTCAAACTTACAGTATAAAGAAGATTTATTACTAACAGAATTAAAAGTAAAAAGAATAATGGGAAACCAAAGCAAACTTTAGAAACACTTTTCTCTTCAAGTACCTCCCTCTTTCCACCAACCTGCACAAGGGAAACAAACATGGAGTTTTGGTCATTGTTTCATTTCTTAAGAGTCTTCAGTATGCTTAAGGAAAAGAGTTTCTTTTGCTGTGCCATGAGATTCTTCCCACAAAAGGTAGCTGTCTGCGAACTTCTCTAACATGGTTTCAAACTTCACAAACAACAGTCCACCTGAATCTGCTGCAGTGAAAAATCCCCCCCATGAATCTTGCATTCTTCTCACAACTGCCAGCATGGGCCATAATAGTGATGGGGTTTAAGTCTTTCAAGGATGAGCTATACCAGCCTGAAAGCAAAGGCTCTCTTCTTCAGTCTCTGAAAGCCTTTCACAGCATCTATGGGCTCTGGCATGAGCATTTTTTTCCACAGGCTGTGCATGGATTTCTGCACCCTTCCATGTACCTCATCTCATGAATTGTAGGGAAAACTAATGTGATGTATTAGAGTCCTCACCACGGCTTTCAGGAGAATTTCAGCTCCGGCGCTGGGAGCACCTCCTTTCTCTCCCTTCTTCCACCGACCTTGGCACCACCATGTTAGCCTCCTCACATGACATCACTTTTCCCTTTTCTCTGACTTGGAAGAAAGTTGGTATCTGTAAAGTTTTCAGCTGAGAAGTTGATCTTGTTTGGGCTCTGCATCGGGGTAAGACTCGCTCTGTCTTTCATTGCTGGCTGCGTGGTGTTTTTTGCCTTGGTTTGGCCTGAGCCACACCAGCCTCAGGGGCCTGCCAGCATCACGCAGGCCGCAGCAGCCTCAGATGAGTCTCAGCCGTGCGGTCCTGGCCTCAGTTGGGGGGCAGGTTTCCGGCCGCGTGGCTGCTCGTGGCTCTGGGGTGGCTTTCTCCTGGCGGCCCAGCCTCAGCTGCCATGCCAGGGGACCCCAGTGGCCTGCTCCAGGAGGAGGCCAGGGTGCCTCCCCCCTTGCCACCCCTTGGCAGGGAAGCAAGAACAAAAGGAACTTCCCGCGCTTCTCCTTCTTTAAGTGCGTCATCATGGAGGCGTTACCAGCTTGTTTAATTGGTCTAGCAACTTGTCTATCAACTATGGGCTCTGTGCCAGTTCTAAGCTGCTAAACCACCACAAATGTCATAGTGTTCTGCAGTTTAAGAGAGTTGCTTCAAGTCGTGCATGTCAATATTTAAACTATAAAGGAGCTACTTTAAAAAACTTGATTTGTAATGCTGCATCTTGGCTGCCAGGAAGGATAGAAAATTACTTATAAGTTTAGAAGTAAAAAAAATAAGGAAAAGGAAAATATTCAATTAATAATTTGTTAACAGGATAGAGTTCAGCAGATCTACCCTAAAGCTGAATTCAAGGCAATATTTTACTAAGGAAGTGTCAGGCTAAACTCCTTGAGAATGACTGAGTAATTTAGAACCACTACTACCTAAGATTCTTGCCAGAATATCTTATAGACCCATGCAATAATGGTTGATTCTGAATGTAGAAATATTTTGAGACAACTTAATTAACAAGTGACAAAAAGGATTGCTCAATTCATACAGAGAAAGAAAAGGTGAATGTTGTGTTCCACTATGGGGAACTGCGGAGAGTTCTTTTAAAAATGGATGGTCGGGAATGAAATGAAGCCAAACGAGGCAAACGTTGTCTCTTAGAACCGTTTATTGATAATAAAAAGGAGAAGGAAAAGGCATTTCCCGAGGAAAAGATGGCTAGAAGAGACTAAAAACATGGAAGGAAAATGGAAAAAGGACTGGGGGAGAGGACAGAGAGGGTACAGACAGAAAAGAGGGTGTTACCACCAGCGAGTCAGAGCAGTGCTGTCGGCATCCAGGCGGTGGGGGGCTGTGCATGCTGCCTGCTTGGGGATGGGCTGGGTCTTAGTGAGCCTGCACGGCCCTCGGAGAGGAGCAGATCCACAGGTGTGCCTCCCACGGCAACAGGAACAGATATGCGGTGAGTGAGCACTCGGACGGGAGGACCAGGACCCTGGACAGGGTCGCGGAGACCGGCTGGATCGGGGTGGCCGGGCGGGCAGTGATCAGCTTGGCAGGGTTGGAAGCAGGCAAGGACATGGGGCGAAGTGGCAAGAGGGTGGTCAGGGGCAGAGGAAGGCAGGACAGGTGTGAGGGCGAACAAGCGAGGGCAGGAGAGCCACAAGGCAGGCAGGCCAGGGCAAAGGAGGGAGTGAGTGGGCCAGCAAATGAACAGTAATGAGCCCCCACAAGCAGCAATGCAGTTGGTTTTTATACCCCCCGACCCCTCCCAAAGCCTGCCCACTAGCAGGGATCCACTGGTCCTGTCCAAGCTTTCTTTGCCGGCCACTGGTGGAGACCTTTTCGCGCCCTGATCAGAGAAGCTCCTCCACAGTGTCTCCTACTGCCTGTCTCATGGGAGGTGTTGCCAGGCGAAGTCCTGCCAGAGACAAGGCTTCTTCTAGCTGCCTCCTCCACGTGGCACATATGTACCCTTCCTCCACATGCCTCTGACAACCATTGTTGAGGCATAACAAAACTGAATTGGCTCCTCACAGTGATGTAGCATGCAGAGTGAGTGCAGGCACAGAAAGGTCAGAAAGTCACAAGGGCAGAAAGTTCAAATGTGTGTGTGATGGCTATAAATGTTGCATCAGGGTCAGGGGATAAGAATCCACCTAAGATATTAATATCCTGTTTGTATTCTAAGTGTCAGAGGTAGTGGTTTATGTGGCTGTGCATTCCTGTTGCTCTTGTTAATTATGTTTGTCATCTGTCAACTGCTTTGTCATGAGAGTGATTCAGGAATGATCAAATTTTTTTTCTAATTAGTCTGAACAGGTTTTGCTGTATCAAGTTGCGCTTTGAACTCCTTCACATGACACAGAAGTATTCTTTTTTCTCCTTTTCATTTTTCACCTGAAATTTTATGTCCTGGTTTTCAGCTAGGGTAGAGTTAATTTCTTCTCAATAGCTGTTCCAGTGCTGTGTTTTGGATTCAGGATGAGAATGGTGTTGATAACACACTGATGTTTTTTTCTTGCTAAGTTTTTTTTATCCTAAGCCGAGGACTTTTTTCCCTTCTTGTCTCATGCTCTGCCAGTGAGGAACTATGCAAAAGAAACTGGAGGGAACATAGCTGGGAAAAGTGATCAGAACTATTGAAGGGGATATTCCACACCACAGATGCCAGTACCCTATATATAAACTGCTGGGACTTACCCAGAAGGGTGGTTGATCTGCTTTTGGGAAGGGGAGTCTGGCATTGATCAGCAGGTGGTGAGTAACTGCATTCTGCATCACTTTTTTGTTTCCTTTTTATTATCATTATTATTGTCATTTACCTTAATTACTCTATTTTAATTTATTTTCAATTATTAGACTGTTCTTATCTCAACATACAAGTTTTACTTTGATTCTCCTCCCCATTCCACTGGGGTAGGGTGGGGAGAAGGGGGGTTGGGCAAGCGACCACATGGTATTTCTTCTCCAGCTAGTCTTAAAACCACAACATCTTAGTACAGGGTTTCTCTTAAAAAATAATTTGGTTCAACCATGTGGCTCATACTTCAGAATTGCTAAGTAAACCAGCAGCAAGTAACAGATGCCACCTTATCTGGTTTAGGATTTGGGTAAATTTTATCCTATTAGGACAAAAGACAGTACATAAACAAGAAACTTAAATTCCATGAAATATAATAGACTGGGACACGATGAATAAAAAAGGTCAAGGTCTTGGCAGTTAAGATTTCAGGAGTGTGCTTATAACTCCTAGAGCAATTACTTCCTTTACTGACTGTCTGGCCTTGAATTGTGTCATTGAATATGTAGTATAATATGTTATGCACTAACTTGTCTTTACGAATGGTGTTTCAAGCCAGGCTAATCGCTGCTACAAAAAAATCGCAATGTACTTCCCATTAATGTAGGACAAATTTCTCACATAACTAAGAAGTTTTCACTGGAATATGAGATCTTTTAGTTTCTGGAAATTGTATTCAGCTGACCAGATATATGTATACACATGGAATTTTTAAAATTATTTTTCTAGACTTATTTAAAACCGATGGAAAAAGTACAGGCATGTTGAGTCCATGAATTCTCTCATCACAAGGTAAACTGAAAGAATAAGTCAAAAGTGCCTGATTTTCCCACTGACTACTAAAGAGGACTAGTCCCACCTGCAAATGTCTGGAGTTAAATAAGATGAATCCTATTTAGTTGCCTGCAGAGGACTGAGTCATGCTTCCATGTTTCCACCATGCCCTTACAAAAGTCTGCCTGTAATTTCTTCTATCCACTACTCACAGTAGCTGTATCACAGCTAAAATCTAGAGGAATAGCGCTTGTATACTGATAATGTGACATGTACATGTTCCTTGATAAAGATCCCTTTCCTGTAAATTCTAGGAATCAGTTTGACCATGTCTCCCTCAAACCAGGAAAATGCTTAAAGCATTGGAATGTGTCTTAGAGAATTTTATTGGTGGTTGGAAAAGTTATAATTTGTTCACTTTGCTAACCTAGGGGAAAAGCTCTGCCAGACAGAAGTAAAACAGAACAAAGCAAAAAAGTTATGGGTTATCCAGAGATTATTGAATTTCTCAAAGGATTTTAAGATATGTCTCAAATTTCATTTCAACAATTTGTAGTTTATCACAGAGATATGTCACTGAGCACAGTTACAGAAGGACAGAATTGTACCTCAGAATCCAATGCTCAGGATGGCAGAACAGGTGGCATAGTGAATATATTTAAATACTTTTTTTAAGTCACACAGAGAAAATCTGAGCAGTGGCTTTCTACTCTAAAAACAAATTGAGTGTTCCATCTTCGGTGTCATTAACTGCCTTGTGTGTATGTTAAAAATTTTGTCTTTGCAGGAAACATACATTTCTTTAGAGGTTCATGTACAGTTTTCTGCAAGGCTAGGATTTCTAACAGTACCCAGTTTCCAAACTAAGATCTATTAACTGGAAAATTCAGTTACTTCTAGGAATAGGAAAAGCTTTCTTTAAAGAGTAAAAAAGACATAGCAATTTTTTAATATGTATAATGTGTGGAACAAGGAATGTGAATGCTTTTAATTTCATCCTTTGTGAACTTCACCTTTCTCCATTATAAGTTTATTGTCTTCAGTCATTAAAATGAGCCCTTTAAAACAGATTTGTTAAAACATAGGTGGTTCACATGCTGACTAGAGCTGGTCATAATGTTTTCTATTTTTTAATTTCATCCTATATTCATATATATCACCTAGATATTGAAAAAAAAACCAAACTCAAAACCACAACCAAAATTAAACAAAGCTAACTGTGACAGTAGCACTATTTAAAATGCCTTATTGCATTCAGCACTGTTCTGAATACTAAATTACACCTAACTGTTCTATTACAGCCAGCTCAGACAAATGATCTGGCAGCACATGATGGTGTTAAGTGAAGTCAGGAACTTAGAAACACTGACATCAGATGCTGGCATCTTTTGTTTTCAAACAGCATTTGATGCAGAGGGAACTAGCTGTACTTGCAAATTCAGTGCACTAATGCAAAAAATTACGAGTCTTAGATTACACTTGGAAATTGGATATCCTCCAAGAAAAACTCAAAACTAAGCACTTCATACATTTTGCAGAAGGATTTTGAAGCCAGTGAAAAAGGATTTCTCTTGCCTATCTTGACTTCTAGTTAGTGGAAAATGTTTAATGCCCCAGCATGGACTTTTCTCTCATTTGGTTGGTTGGTTGGGTTGCTGATTTTTTTCAACTGCTTGCAATCCACAAGTATGATATCCTGTTTGTCTGCTAAGCCACACATCAGGAGGATGGTAGAAATCAGTGCTACATTCATAAAGATAATTTTCCATGTAGAAGAATAAGGAAATAGAAACAACATCCACTTGAAGAATACCAAACAAGAGCTGTAGTTAGGTCAAGGAAATATTAAAAATGTAACGAAATTAACTTTGAAACTCTGATGCCTTATAAATCTGTCATATGACTCTTGTCCTTGTTTACATTCCACTTCCATTTTTTTTTTCTTCATGGTTGCATTTGACAATGCACTAAGTATTCCCATTTCTTCTTATACAAGACCTTCCTGTTCTTTGTATGCTTGATTGAAAAAAACACTTCTATCTGAAAAAATGTACATTAATTAATTTTTAATTTTTTTAAAATTACAATTGCATGTTATAAGTAAAAAATTAGTTCACAGTGCAAAAGAAATACTAGTATTGTTCAGATTTTAAGAGCTTCACTCTGCCATATCTAGGTTAATCATCCCACAATAATTTATTAATAACAACCTGGTAGTTAACAGAAGTAATTTTCAATAGATGACTTCTTTTAAAAAATCTGTAGAAGCACAACATGCCATAGTGTGTAGCTTCAGCCTCACAATTTCATGGATACCAAGATTATAAACTAAATATTGCATTGAGCTCTGAAATCTCATCAAATTACCATGATAATAGAAAGTGTTATTACACATATTTAAACTCAATGATGACTTATTTATGTTTTACTTCCTTGGTTTTATTATGCAACAATAGAGTAATACAGTGAATTTTCTAGGATGAAATATTTTTTTCTGTTTCTCTTAATTTTATACTAACATATTTCTTATATTTTCCTTTAGCATTATCAGCTGAAAGAATTGGTAAACTGTCACTGGTTGCCTCAATTAATTTTGTATACCTTTATTTTTCTTGAAATATTTCTTGCAGAGAGTACACTAGTCCTTTATATATGTGTAGCTATCTATAGCTATCAGAAATATGTAAGTATATCCACAGTTCAAGACTTCAGTTACTATAAAGGAAACATAAGCCTCTTTCAGTCAAATCACATCTATTTCCCAAGGGGAAGAGAACTAGCACACTGACAGCATTAGAAAATATTTTGTCCTGTCAAGATGCAGAATCATAATTTTGAGAGAACAGTCCTGGTACAGATCCTTTTCCTCCCTTGCAGGCTGTAAACCTAGGGAGGCCATTTTGGTGTTGGCTGCCCTAAGATGTACTGGCTCTTCACACAAACTTGCAAAGTACAGAGAGAAGGCATTAAGGCCCTATTTAAAGCCATTTCAAGACGTCTTATGGCTTTTAACGAATGGTAGGGTTATTTTGTATTACAAATACATTAGACTTGTAATATAACAATTATTTTAACTTTACTACGATCAAATACATTAATACATCAAATAACGTTGGATGCATGTGGCACACAACTAACATTTGAAGTTAGTAGTTTTTGCTTTTTTGTTTTAGGGTAGCACTTGATGGAGGAAGAGAAAAGCAACACTGGTAATCCAGTTATTACTGAAGGAATTTATACTGTACTGTGACTAAGTTTCAGCTGAATTCACTGAGTGAGTTGAATTGCTTACTAAATTCTATTGGCAGATCAAGGATGAATCTGTCCATTGCCCTGGAAATCAAACAAATCATGCATTTTGACTTTCTTTATTTTGCAATACATTGCATCCCTTCTGTTCTTTGCTGTGTGATATTCCTTAATCGAAAGAATTATAAGTAGCTCAAAAATTATAAATCAGATATGAGCCACTGTAAAATTGCATAGCAGATTCAACAAATAAGACTCTGCTTATTTGTTTCCTAAAGCTATTTGTCTTCTTAAACCATTGTAAAGAGTGAATCTCTAAAGATTAGATTCTTTACAGTGGAACTAATATTTTTAATTTGGACATACAGAACTCAGAGCTTAATTACAAGTACATAATTACTTGGAAAGAATCACTGAGTATTAATTAACAGATACTATATAAATATTTTAGTGCATTTCCATGGCTATT
>WEIT01021300.1:0-29040 GCA_013389985.1 Dryoscopus gambensis
GTAATATCTGACATTTGAAACAAGTAAAAGGAGTGGTAAAGACCAGTGTAGGCCACTGACATAATAGCACGTTGAAATGAAATTTATAAACATGGATTTTCTGATGTGTATTTTATACTTAATCTTTTCACACCTATCAATGGTGTCGTGATAGCTTTTTTCAGCACCTTTTCATTTTCTTTTGTAGTAGCGATAGAAAATTGTAAAATGCGTAAGTAGAAATAAAGGAATATAATTGGAAATTATAATTCTTTAAACTATGAGGTAAGATGCCAATTAGCTCATGCTCTGGAACTGGTTGCCCAGAGAGAATGAGGAAACTCCAACTCTGCAGATTTAAAACTCTTGCCTGAGCAAGGCCTTGAGCAACCTGATCATACTTTGAAGCTGGTCTTTGTGGGCCTTCAGAGATGCCTTCCAACTCAAATTTTTCCATTAATTTGAAGCATCAAATCTGGCTTAAATATTTTGAGCAATGTTTCCTTTCTGAGTTTCTCATTTGCTGAGGTCTTTGTAGAAGCCTCTGAGAAATGGGGTTGTGGTGTTTAAGCTGTAGTTGCACAGGTGTCAGTTAACAGATGGCTGACAAGCAACATGATCAAAGGGCTGCTTACTTCTGTCTGTATTGATACGGATCCGTAAAACAGTGTGGAGAATCTTTATGATAAGCCTGTATTACATGTATAGTAATACTTTCTTTTCTTCTTTTTTTTCCCTGCCAGGCATATTATTAGCATGACTCACATGAATAAGGAAGGAATATAAACTTACCTATTATTTTATTTCTATGATAAAGTTGGGGGTTTTTAGGGAACATCTTGTAGTTCACAGTTTGTTGCAGAATGCTTTGAACTGCACTTTTTAATTCAAAAATCATTACCCTTCCTAGAAAGAAATATACAAAAGGAAATAGTTTCTTTTACCAGGAAGATGGAATTTTGTTTCTCATTTCATTCAATGGTAATTGGTTTCAAGTTGTCAATAATAACATAAGCTGTACAAAAAGTTCATTTTAAACATGTTGGCATATCAAATGCTTGCTCTGGAATTTTTTCTGCATGTCAAGAACACTGATAGCTGGGTCACTTTTTAAACATTTTTCTGGAGACTTCATATCATTCATTTTGTAATTCTGTAACTGTAGTTTGTCACATCAGCCTTCTTGTTGGAAATAATATTCTCTTGCTTAATAGAACAAGAAATTACCCTTGAGATATTTATTTTGCCATAAATTTTCCTGGTCAGTAATAATATGCTGACATTTCTGCTGAGAGAACTTGATGAAATCTTGTGGGTTTGACCTATCCTTGAGAATCACTCCTGGGAAAAGTGCACACTACAGCAGAAAATGTTGGAGTTCTGGTGTGATGATGTCATGTTAAATTCATTAGGAGTACACAAAAATTGAAATTTTGTTAGCCTCAGAAGAAGATGAAATATGAACCTGTGTAGTAGAGGGGAAAGAGATGAGTGGAAGAGAAAGAGAAAAATGGTTTGTTCTTGCCTGTTTTCTGACCTTGCTGACCTTATGCTGTCAATATGGATGGAGAAGACCAGTGAGCCTTCTTTCTTTCCTTCTGTCATCCCTTTTGGATCAATCTGAATCTTCTTGCACTTCAGTTTCTATAGCAAGTGTTTTCTTATGGTTTAACTTAGGATATTTGCCATTAGTTTGTCACTTGATTTCCCATTTTAGTAATCCCAATAATTATAATAAGCATTACAGAGGTACAGGAAAACAACCCAGAACATCTTTATTCAAACTGTATCTTATGCGACCTTCTGTACCTTAGTGCTGTATTCCTAAAATCTCAGGCTTATTTAGGTGAGCAAGGTAGGATCCATCAGCCTAAGCAAAGACATCTGTATAACAACAAGTTTGGGGGTTAGTCTCCCATGCAGATTATCCATTTTATTCAACATTGAAGCCTAACACAGATCAGCTGCGTAGTGTCCCCCCATGAGCTGCTAGGGAATGATCAGCAGAGGTGGCAGCACTCAGAAGTCAGGTGAGGTGGATCCTTCTCCCACCCGTTACCGATAGGGAACCAAGAGAATGCTCATACAAAGAACTCATCTGGATAAGCAAAAACTTAACCTAAAATGTTTTTTAAATATTGACTTGGGATCAAAACAGGATCCCAAGACACAACAAATTTTTTCACATGCTCAGACTCTGTTTTGGAGCCCTGAGCCCACATAGGTCTTTGTCTGTCTTATTTGAACAGTGCTGTGATACAAACTCTGCCTCAGTATCCCAGACACCAAACTGTTTTTTCATTACAGAATGTTCTAGCATTAAGCCTAGCAATTTCTGAGGGACTGATAGTATTTCAGGTTGTCTTTATAAAGGGAAAATAACTTCTGAAAGCAGAATGAAAGATGAAGAGCTCTCTTTCAGAGAGCTGTGTTGTGGGAAGGCTGCATCCAGAGCCTTTGTTGAAACTTCCTAGAGAAACACTTGAATGCTGAGGAAGGCAGGACCTCAGCACCTTTCCAGGGTTCTGGCAGATGAGTTGTAATGTGTACAGAATATGCTCTCTCTTGTAAGTCCTACATGAGAAAGATATTTGTTGGTTCTGGAGATTTTTTAAAAGAATTTTTATTACCAACAATAAAGTAATACAATTTCAGAACACCATATGGAAAAACATTAAAGTTTTCAACAAGATTGAAAACTGGTTTAATTACTGGTTACTAAATTACTTGAAATGGTTTAGTTTCATTCTTCAACGTTTCCAGGGTTTATTTGTTCATTTTTAATGTAGTTAGCACAACTCATGAGGAAGGGTAGATACCATGTACCAGTTTGTTATTCTTTACCAAATAGTTTACTTAAACTTCTTGGAGTGCTGCTATTGAGGAGAAACTAATTGAGTATTACTGACATAAAGTGACTTATCTTTTCCTTTAAACTTGCGGTTGAAAATAGATTTTACTTTTGCTTGAGGCAGTGTCACTGCATTTTATATCAAACAATAATATTGTTTTGTTAAATGCTGGATTCTGTGATTCAAAAAATTGTCTTTATTAAGATTATATTTAATCAGAACTGACTGGGAGAGAGATATGTTTCAATATCCAGATTTGGGGCTTTTTTCTTTGTATGGTGTGAGGGAGCACATTTTATCTGTTGGTAGCTGGGCTTTGTTTCAGTGTGAGCAGTGGCTTTGTAATAAGCATGGTTTTGATTAGATCCTGGGTAGGTGTCATGGTTTAAGCCCAGCTGGCAGCTAAACACCCCACAGCTGCTCACTCACTCCCCTGCCAGCACGATGGGGAAGAGAATCAGAAGGGGAAAAGCGAGAAAACCCATGGGCTGCAATAAAGATGGTCTAATAGGGAAAGCAAAAGCCATGCACACAAGCAAAGCAAATATAAGTAAGCTTTCCCATGTTAAATAATTTGCTTTTCTTGAGCTCAGTGTGTTTTCCTTCCTCCCTCCACCCCTTCTACTTTTTTGTTTTTTACTTTCTTGTCAATACTACATTATATTTTCTATCAGTCTCTTTTAAATGAAAGAGAGAAAAGAGGAAATGGGAAAGAGAAGCAAAGTTCAAATAGTGAATTTCTTTGCAGTGAAGTAAAAAGACCCTAAGAATTAAGACCAAGTCATTCCTCCCAACTGTGTTTATCAGTCCCTGTAAAACTCAGTGTGGTAATCTTCAGATTACATCTACCTGATGCTGCCCCATTGGAGGAATCAGAAGTTTCATGAGCATTTAATCAAACTAAGCTAAAAATAAGAAAAGAGAGATGAGCTGGCTGAAGTCTGGTTTCTTCTATGCAGCTACTTGGGTTCAAGTAGCATACAAACAAAATACTTCATTATTGCATGTCAGAGGCATAGGCTCAGATTTAGTGCTTCCAGTAACCTTGTTATAGAAGCAGTGAACTGAAATGAAAGAAAAGGTTAAACATATTTCTTTGTATTTTTTTTTTTCCACTGGACACATAGCAAAATCGGAAATTTTCAGTAAAAGTTCCAAATGCCATTAGGGAAAAGATAGGAGGAGTTTAATTGTTCTTCATTCTTGATGAAAAACCTAAGACAAGGTTTGAAATTATTATTAAAATAGCCACTGTTGAGTTTTGAAGCTTGCAATAATGTGATAGTTACTCTTTCTGAGATCTGGTCTATTGTGCCTTGGCTATCTCCAAGGAGATGTAGACATGGTTCTGTGTGTCTTCTTTTTTTCCTCTATAAAGCATTGTATTTAATTGTTCTCAAGTGTAAATGGGTAAAAATGGCCTTTTCTAAGATTTGGAATGCTTAACTTTTTCAGCTACAAGACAGAAAAAGTATCTAGTGAGAAACCCAGGGCTGCTGAAATCTTTTAAGAGTTGCAACACTTCTGCCATTGTGAATAGCGTTTTTCAAAAAATATAACTATGAAACAGTTTGTTACAATACATTTCATGCTGTGCTACTTGTCATTCCATTTATTAGTTCAGAAATAAGCAGTATCTGAATTTCATTTCATTACTACTGTTTGCCCCCCATCCTTTCATTCCCTGTTATTGCTTGTAGAGTATTTTAATTTATATGTTATTAAAACTTGCTTTTGACTTTAAAGTACTTCAGGTTCTCGGTTGTCTTCAGTGTATGACAGTACTTCTCAGAGTCTTTATTCCAATTACAAAACACTCTCAATTCTAGTGTGAGAAACGCTAAAAGATAAAAGGAGGAAAGTGTCTTCTGTAGAAAAAAACCAAAACAACTTTTTGATACTGAACAAATATTTCAGTGAGTTTCCTGCTATGACAGGAAGCACAGCATTTTAGTGATGAGAGTCTGAGTACCTCTGTTGTGTGAAAATACTAAAGTCAAAGTCTTTCTTCAAACAACAAGCAGGAAACTTTATTGCAATAAAAAAATACGATCTTGCAACCAAACTTTACACCTTGCAACGTGATCCTCAACTGAAAGGGTCTGTGTTCCAGGTTAGAGAATTAATAGTTTGATTTGGCCTTATTGCAATTAGCTTTGGTTTGATTTCTTAATTTTAATGTGCTTATTTGCATGCCATCTTAAAAAATATAAACACTGTATCATATATTTCCTTGGCATCTGTCTGGGTTTGAGACAAATTTGGAGGAAAACATCTGAAACAATTTTCTTTTAGAAGGCACATTTCAACAGCCCCTCCTCCACCAGGTTCAGAAAGAAATTCCTTGGAGGAAAGTTAGAAAAAACTATTTATTTAACAAGCAAAGTGCACACAGGCAGGGAAAAAAAGAATGAATAATGTTAAATAATAAAACCTCTCACTGTGAAGAAGACCTGGGAAGATTTTCAAAGTCCTTTATGTGGGTGTGGCTTTGCTCTCTCTGGAGCTGGGGTTGGGCACGGGCCCCTCTGGACCGTGGTGTGGGGTCTCCCAGTGATGTCCTGAAGTTGCTGAACAGTCTGGAAGAGAAGAAGAAGAAGAAGCCAAAGTCCCAGGAATCTCCATGCTTTAGCTAACGAATAAGAAGCTAAAAAGAATGAGAATGACAGTCTTTTCCCTGCTGCAGAGAGCCGAGAGCTGAGGAAAAATCAGGAAGGTGCATTCCTCGGCTCCATAGCAGGAACTCAGGGGAGTGTGTGTGTCCTTGAACAACAAAAACACTCGGCTCTTTTTTTTTTCCCTTTCTCTTGGACCCAGCTTAAAGACACAGAAAGGCACAGGATTCATGTCTGGCATAGAGCAGGCGGTGGGGGATACAGCATCATAAAGTCACCCCAAGACAGCGCCCCACTAGCAATAAAAGGTCTTATGAAGAAACATCTCCCTGTATGTGTGAGTATTCCTAATTGGATTTACAGCCTCCTTCTGAACTGCTGACTGCTGCTGTTTGGTAGCTGGAAGGGTGGCCTGATAAATAAAGGTACATAGGTGTGTTTATATCGAAATTCAAATGTTAGTCCCATTAATATCAATCTGTATGTGAAAGTCTGTAGGCAGACAGTATTTTGTCCCATGGAAGACTCTTGGAAATTAGTTTAATTCCATGGTTGTAGGACATAGTCATGAATATGGTCAATATGTTGGTAACTGAAAAATCCACCGAGTCCAGTCAGACAGGGATAACTTTCTGCCACCATTGATTAGACCAGATATTCAGCAGCGCTTCTGACAGTTTGTTACACACAAAGCTTTTGGTTATGCAGCTCCTATCTCCTTTTAAGCTGTCTAGAACATTGCCAAACAATAATTTCTTCCTTGAAGTTATATTTTTTGGGTATGGGAAACCTTTTGACACTGAGGATAACTAGAATTTTGCTTTGATGGTGAACTTTCTTCTTCTTGCCTGAGAACATCTACAGAGCAACTTGCCAAGAAGTTTGTTGGGATTAGGAAGTTCAGAAAAAAGAGAGAAATGCAATTTTACCTTTAGGAAATATTTCTTCAAAGACATTTCCTTTCATCTCATCTCTGTGTTTTTCCTGTCCTTCATGGTGTGACACTTAGTGCCAGGGGGATGAGAGTCTCTTGCAGGTGGGTATTTTTGAGACCTGAATTTGACAACATAGTTTTGTTTAGAGTAGGGCCTGTGCAGACAGCATTTGACATAGTTATACAGGTTGGTGCGTTGTTAATGAGGAAATATAAATAGTTATTAGCTGGAGAAATAGTGTTCTCAAGCCTGGAATGCCAATTCTTATCCTTTCACAGCACAGGTATGCTATGATGTTTTAAAGGTTTGGAATTGGATACCAAGATGCTGTGATAGGATGTAAGTTTACACTGTTGTGTATGTGTTATTCATCCATAACTCCTCAAGACTTTGGACCTACAGATTTCTTTGCTTAGTCTCATTCAGATATATTTTTACTTTTGAGAGTTTGATAAAATTCTTTTATTGTTTTTAATTACACTGGAAAATAAGGCTTTCCTGATTTAATGAAGCTACTTGTTTTAGATAGCAAAAAAAAAAAAATACAAATCAAGTAGAACAAACCTCAGGACTAAAGTCTTAGTTGGAAAAAAAATGCTGAAGTTTTAAGTAAGGCATGGTACTTAAAATTAGGTATGCCTAAGCAGAGGCCAAGAGCAGCAGCTCAGAAACACGTTGGGCTCATTTTGGGACAATTACAGTCTCTACTGCAGTGGCCCATAAATGACATTAAAAATGACATGTTTCTAGATAGAGAAATAGCAGTCTTTGCTTCATCTTCTTTGCCTTGGGAAGTTTTCAGAGACCAAGTTTTTTTTTGTGGGTTTTGTCTGTCTGTTAGAGGGATAATGTTATATGTAAGCAATCCAGACTGGAAAAGAGACTGGTGCCCATCGCGCTTCACAAAGTAAAGGTTTTGATTCTTCTGTCTTTAGCTGTCAGGTAATTTTATGACATGTAGCGTTTCCTGTGAATACCCCACCTGATGTAGCCAGGGCCAAGGGACAGAGGCAGCGTGTTACACACCTGCTCCCTGTCACAATGTGTACATGGACAGCTGTGCGACCGGACAGCGAGGGAAAGGGGCACATGTAGGATCCCCAGGAGCTCCCAAGAGAAGGTTGTTCCCGCAGTTTGCAGCAGCCTTTTTTCTGTGTTGTTTTCTGTTCCTGGCTGCAATCTAGAGCTCAAGCTGAGGGAGCAGTGCAGGAGTCCTGCCACAGGGGTACAACACAATAGTTAAAAGCTGCTTCCAGGTAGCCTCCTTGCCCTGCCTACTCAGCAGGATGGAGTGGGGTTCAGTCATTTAATTTTAATGCAGGGAAGTTAGGTATGGTCTGGAGAGATTTTTAGAGGAAGTTTAGGTGAAAGAAGACACCCATGGCCCATAGCAGTGATATTCCATATTGTTGTGAGAAAAACTGAGAAAAAGGAATGAATAAGTACCACCTTACTAAGACCCCCTCCAGCATGCTCTGCATCATTAGAACAGAACTGCACCCTGTTCTATTGCCATCAAAATGGGTTCAAATGCACTCTAGCTCTTTTCTCTCTCTTCCTACAGGAGAAATAATAGCACCAAGCAAGTCTTACTTCCTTAATGGTTGTTGTCATTATATCTGATAACTATCACAAAGAGAAGAAATGATTTGTTTTGCATATTGTAGGCTGTTAACATCCTCTACATATCAAATCCTGCAATACTACAGACAGGGCTGTCACTCCGTATTAATTTGCCCCTCAGCAAAACAAAGGTACATGCTGTACTCAGTGTAAAGCTGAAGTGGCAGAGTCCTTTATGCAACTAAAATAAATACATTCCTGTCACTTTGAAATCAGCAGTGTTCACTGGCACTATTTTACAGGTGTTAGTGGAGGTTAAAGGAGGAAGTGAGAGCAAACTTATTGACTTTCCTTGCATATATATGTATCTATACTGATTTTAACCTTGCCCATAAAAGGTCAAGCATAAAATTATTTCCTCAGAGCAGCTGTCTTCAGGGGGTAGAATTAACATAGATGAAGAGTGCTATAGAAAAAAAGGTTCATTTTACCCTAATTGGATTAGGATCAGTCTCATGCATACTGCAAGGGTGAGGTTTCACTTGAGTACAAACTGCTGGGTTGACAGAAAAGGATTAATTTATGTGCCTCTTCTCAGGTTGTTGACTAATAACGTATTGATCGTATCTGTAAGATATGCAGAGTGTCTGTCAGAAAGGAAGACACTCTGGAATTGAAAATTGCCAGCATATCTGACATGATCAAAGTTAGATTAATACCATTAAGCAGCATTAAGTAGGCTGCAGTATGTATCAGATGCAGAGTTTAATGTCACATGTCTAAGAGCAGGACACCATAACCAGGCATAATTCCCAGCTTCAGCAATGAGTGACTGATTTGTGCAGTTCCTGACATTTTTTTTTCTGCTTTTCTTTTCTATGTTCCTGCAGACATATTGAACTACCACAGTTTAATCCCAGAAGAGCCTGCAGGTGGTACTGTCCTTGCATTGCGGAGTTATTAAATTCTTAAGGTCACCATAAAAAAGGTTCCATTAAATTGAGTTAATAAAAACATTGGGCAAAGGTTTGCTAAGAGTGCAGGTATCAAAGCCCTGGGAATTGGACTGTCTATTATAACATCAAGCTAAAAGAATATTTTAAACACATAGCAGTATGAAGATGCCAGAAATGCTGCTTCTGTGAAGTTTTGGCATGGGTGGTATAGAGACAGTTGTGCTTTGCTGAAGGAAATGTCCTGTTTAATATTCGTGTATTTTCCAAAGGAATGGACTCTAGCAATTTTCACTGAAGAAAACTTTAAACTTTCTACAAAGAAATACTCTTCTATTGTTGGCCTCACATATTGCTGCATAAACAGACACAAAGATAAATAGGTGTACATAAAAATGCAGATTAGATATATAGATCCATGGGTGATCTGTTGTTAACCCCTGTTTTGTATTTAACAAGGGAGACTGTGCCTGGTGTTTTTCCAGTAATACTAAGATATTCTGAAGGTTTTTAGTCAGGGAAGCTCCTGAAGAAGAGCAGGATTCAAAACCATTTAAAGCCACTTTCCTCAACCAATTCTGGTATGAAGCCTCTGATGAGAAAAACAATAATAAATTTGACTTCTCTTTTAATATGTCTTTTTTATGATTGATGGTTTCTTTTCTTTAAATGTTAGGATGAGATTTCAGCTCCACTGAGGTAAATAGTAAATCCTTCATTTACTTCAATACAACCAAGATTTTAGCACAAGAAAAAGCATGTAGTCTTGCTGAAATATATTATCATGGCTTTAAAATGAATAGCTAATGCCATTTTCAACTCCATAATATCAAGAGGTGATGAATTAAGAACTTTGTTTGCTGCATTTATTGGCAATGAAGTAAAAGGAAATTGCTATATTAGCAATTAATTTAGGACCAGTCTCTCTAAGGTTTTAGTTTTGGTTGACAGGACTTGCAGTAAATTACATATTTAATTATACAAAACAATAAAGCTCTTTCATGTGGTGAATGAGAGTTGTATAGGACAGTTTTAAGTAATCAACTTCTCCCTTCATAAGGGTGATAGAGTTCCTTTATTTGCAGTATGACTCCTTTTCTTCCTCTTTTTTTTTAACAGAAGAATTTTAGCATATATAAAATGTAGGGATCTTTTTGTAAAGGTCTACTTTTTAAGCTGTATTAATTTGTATGTTTGTTGGTTAGAGTTTGAGATATTTTAAACATCAGATATAAAATTGATAGAAATTCTGCTCACAAATAGCATCAAATTCCATGTATTTGTGTACAGCTTGTTGCAACAAGCAAATGTCAAGCATAGCTAAGGCTTTATTGTTTAACGAGTGAATACTGTGGGACTCGATGCACGGCATGTTAATAATGAAAATGGATATGAATAAAGTAGTAATAAACAAAACACAACTGAGAAATGCATTACAGGAGGAATGCAATCCAATCAGGCAGACTGGATTTGAAAATCCCTGTGACTGCTAAACTCAGAAGAGTTTCCCTAATTTTTCATATACTTTTTAAAAGGATAATTTTTCATTGGATGTTTGCTTTTCCATGGAAATATATCAATTTAGCCTTTGTCCTTAGGTCTAACCTCATATTAAATGAGACTACATAAGACTGAACTAACATCTTGGCATTCTTTCCCCATTTCCAGTCACAAGTGCATATATCTCAGAAGCTTTGCAGGTTAATAAATTCCCTTACTGTATTCAGAAAGCAAAAGTAGCAATTATTAGGAGAACATATGGCAGGTGCTTTAAAACTCCAGGGTGACAGTAAAGCATATGACTTCAACTCATTATAAGTATTCTCTATGTTGTTAATTGCTCTAGTAATTAATATTCACCAGAAACTGTGGAAATGCCAAACACTTAAACCATACATTCCTAATGCATGTATTGCACTTAATAAAATACATGTACTTTTTAAACTTTGAATTAAGCTACTTAATCATCTATGTTGTTACAGGGATTTATTTATTTTCATTTTACTCTATCAGCTTTTTACCTTTTTTTAAAAAGGATAGCAGGCTCTGTTCGAAACCAGGCAGAAACACCAATTAAGTGTAGTGTTTTTGTTCGCATTTTTTTATCTTCTGTGAGATAAGAATTAGGAGGAATGTAAAGCAGGCTCCGTAATTTAAAGACTATAAAAAAGTTTATTACCAACAGAATTAAAAGTAAAAAGAAATAACAAGGAATTAAAGAAAAACCCCCTTTTTCCTCCAGCACCTCCCCTTTTTACCCAACTTGCACAAAGGATAACAAACTATGATTTTGGTCAGTATTTCTTAAAAGTCTCTCCACTATTTAAGGAAAAAAGGTTTTCTTTTGCTTCACGTGGTTTCCAAACTGCTCAAAGGGCAACAGGCCCACCCAGAAATTCTGCTGCTGTGAAAAAGATCTCTCCCATGAATCTTGTAGTCTTCCCACACTGCCAGCATAGGCCACACATGGGGTGTATCTTTTCTAAGGATAAGCAAATTCCAGCTTAAAAGCAACTGCTCTCTTCACAAAATCTCTAGAAGTCTCTTATAGCTCCAAGGTGACCTGGCATGGTCATGTGTCTTTTTCCCACAGGCTGCACACAAAATTCTCATGCCCCCCCATGTCTTTAAGTGGATTAAAGAGAAAAGGACAGTTTGTGATATTACTGTTTTTACCACGGCCTACAAAAAGTATTTTTAAGCTTCGCACTGGGTGCGACTCTGCCCTCTTTTCCCATCGATATCTTCAGCGCCGTCTCCCGTGACTTACTTTCTCTTTCCCTCTGACCTTGAAGTCACCATGATTTTCTTCGGGCTTTATGTTGGAGAAAAACCCTCTTTCTCTGAATGCTGCTGGCTCCTCAGCTTGACTCTAGCTACATTGGTTGCAGAAAGCTCCATTGGCTCCTGCTGGGTCTGGGTGGGGCCGCGTGGGGGGGCGGGGGAGGGAGGCTCTTCTCCAGTCCTTGGAAGCCGCGCTGGGTAGTATCGGCTGTGCAGCAGCTTAAGGGTGGTTTCTTAGCTGCCTGCGGCTCTGAAGCAGCTACCTGGGGCCCATGCCTTGGTACCAGGGGAGGGGAGGCCTGGGGCTGCTCCAAGTGACAGAGCCCAGGGCCCAATTTCCCCCCATCTCCCCCCACGGGAGGCTCAAACACCAAAGGGAAGTTCTTGCGTCTCCATGTGGTTTAAATATGTAAATTTCAAGAAGCGTTATTGGTCTAAACGACTGTGCATCAACTCAGGCTCAAACCACTGCAAGAAACAGTATGTTTGAACATTCAGGTAAAATGTAAATAAAACTAATTTAGCTGAAGCTGTCACTGGAAGCAAGAGTAATGTGCAATAAATGACAGGCGATATCTATGGAAGGAATGTGATTAGTTATCAGTAATGAGAATTTCACCTGTGGTCAATGAACAGCATTAAAAAGTTCTGATAAATGGTTTAGGAATGGTCTTAAAAGACTTTGGGAGGTCTTATTCAATCTGACATTTCATCAAAGTCACTGATGTTAAAAAACAACTTCAGGATCTGAGAGTGAGGAATGTATGTTAGAGGCAGAGTTTGAGCAGTTTTGACTGAGATGGGAGGACTGGGTTTGTAGTAAACAGTTATTTTTGTGTATGAAATTGGTTTCTTAGATGCAAACCTTTAAATGTTTAGTGGTGTTAGAGGTTAGGTAATACCCTTGAGGAAACATTTATTTTAAAATTACAATCTAAAATGCATAGCAGCATGGCCATTGCAAATTGCCTTTCAAGAGGTTTAGTTATTATGTGTTTAATCAATCCTAGCTGTAAGCAAATTAAGGGAATAGTGTAAACAGAAGAAAACACAGCTTTTTCTTAAAGGCAAAAAGAGAGATTTACAAATAACTGAGCTTTTACAAGGTTTAAAGAAAGTTATTTTTCAGGAGTTGAGAGGGAAGAAGGAAGAAGTGATTTATAGACAATATTTTTTTGCAGACAAAAAGGCCTCCAGCCCTTTAATTGAATAGAAAAATTAAAAATTACATTATGAAGCTAAGCACTCCATCTAGAATGACTGTCCATGTAGCCCAGGTGGTGTTTGTTGGGCATCCAGAATATGAGGAGACTGTAATTAGTAATTAGGAGAGGAAAAATAGTTTAAGTGTCATCTCTGCTTTGTAAAATTCTGTAACTATATTTTTTGTGTACTATTGAGGTGCTGCAGGCCTAAGACTGTAATTTCAGTTTCTCATTTACTGTGTAGTTTGTGGAGTTGTGAATGCATTTTCCCCTGCACCTTTTCTTTACACTATTCAGCGTTATTAAGCCTCAGCAGAGAAGAAAAGGCTCCTTGGGAAGGAATGTAGTGATTAGGGTCAAAACCAGCTTTTTAGACACCTCTGCAGAGCAGTGGATGTTCTCCTGTGTCCTCCTTTAATGTCTTCTGAATTTCTTACTCCCGTGGCATTCCTTCCATCCCTGTATATGTTATTGTCCCTCTGCAGTCATTTGGACTCGGATTTTATGCTTCCTCCCTTAAACCTGTAGTAGCAGACCTTTAGCTGATCTGCCACCACGTTCTGTAATAGAGAGAGGCTTGTAATACCTTCTGTACAAAATTAGCCTCCTGTGAGGTGTGACCGGAGTCACTGTGAAATGCACGCCCTGTCTGCTGAAATTAGGATGTGGAATTGGGTAATTTAGAGACTGTCTTGGAAAGCCTGTGTGATCAGAGGTGAGGGAAGGCTGCAGGGGGAGCCACTGCTGTGATGTTTCCTAAAGAGCCTTGCCCAATTTTGTCAGCTTAGGGCTCCATCAGCCTATGCCACCTTGGAGCAGCTGCAGGTCTCAGGCCTGAGGATCCATAGCTCAGAGCTGTGGTGTTCAGCTGTGGGTAAAAGGTTGGTACGAAGAATATGGTAAAACCATCAGAACTGCTCATGATTTTCCCTGGTTTGCTGATAGTATTACTGAAGTCCCACCTTTCATAAACTTGTGACGTGCAGGGTTTTTTTTCAGATTTTTCTTTTTTTTTTTTTTTTTAGGAATGGTGATTATTTAGAGAAAAATGCTAAGGTGAAAAGATGTTAAATTAACGCTGCTCAGTCCGTTCCCTGACAGTACCCGCAAGCCAGAGGCAGCGCGGCAGCGTCTCCAAATAGCGTCCTCGCCGCTCAGCAGGCAGCAGAGGAAACGCAGCGGAGAATCTGAGAGCCGGGTGAGAGATGCGCTTTTTTCCCTCTTCAGACGGCTCGTGCCAGGTAGCCTGATCTAAGGCAAAAGCGTTCCCCAAGAACAAAGGAGGCGGAAAGGGCTCAGTCCAAGAAGGTTTTAATCCGGAGAATTCAAGTACTAGACTGGCCCCGAGAGGGGCGGGGAGACCCTTTTTCAAGGGGGGCGGTAACAGAAGGAGAGCAATGGGGAACAGGTAAAGGGGAGGACACAGCTGAGATATGATCCAATGAGGGAGTTTGGGAGGCAGGGACTGTAACACCGAACCGATGAAGAACCGAACTTAACAGAACTTTCCAGACCAAGGGGAAGAACAATCTTCAGGGTGCCACCCAGTGGGCTGCGGCTTATACCTTTGTGCCGCCCATGGGAACCCCCCTCAGACCCCCTGTCTAAGGCGGGACAATCCCCCCACTGTATGGCCAGGGTTTGGTTGACAGTGCAGGGCTGCAGCCTAAAATCAGGCTGAGCCACCACCACATTAAATCTTGAATTAGACTTTTTAACTTGATCATTCAGTCAGACTTGCAATAAAACACCTGCTTTATACTTGGTTTAGCAGCTGGACTAAATCTGTCACACGTACAGCTGCTTATGAGTAGGGAATTGCTATTGAACAAATCTGGAGCTGTTTGTTAACAGCTGTTGAAAGAAAATAAAAAAGGAAGAAAGGTTGTCCATTTGCAAGGTTACATCCACCTGCTTGCTTTGTTCATAACATGCAAGAGTCTCAGCCAAGGTGCCCATTTCCTTCATGTGCATCCTATCTATGCTTACATTGCATGGAATTGCAATTCCATGCTGCCAACTCAATCAGGAAACCCTCTCTGCCTGTAGGTGGGTGCCACTGGAATGCAATTTCCTAATGAATGTCTGAAAGATTGCTATGGACCTGTCTGGGGTACAAGTAGAAACAGAAATCTGAGATCAGAGGTGTTTTGTACGTGATTTACATCAGTGTGGCACTGAGAAAGTGCGACAGAACAGAACTTGTTGAATACTTTCATTTCAGTGTCATTTCCATAAGTTTTCTTTGAAGGTATTTCACCAAAATGGAGATTACCACTTGATTAAATGTTTTTGCTTCACACAGAATCGAATAGTATTCAACAATGTGCCTCAACTCTCAACTCAGTGAGCAAAGTGCAGGATTTTTGCAATGGCACCTAGGTTTACGTATGCATTTGGGTTTGGTCATTGTTCTCTGGTACCTCAAATCTACTTCAGGATCAGAAGATTGCATTGAGTGGCTGTCAGGAAAGACTGTGGGTCTGATTTTGAGTCGTAGTTGGCACTGTTAGGTTACCTAAAAAGTATAAATTGTCCCTTGCAGGTGTTTGCTTAATGAATGTATGAGCTTAAAATACCCAGGGATTTGCAAAGATATTAAAAAACAGCAATAATGCTAGAGAAGTAGAGAGATATTATTTAGGGTCTTGGGGAGACTACTACTTTATGTAAGTCTGAGTACACATCTTCATTGCTGATTTTGTTGTAGTTTTTAATAGTTAAGATTATATGAAAGTTTCTGTATCATGCTAATGTTGATATTTCTGTCAGCCACTGTTCACAGGAAAACTCTGACTGTTATTTTTATCTATAGAAATGCTATGTAACGGAGCAGCGAGTGGTTGAACATTCAGGGAAGCTAATTTTTTTTATATATATATATATTTCATTATTTGGTCTAGTATGAGCCAGTGCTGAATTCAGGTCTAATTCCATTTTTTTTTTCTGAAGTTGCTGGTTTGCGTTATTAGAATTTTTAATACAAGACTCCTTGGGCTTCAGGGCTTTCACACTGCTTTCTGCAGTTTCATCCATAGGACTTACATTCAGCAGGTAACAATTTATTTGTGTATATAATATATATAAAAGTACACTGAAAACATAAGACATTTCAATCCTTTATCTTGCAATTAAATAGTCTTAGAAAAAATTCTTCTGACATGAAGCTTTTATTAGATGGCTAACTTTGGCCATTAATATTTGAATCATTTGGTCTAATGAGTTGGTCACGCTAAGATGAAATTTGGGGTCTCTGACTGGATCCTTCTACCCATGAGAAGTTGCTGTGTTGTTTTTTGTTCTAATTCCAGTAAAGCTCAAATAGACTGGCTTATTTTCAGCAAGTATTAATGTCTATGAACTTGATTTTGCTTTGAGGTATTGTGCAGAACACTGCAGTTTTCAATTAATATAGATTGCCATGGTAGCTTCAAGATCTTTAGAGAATACTGATTTTCTTTCCCCCTCAAAAATGATAATAAAAAATCTTTTACCTCTGTGTTTCTTGATTTACTTTTGTGGAAAAGGAAATGGTAATCTGATAGCCAATAATATTGGCTTTTTAGGGCAGGTGATTAATTAATGCAGGGTTTTATTTCAGATTTAGTAATAATTTTTATTTTGTTTTTCAACAGCATTGTAAAATCCCAGAAGACTTTTGCTGAAACGAGAATGAAAAAAGTTAGCAGGTGTTATTAAGAGAACATGTCTGTTGCTTTTGCAAAATGCCAGAAGTTGATTGCAGACCAACTGGGGAAGACCTATGAGATCCTTCCAGTGTGCACAAAAGGAATGAACCTATAATTAAATTACAGTTAAACACAGATGGTTATTTTACAGCAGGTGCTCAACTTTGAAAGTGTATCTCTGGACTATTTTTGTTCCAACATGGTATTTGGTCCCTGTTGGGTTTCTGGCATCATTTTATGGTTAGATAAAAATATTCCTTTGTAGACACTTCCCCCCACCCCCAGGATACAAAGCTATCAAATGCTGCTGTGTTTTAAAGGAAAATTTGAAGAAAAACATGGAACAGAGATTAAACATAACACAGGGAAAAAATAAATATTAGAATATTAAAAAAAAATCTTACTATTTATGAGATCTAGAGGACTAACATACAAAATTAAGAGCTCAGAATTTGTAGTTATCCAAGGTGAAATAATCACAATCCAAATATCATAACTAAATGTATTTTTATTTTAATGCCAAAAAATGTTACACTGGAATGTTAAAGCATTGCAAGGTATAGTTATATGATTTATGTAACCTATGACATAGGCTGATACTGAGGGAAGTCTTAGTGAAATTTGTGACTCTATTATTACTAAAACTCTGTCTATTGAATTAGACTTTAGAAGTTTGGTTTGTCAAGATAGCTCAGGTTAATAGTTCAGCTTGGGTATATTGATGAATGTCCAGAGGACATTTTCCTTGCTGTAACCAATCGGGTCAGCCCCCATAAATAAACCATGAATAGAGATGTGGGAGTTACAGAACAGTTTTAAGAGCAGCCTAGGTGAGCTTTCCAAGTCTCTTATTGTTCAACTTATGTTTTCAATGTGCACCTCCACCTTCAAGCACAGAGTTAGTTTCTGCAGCCCTGAGGCTGGAGAAATCTCGTGAGACATCCAAAGAGTGAGAGGAATTTTGATGCCTTTACCAGCACTGAAGAAAAGGACTCCACATTCACTTGGACAGTAAAATGACTCCTTTCTGTAGCTGATGAGCTTACTATTTCTGGGTGTCTAAATAGCTTTTTATTTTCTTATAGGAAGAGGAGTCTGTCTAAATATGTTATTTTGTAACCTATAGAAATTCACAGAAGGATGTAATGGTAATATCCCCTATGACTTATTTGCTTAACTAAACAATGAAGATCCAAGTAAAGAAAAAGCAATTTGTTTACAGCGGACAGGTCGCAACTTATAAATGGCCAGCCTGTCTCTTTTTTCAAGAAAAAGCCAGGACTTCTGTGCATATATAGCGAGAAGCAGTCCTCATCTTGGAGAGTCAGAAATGCAAAGCTAACAAAGCTAACAAAGCCAGTCCACTGCTGTCCTGCTTTTCTCCTCCTATTCTTTTATATATGCATGACATGTTTAGAAATATCTTATTTTGCAAATGGATTACATCCCAAAAGCATTTTAGTGTTTGTCATTTAATTTTTCCCTTTAACCAGTTTTTGGGATGACTAGTGCTGTTAGTTACAACTTAGACTGTCTTCTCTTATCACCCTGTCACAAAATGATGTTTCTAATAAAACCCAGTATGTTTACAGTTTGAATTTGTGGCTTTCAAAGACATTTCTTACTGAGCTTTAATGCTTAGAGGTGGTGTTTTAGAATTTTTACAAATCTATAAATCCAGAGGTGCATTATGTGTTAAGGGATTATTTTGTTTGGGTTTCTTTTTTCTTTGATTTTACATCAGAATTTTCTATTCACTTTTTTCAGGACACAGACTTAATTGATTTTTATTTTTTTAGCTGATCTGTAATATTGCGACACTGAGATTGAGGATTTCCTTGTTACTCATGAAATATGACAATTTTGCTTGAACATTAGTCACATGAAATTCAGTGCTTATTTTTGAGATTTAAGATGAATTGCAGCATTTATTCTGTTAGAGTTATGTGAAAAGACTACAGTGTTTTGAGTGAGTATTATACAATGTTGACTAGCTTTGCATTGTTTCTAGTTGAGATTCGCCTTTATGGATTTTGAATTAAAATGCTTAACCTTATTGAGGCAAACGTTATAGTTTTATCATAGGTCAATACAATAAAATGGAAAATGTAATGGTAGCATGGAAGAAAAAATATTTACAGCATAATAGATACAAAGCTCTTTTTTCTTCTTTTTAAAGATCAATTCACATTCTTTGCTAATATTTAATCAGTCATACTGACATAGTCATTTACTTGGCATTACCTCTGATGCATTCCACTGAGACTTTGATTCTTAAATTATTTGTCTTTGAACTCACCATGACCTATATTCAGTCTTCTGTGGCTGATGAAAATTACTCTTTTACCTTTCACTGCTGATGACTAAACCACCAAGAAAAGAAATATGCTTTCACATTCTTAATAGCCACATTAAGTTGGTCTTAAAGTATTAATAGATGAGAACTTTTTCACACTGTGTGTGTGTTGTCACTGTAGTGAAGAGCAGCAGTCCGGGTCACACAGGTCTGCAGGACTTTTGGGTGTTGGAAGGCCAGCCTGCCACATGCATTTCAGCTCTGGTAGCAGGGACAATAGAGATGCTGGAGTTTGCAAAAGTGATCTCCATCTAAGAGTGGTCTCTGTGGGAAACTGTTGGAACAAAGAGAGCAAACCAAGTGTGTCACACCAGCAGTATGATAGACACAATCCAATTACTGTAATATTATGCAAGATAAATTGAACTGTTAACACTAATTTAGATTCTTGAACTTTATGGTCTGTTTTTTCCCCTTTGTCATCTCAGGATTTTTCTGTTTAGCTAATGGACATTCTTTCTTTTACACAGGAGGACTTTTTGCTCTCTCTACTTGCTTTTGCTGCCAACTGCTTCATCTCATATCTGGGAAAGAACAGGTGTGTGAAAATACTGGACTTGGCAAATATTCGTTTCAATCACACATGTTTATATAATTTTTAATTAATTACCATATTTCCTGGGATTGCAGGCAGACATTATCCACAGATTTTTTAAAAAAACTAAACCAGCAGGAATTAAGACACTATTTATACCCTGGGGATGCTTTCCTCAGATGCTCCCACTGCCATGATCAGTGACACAGTGGCAGCGATGGAGGAAATGTCTGATGGGCTTTTTGCTGTGGTCATGTGTCTTATGCACAGAAGGTGTAACTGCCTGTAGTGAGAAATAAAAGGCAAGGAATTATGGACACTCTGTTTGCCTTCTTACTACTTGCAGTGTAAAACTTCACTCCTGTAGAAGTTCTAGATCTGGAAACAGATCTCCTTTCTCTAAATCTTGGCTTTACAAGTGAGTGTCCCCCAAGCCCACAGTCAGGCTCTGTGGGTTTGTGCTGCACCCACATCTGCACATCTTTCCATTCCCCACCCAAAGTGCACTGTGAAATCCTGTGTCCTGCTGACACAGAGCCACAGATGATGCTGGATGCCCACTCTGTGTCCTTGCTCACCTGACAAGGAAGAGCTAAAAAAACCTCTCTTTAGTGAGATAATCCATCTTGGAAGACACTAAATTACCTCTTGCCTATGAAAGGAAAAAGTGAGGAGTTTTTTTGTGGGTTCTTTTTCTGCCTCCAAGACCAATAGACAAAGGGGAAGATTTGGCCGAAGAAGTGATCAGGAGAAGAATAATAGAGAATTCAGTAAAGACAAATCAGTCTATTATGATAGAGTCCTCAAGACATTGAAACAAGCTGCATGGAGAAGGAGGTAGGAAAGGTAACTGCAAGGCAAGTAAATCACTGCCTGCTTACCTGTGAGAGAGTCCATGGTACAATCACTTTCTCTAACCTGTTTTTGTTTGTTTTATTTAAAATCACTTTACTGTTGATGGCTGCATCTCAGAACTAAGCTGCCTTTCCCTGTAGAATGCCCTAGCCTAAGTTGTCTGTTGTCCTTTGAACCTGTCTTGTTACTCCTTTTTGTGCACTTCACTTTCCAAGCCTTCCTCTTTGCCAAGCCTCCCACTCAGAAACTACACCTGTCTCAGAGAAATGGCTTCCTGAGTAACTTTTAAAGGAACACAGCCCTATCTCAGTCTCTCAGCTGTACAAAGAATGTACACATTACTATATATAATATACTTTCTTTGACTACAACAAAGCTGTAAAGATAGAATATGTACATTAAAGACCAAGCACCTTTCCTTAATATCTTGTTTTCTGGCTGGCATTGCAGTCAAACGTCAGAAACTCTCAGCAGATAGGTGTTATTGAGAAATTTCTCATATCGATAGAATCTGTCATATCTCTATTATTTATCTACAAATAGAATGCATCTCATACTCTTTTTAGCTGTAAAAGCATTATGTTTGCCTCCTTTTCCTCTCTCTCTAAATACAGTTTGAGACTCTAAAGACACCCTACAAGCTGGGTCCTTCAACATTTCAGCATGAACTCCTGGGACTGCTACTTTCATTTGTAAAACGTAAAATGGATTCAGTGCTTTATCAATGAGATGCTCAACAATCTCTTCCTTTGTATCTGACTCTCATGAAATGTTATGCTCACTTTATTATTACATTTTTTCCACTGTTGCCTTTAATTAAATTGTAAAGCTGTCGTCTTTGTGTACTTGGCTCCCAAAGGGAGAATTATAGCTAGACAAAGTGTTACTGACAATATTGTCTGAAGAGAGATGTGGAGATATTATGTTCATGGTAATAACAGAAAAGGAATTCCCACAGCTGACGTTTAACGTGTATGCCATTCCCATTCAGAAAGCAGGAATCTGAGCTCAATTCTTCTTTTGGGTAAAGAGAATGACAGTAGGAGTTAATTTCATCTGATTTCTTAGAGGCACCAAACCTTCTCTAAATCAGCTCTGTGGAAAACACAGGTGCAGCCTTAAGTCTGAGGCCATGGGGGCCATTATGATATGCTGCGTAGGTACACCTACCACTGCTTCTTACCAGAAACAATGCACATTTTTCTTATGAGAAGAGAGAAAATTCATTTTTAAAGAAGTGAGCTTTTCCACTGAAAGCAAAACAAATATTTAGAAATCTAATTCCTTCATTGTATCCCCAGATTTAGGTAAATTAGCCCTAACTTTGCTATAGTTTATCTTGTCTACTGGAAATAGGAGTGGTATTTTGGGAGGCATCAGGGAGCTGAATAACCACTGCCTGATTAGGATGCTTGTAGGAAGCAGTCTGTCTGGGTATAATGAGCACTCTGAGGAAGCAGTGATTTCCAAATGGATTCTGGGAACATATGGACTTATTTATATGCATCACATTGAAATTTAGTACACGAAAATGGGACAGGACAAATATCCTCTCCACATCTATAAATTTCTATGCTCGAAGTCTTGTTTTGTGCAAAAAGGGGGATGCGTCAGGTATTTGAAGCCCAAAATTTATTGTTAGTTTAATTAGGAGTAGAATCAAAATACAACAGTGATTACTGGTTCACTGCTACTCCTATTCACAGCGTTGTGTTCGTTAGTTTAGCTACATTTAAAAATTAAAAGAACTCGAATATCGAACCTTTCTGCTTTTTGGTGATATGCTCAACCTGCTGCTGCTCTTCCAGGTGCAGAGGCCATCTCAGGATCACAGTGCCTTGTCAGCAGCCTGCAGAGGTCCTGCAGGGAATTAACACGTTGCCGATGAAGGTTTCTTCCTCTGCTTTGCTGGGACAATCATGGTGATGTTCACGCTCCTCTCCAAAGGTTTGGTCATTTCTGTGTTTTATGAAGCTTTCTACACCTTGCTCTTCATGGGGCTGCAGCTTCACCTTCGACCTGCTTTGCTACGTGTGATACATTTTGTGAGTGCTCAGTGGTTGTTCCGTGTCCTTTCTCTTGCCCCTAAAACTCATCTGAGTAATTTTCATCTACCACTGTTGGTAGTCCTGAGCCTGTGAATGAGATTCAAGGGAATGGTCCTGCCTGGGAAAAGCTGTGAACTGCGCCTTGACCATGTGGGATTTTCTTTCCTACCACACTGCCCACAGCAGTCTGCAGAGCTATATGGCAGCAATTGGGAAACACCTAGAGTTTCTTAAACATAAATCAAATACAGATTGAACATGAGACCCTATATTTTTTTAACACAATGCATTGTATCTCATCAAATAAGAAATTTTTCAATTACCACATCGCTTGTGCAGAGACAGAAGTATGAGTTAAAATTTATTTTTTGAGCCAAATTTCCAGTTGTTTGTTTGAGTCTCAAGAGGGTATTAATATTTTCATTAATGTTGAAATAGTAATTCCTAGCAAAGTTGGAGATAATTCTGTAAGCATAATTAGAAATTAATTCCAGAAGACTGCTCAGGCAAAATGATAGAGAGCTCAGATTGTGTTAGCATGAGTAGGTGTCCTAGTGCTTTTAGCCAGAGTATATTTATGTACTTGATTGTTTTGATGAAAAAAAAGAAAACATACTACTCTCTTTCTTCTTTTGAAATATATCCTGAAAAACATTCATCAGAAGCTGGTGTGTTTTCAAATTAATGTCTACAGTTAATTCAAGTAAAATTTTGGGGATGTGAAAATAGAATTACACTTAATTGATAATTTTCATATATAAAGAAAAGTAATTCACAAATAAGAGCTGACATGATGTGTTTCCAAACAATTTCTTCTAAATCTAAATGAAGCACCTCAATAAATGCATGAATGGTTATTCAGAAGCCAGTTCCTATCTGTATTTCACCATTTTATTGATTTTGTAAAAAGCAGAGGTTATGGAAGGTGTGATTATGTAGAATATAGTACATCCATTCCAATTTGCTTTAATCCAGTATAGTAAACCACTCCTTTTCTTTGTTACTTAAGTTACAAGTTTAAATTAATATTAGACACTTTTAACATACATTTACATCAGCGGTAGTATTTTAGCAATATTATAACTTGCAGCAGCTTTTAATTACTGTGCTTGGGGATGTGTTTCTCTTCTCTGAATAAAACAGATCCCTATAATACCCATAGTAAGTTGTTTAATACTTGGACTGTTGGTTGAATCACTGATGAGGGGTATAACATGTTCTCTAAGGTAATTGGTTGATGAATCTCCAGTCTAAATTTATACAATTTGATTAGTTCCACTGGCAGATAATTGGTAATTAGATGGTACACAAAATGTCATTTTCTTCCATGCTTCATCTTTCAGTCTTCGTTCCCAAATAACATTTGTTGGAATATAAAATTATAGGCTAGCATGAAAACAGTTTTATATCCTAGATAATGCAATGAAATAGAGAATTTGGATTGATTCATTGATGTGATTTGGTATACTGATGATAACAATTAATTTATTCTTTTTAAAGAAAATATGATTTAGGTTTATTTTTCACCCTAACATTTTAAAGACAGATCATCTAAAATGCAAACCCTTTAGCTTGCAGGAATAAAGCGTGAAATGACACTGCCCATGTTGTTTGTCATGTTCAGTTTGTGGGTTTTTTTAAATTAAAATCTGTTCTCTATTGAAGGTTTTCACAATGGATTGTTTTGACATATATGAAAATCTTACTGAAAGTTTGAGATATCTGTTATTGGCTAGTTATAAGACAAATGACTGTAAAATTTGCCTATTAGCTTAGCAAAGCAGTGGTGCATGTCCCATTATTTCAACAGGATAAGGCAGCAGTTTTATTAATTTGGAGACCAACAGGAACTAGACAAGACAAAAATTGTCTTCAGACTGTTTGACTTCTTGATTTCTTATTGAATGCTCTTCTAAGATGGGATTTCCATTGAAGGTTGAAAACCAAGAAAGGGCAGCATTTTTTACTAAGGGAGATTAAACCTCTTAGATTCTGAGCCTGTCTTCAGAAATGTGTCAGTGAGAAATTCATTCCTGGGGGTGAGGGGGAGGTAGAATTGCAAAATAAATAGAGAATAGTCAGAGAAAAGAACAGAGTGAAATCAGTGTGGGGAAAGTTGTATGATTTGGGCTGTACCCAAAGTTAAAAAGCAACCAAGCCCAAGTACATGGAAAGTTATACTAAGTAGTTGAATCCCCCTAGTGCTCCTTTGGCAGTGTATACTTGACTGGGTTTATTTAAACTCTTTGCTTCCACTTCACTCATAATTAAATAGCAACAAAGGGAAACAAAGTGTTTGAATCTGCAAGTTCTTGCACTACACATACTCACCTGTGTGCTAACACTTCATAAATCATTACCCCATGAGGATGGCAGTACTCTGAACCCATTTGGAGCAGACATAAATTATTTTCAAAGTTAAAACTAGTAGAGAAGCAGGTCATATGAAGCTTATATCATTTTGCTGATTTAATTGATGTTTTTAAAGTTCAAACCCCGTATTGCCGAGGAAAAACTCCAGTAATGATTTGCACATCTTTATATTGATTGTGTATAAACCTATTTATGAAGCGTAGTTATAGCCATGGAGATCACAGGGCAGCCTGATCTTCCGCCGTGGCTTTTGCTGAGAGAGATCAGAAGTAGGTCTGAGGTACTGTACAGAAGAGCAGCCTGTACTGGGCATTTCGTTGTTGGAAAGGAGAAGGGCAGAGCAAAGCCTCGCTGCCTGGTGCTGATTAACGTCTGAGTAACGGGAAGCGTGGCTCCACTGACCCCTCTGCAAAGCCTGGCCGGGTAGCTTTGCTCTCAAACGCCTGTTGGTGCATCCCCTGCCCTCTGTCTGGAAGCAGTGGCTGCATCACAGCCCCAGGCGCCACCAGAGGCGCTTCCAGCTTGGTTCCCTGCTTTACACCATCTCCAGCCCATTTGGAGCTGCAGGGCTTTAGTGCTAACAAACAGGAGGAGCACGTTGGTGGTTTGTGTCTCCTTTGTGCACAGGGATGCAAAGGCCCAGCTGTACCAAATCTGAAAATGCAGGAAGTGTAAATGGTCCCAAATGTTTTTAGTAGTGGCTGGATTGGGTTTTTGGGCTTTAGTTTGTTATTTTTTGGGGGTTTTTGTTTTGGTGTTTTGTTTGCAGAATTTTTTGGTTTGTTTTTGGCTTGGTTTTGATTTGTGTTTTAATTTTTTTTTTTTTTGGTAGAATTTTCTTAAAAATGGCTTTCGTTCTAGTGGAAACATTCGCCAGTCATGCAGCCAGTCATTCACCATGCAATCTGTCTTGCAGCCTTCTGAGGCTTCTTGGTCTAATAAAACACCATTAATACAGTGCTTTTTAGTTCTTAGGGTTTCAAGGGAAGAATGAGTATTGGTCAATTGTACAACAGTACTATTGTAAACACTACAATTTACAACATTAAATTGTACAGTTTATACAACTGTATAAACCTCTGTTGTATGCTTAAATACTTTCTAGATTATGCATTGAATAGATTATGCATTGACTTATGAATGAGGTTGGCATTGTCTTGCCTTCAGTGCTGAAAGTTTAAATATTATGTGATAACATTCACCTATCTGTCTCTCCTCATATACAGAAGTATTTAGTAACCTTTGAATGTTCAGTTGTCTACTAATTGTCCCTTAAAAACAGTTTTATGTAATAAGGTGTGGATTATTTTAAATTATCAGATCTAGTCAAGTTTTACAGCAGTGATGTGGAATTTGATTTTTAATAATTCACTTGACCTTTTTCTTTGATGGTAGCTTGCTTTATTTTTCCCTTCTCTGTAGTAATTTTAGGCTCTCATTGGTTAGAACTTTCCAATACATAAATCTTCACTAGATATTTTCAAAAAACAGAAGTTTTTTCCTACCCAGGAGGCTGCACTACTTTGGTTTTCATCTTTTAAAGCAATTTTGCCTTTATATATGTTTTAATTTCCTGTTGTTTGCTGTTGGTGGAAGTCGTCTTTAATTACCCTTTTACTGGTATTTGAATGGAAATGAAGAAGGAATTATAGAATTATTTTGTGCTTTGTTTTATTAGTTTAAAAAGTCTAGATGTGTTTATAGAGTTAAGTTTAATAAAATTTAACAAATTTATGCCAAAATTCATTTGGTTTGCAGGAGTTTTATGGCTATGTTAAAATGCTGAGCTACTCAGATCAGAGCTGTAGAACTGGTAGATCTCATCCTCTGAACCTCTCCTTTTTAACTGTGTTATTAGAAATGAGAAAAAAGGTTGGGTTTTGTTCATTTTCTTTTCCCCTTTGGATAAGCTAAGTAGTAGTTGAATCAACTGAACCTTCTTTACCTTCAGGAGGGACAGTGTTTTTAATCAAAGCTTTCAAACGTGGAAGTGTTCCAAATTCCCGGTTCTCACTATTGGTGAATTTAGGTGGTTTTGAATGACAGGACATGATTGTAAAAATCCATCAGGTTTCTGGTGCCATGTGAACACATTTATACATAAAAGCATTGTCTAGAAGAAAACAAGAATTCTCTATATACTCAGAAATCAGAAGTTTCTCTTCATGCTTAGAAACAAAAAGAAGCCTAGATGGTAGTGTTTGTGAAAAGTCATTGGTTTATATTATTGCTAGTTTTAGGGAAGTTGTTTTTTGTTTGCGTTTATGCATGCTTCATATTGGCAGAACTGTGCTGCACCAGGCAGAATGGTACTGCACCAAGAGTCTGGAAGTAGGTGCTTGGAATATGTGCAGGGGTTTGGCAGCAGATGAACATTTCTATGCTGACCAAAAGACAGGGTGAAGAAAGAAAGAGGATCTGTTCTCATAGAGGAACAGATCTTCTAACACAAGTTTGGTCCCTGTTCCTTGCTTTCCACTTTTCTGTCCTGCCTCCTGTTAACAAAACTGGTACAAGTGGAACAGCTCCAGAGGTGTTATAACTCTTTATAAAATGCAGTGGAGTTTTCATAATAGAAAAGCAGAGTCAGTATGGATAGATGGAGCATGGTTGTTCACTTTACAGTAGATTGTGTATTTTCTCCTTTTATATGGAATTTAGAAACACAGGGTGTTTATGTATGTTCTAACTCTACTGTGGTGTATGTTGTTTATACCAAGTTCATTTTAGAAAGACTCAGCTTATGTTTGCAAAACAGA
Source organism: Dryoscopus gambensis (assembly GCA_013389985.1). Taxonomy (NCBI): domain Eukaryota; kingdom Metazoa; phylum Chordata; class Aves; order Passeriformes; family Malaconotidae; genus Dryoscopus; species Dryoscopus gambensis. The sequence goes on from WEIT01021300.1 coordinate 27,502, forward strand.
TGTTCTTGTTTAATATTTCTGTACTAGAAGATGGTGTTGCTTGAATAGGCTAAGGGTTGCATATTCTTATATGTAGCTAATCATCAGCCTCTAATTTGCTTCTCTTAGCTTTTGACATTTTTACTGTAAGTTTTTTGAGGAGGTGTCTGGTTTGTTTAAGTCTCAAGAGATTTTATTGTTTCAGAAGGCCAGTTTTCAATACATGCAGGAATCGTGACAATGTGTTTGTAAATATATTTATCCTGTTCTTTTATCAACAAACAGTTTTCAGTGCCACAGCCAAGCCTCTGGACAGTAATTTTAAAAATAGCTACACTGCTCGTCTCATTCCCTGCAATTAACATCTCTCTTTCCCAAGATTGCACAAGGGGGGAGTTACGTAAGTTAGAAGTTATAACTTAACAACTATCTAAACAAATGTTGCAGAGCGTGTGGTTTTAGCAAAAGTTTACAGAAGCTTTTTAAACGCCTTGTGTGATGTAGTATCTGCGAGAAAATGGGATGGAAGTGATTCAGTTTGATGTTCAAATGTATACCAGGGTTTCATTTTTAGGATAAGAATGTGTGCCTCTAATACAAAAAGTTCATTATTTCCTATCCTTCCTCTCAGTCAGCCACCTGGTTTTTTTCAATTTGTCTTGCTTTTGGTCCTACTAAAGGAAGAGTAGCAACATTTGCTCTTTCTTTGCTCATGGATTAAACCAGTCCTGCAAGTTGGCCAAGTTCTTGCATTTATGGTGCTCACAGCTTTCAAGTGTAAATGCTTCATAGATAAAAGTATCTTTGCACATACAAAACCACCAGAAACATACTTGTATTGCTCTGTGAATTCATGGGTTAATGCATGTGCTTTGCAACAGAAACAGTCGGCAGCCCTTTGTTAGAATATCATCCCAGTCCTGATCTGCTTCGTTGTGATTGTAGAAAACATTTCTTCTGCATTTGTGTGAGGTGACGATTGTGTTTGTCCTGTTTGCCAGTTAGGTTTATTGTCAAGCTCTTCTCCCTTGATCATCATAATAGTCATCCTTATCTTCAGAAATTTGTTTGTTTCCTGAGCAATAGATTTTCTTGTAATCTGTATAAAGATGTTTTTTTTCCCCCTTCACTGCAGTTTTTGCTACCTGTTAAATTCATGTTGCTGAGTAACCCTTCTACATTTCTTGGCTTAACCCACTCCGGGGATAAAATCCCAAATGAAACCATGCATTATGAATACACTGTGGGAATAAGCTGTATTTTGAAAAGCAACCCTGTCTAGGTGCTTTACTGTATCTTAAAATGAACCACAGCTAAGCAGGTTACTTAAACCACTATCTTCACAAGTCCAGATCCTTCTTTTGTTGATTTTTTTTTTTTTTTTTGCTACAATGGGGCCACTCAAGCATAAAGTGTTTGATTATGCAAAATAGATAATGTCATTGTCTGTGCCATAAATAGAAAAGAGAGGAAAAGCAGCGATGTCTGTGACTTTTGCTATTCTTCATACAGAAAACCGGGGGTTTGATTCAGCAGAGAGATGCTGCCTTTCAGAGACAG
>WEIT01021302.1:619-11050 GCA_013389985.1 Dryoscopus gambensis
TGGGAGTAAGTATACCTGCAGGGAAGGAATCTGTTGACTGGCATTCTGCTGAAGTACCATATAGAACAGGCTTTTTTCAGTGGAATTTATTGACAAATCCCACCACTTAACTTCTTAAAAATCCGAATCCTACTAAACTTCACTACTGTTTCACTGCCATCAAATTATTAAGACAAAGAGAATATCCTGCTGCAAAGATAACAATAAAGATACAGAGATTCAAAATAAATATAAGAAAAACGCACAGCGAAAGCTAAAGAAACTTTTCACAAAACCCCACCAAATGAAATGAGCAGTGCCAGAAGCCAGCAGGTCTGCAATACAGGACTCCCTGTAGCTTGGCATAAAAGCCCAAAGGATAGAATGGGGGAGTATTTTTTTGTATCCCACTGCCATTAATATAGAAGTGAGTTTTCTTCAGTTTTCCACTGTGGGGCTGCCCTGCAGGAAGAGATTGGTTTTAAATTCAAAAGACATCTTTGTTTTTAACAGTTTTTGTTTCAACAATACAGAAGTTTAGCATAAAACGGTGAAGGCACTCAAAGCAGAAGTACGTACCTTATAAAGACCAAGAAAGCCTAAATCTTTTATAACAGAGAGGGCACTGACTCTGGGTCCTGTAGTAATTTCTCCTGCTACCTGCAACCGAATCTTTACAATCTCCAGAGGATTAGTGAAGATGACCTGCGAAGCTCCTGCCTGCAAACCCAAGGAAAAAAGAAAGTAAATTGCATTACGAGAGCATGTGCTGACATACTGACTTTTGCAAGATGATGAGTGCCTTCACTTCTCACTGCATTAGCTGATATTCTCATGTAAAAATATATGAGAGAGATTTAATAAAGCACCTGTCTGGAAGTGAAAAGCCTCGAATCGGAAATCATGGGTTTGTAAATATAGATTTTTACATTTATATTTTTATAGTCCCCTGAGGTGAATTAATTCAGTTTGTCTCTACTTTTCTCCTTGACATCACTTTCTAGAAGTCATGGCTGTGTTTAAAAGTCTATCAGACATTACAGGAAATACTAAACTAAAATAATCATTAGACCTGTGCTACTAGAGCATCAAATACACATAAAGACCTTATGTTTATTCAATAATAATCCATCACCAATGTGTAGACATGCTATTTCCATTTGGAAGTGATGCTGTTTAAAAGGTAAATTTGCATTTAACAGTGTAATTTTAAATTATTAGAAAAGGTATTTGGAGTTTTGTTTAGCAGTCTGTAATAGTCCTAAGTGGAAAAAAAATATAAAATTTAAATAGGAAGACTAACATTTCAAAATATGATACTAGACAGAAACAAGAGTCATATCTTTAGGCTGAGTGTGACAGATTCTACTTGCAGGAAATTCTCTGTTGGCAGTGTTGAAGGACTGTCTTGCAAGCTTCCTAGCAGTAGCATTGTAAAGCTGCTCCTGATTCTGCACTTTAACCAAAGACTTTCAAAGATCTGCGTCTCAGGTTTGAGAGAGATTCGATCTGACAGTTTGGTTTCAGAGTTTTTAAACCTGTTTAAAATGATATGTTTACATTTCTCCCTGGTTTGCTGTAGGTACTACCATTCACTTCTGAAGGAGTGTGTGGTTCATCACAAACCAGCTATATTTTACTAAGCTTGTTATCCTCCCCTCTTCCTAAGCCACCTTTTTTCATTTAAAAATTAAACCCACTTCCTTAAAATTTGTGGCACATAACCACTTGAATACAGCCAACTTTAAAAAAGATTTCTTGCTCAATACAAAAGCTCCTCTTAATTCTGATCTATTCCTCCAACCCATCAAATTTTAGTGAAGTAAATACATGCAAAACATCTGCAATTAAATCATTTTACCACTTCTAAATCGCCCAGAAAATAAACTCTTTGTGATGCTGGGGGTTTGGGAGGCGGGTGTGCATACAGGCCTGTGGTGAAGTAAACCCAATAGTCTGATACAGCACCTCCTGGACAGCCTGCATGGTGCTCTCTGCTAACTGATTCACAACTAACCAACGCCAATCCTTTCTGCCTATAGCACAATCTTCTCTCTCCAGTAGCAGGCAGAATAAATTTGAGATTAGCCCTGATGCACAGTTTAGAAGTTGGCAATCTGAATTATTCTAGCCTAGAGACAAAAGAGCATTGCAAACCTCATCAGCTCTTACTGAGAATGACCCAGCACTTCTGCAGTATCTATGGGCTGGGGGCAAGAAGCATCAACACCTTCACTGACCAAGCATCCCATACTTCACTGAGCCTTTACTGAGCACTGACAGCCTTTTATTGCAAGCCCCATTCATAACTTCACTCAATATTGACATTTAAAATCATCAGTGCAACAGCTTTACTTAAGCACCTTGACCCAAACAGTAGGAGATCAACCACTGCTTTTAATTAATTATCTCCACTGTAGTAATTACTGTCTTTAACATTTCCCACTTAAATAATCTGTCTATATAGTTAATATTAATTTTATTCCCTCACTTCTTCACCTCTCTGAAAGTAAAGCAAAGCCTACATTGTTGTGGACATCTGTTGCAAGCATTGGGAAGATCACCAGAACTCCCAGACCAGCCAAAGTAATTCCCATCGTCTCTGTTCCTTGGACTTACTGCATTGTTTACTCAGTTATCTGACACCACCCATGTCCAAAAGCATTCTTCAGACTCTCTTTACTTCTCATCTCACCTTTTCATTTCCAGTTCACACACATCTATGCATGCAAGACGAAATGGCTGTCTTGCTAGGCAAAGTTCCAATCGAAATAAAATTTATAAAAGTTGCATCTGGCAAGTTCCGTTAAACAACTAATTTTTTTTGTTCATATTGCATTAAGCATAAAACCAGTTTCAGATGTTTAAGCATTTCCTTGTATCATTTAAAAAAATAATTTTGGTAGATAAAATGTTAAGCAGTGTGTTCTGGCTGTATAATACAATGGACCACACAAATTCAAGAAACTTTAAATTGCAACACTAAGATAGAAATTCGCTCCTTCTAGACCATTACCAGCTACCTGCCTATTAAATATGTATTATTTGTTTACATGTATATGTGAAATTCCATTTTTTATTTTAATGTTAAAAATTAGCACATCCTGCAGAGCAGCCAAAATAACTCTTCCCATTTGCCTAACACCTACCACAGAAACACAAATAGGCCAATTTGTAAACATTTCTATTTTCTGCCCTGAATTCAATCTTCCTGCAATTAACATTTTCCTCTCCTAGGTGCACAGCTGCCTACCTTTCTGTTAAAATCAGCCATAGCACTCTTCTGATACAGAAAGTAAAAGACTCTGAGCACAAGAAATTTTAATAATTTAGTAGCCACTCTAATTAGACATACAATGTTACAAATTCTATATAGTTAATACAGAATTATGTGTTCCACCAGTATTAGAGTATGATTTGGTGATCAGGTTATTGAGCAAAATAAAATACAAAGAAAACTCTCTGCTTATATTATCAGTAGAAAACTCATTGAAAAGCTCTTTAATTACATCAACACTTTGAGTATTTACAGTGTTGACAGACTTCTCAACAGGCAGCTTTCTCAAAAGAGCTGTAACCGCCTAGATACCCAGTTAAATACTCCCTGTTAGCAATATGTCCTTCTATCCAAGTCTTGACTTACGCTGTTTTACTTGGAGCTTGGCACTCTTCTGCCCAGCAGTGATTTGATTCACATGAAGAGGAGTGCTGCATTCAGCCGAGTGGCACAAACAAGTTAGGTCCCTCAACGGATCACAAGTACAGACGGGACAAGCACTGACTTCAATACAGAACATGTAACACAAGAAAACTCACTTTTTCACTGTGTATTTTTAAAAGAATGAATGTTCTTAGGTTGTTCTTAGTTTGTCAGTGTTTTCTATTAAGTAAAAGGTAGCCTATCTATCTGACAAAGAACATGTGAGGCAGAGTGCTGCCTTGGGGAGCAGACGAGCACTCTGCAGAAAAGGATGCAGAGGAGAATGACACAAAGGATCTCCACATAAAAATGAACTGGAAGCATGTAGGTTTGCAGTTCAAATCTCCACGCTCCTGTGCAAATCATTAGCAATCAGCATCATTCTTTTTCAAAGTCTCTTACTTCAGCTGTCAGCAATGTATGTTAAATACACGTGCATGCGTATATGCACACAGAGCTATACACTGCACTCCTTGAATTGCTTTTGGAGATGGTGTAGCAAATCTAGATTTCTCTCCCATAAAAACCTCTCTTCACACATAAATTGCAACAGACACTTTAAAAAAGGTTGACAAATTTGTTTCTGAATGGAGGTTATTCATACACATCAAAAATACCAGTAATAAAAGCTTCTACTTAACCTTAATGTCATGTAAAATAACTCTACAAGGAACAAATAAAGGAACTAAATTTGACAGCAAAGGTTATGAGAGAAAAGATGTAGTTTGAGATCCCACAGCAAACGCCCCATGACATGCCAAAGGCTGAAGGAAATACACAAATGACCCTGCAACATGAGACCTCTTGCCCTTTCCAATTCCACCCAAGAGGCATATGCTCCAAAGGGGAGAGGCCTATTTCAAGCCCTTCCTTCCTTCCTTTTTGAAACCACCACATCCTGGACCACAACTATGCCCCATACAAGCAGCTAAAATAAGATGTTACTTATAACAGTCTTGTTTAAAAACATCAAAAGAACTTGCACTTCTTTCTCTAGTCAAAGGTGACATTGCTCATGCACCTACAGTGAGCTTACTGTCTCTTTTATTAAAAAATAATTTTCTCCCTGATTTCATATGTCCACAATAGAAATAAAGATAAATTAGTAAAGTTTAATTCTGCTTCTAAATTTATCTTTTTAAAGTATAATAAAAGGAGTATCTTCAGGGTTTTGAAGGAAAAGCAGTCTGACATCTAGAATTCTGTATTTTTGTGTTTGTTAAACAAAACCATTAACATTTTACATTATTTTTTCAAACATAAATATTTGACACATTCCTATTTGCCTGATAAACCTATACACAATTTTGTGTGTATGTATGTATATATGCATAAATATGTATGAAAATTATTTTTTACAAATATATGAACATTTAGACTAAATGTTAGATTTAATGTTTATGAAAGCTTCAAAATCAGTGGTAAATTTGGACCTCTCTGTGAATATATGTGCAAACACAAACACATACACACATCCCAACCTCTGATTATCAACAGATGCATTGCCTACACCTCCAAAGGTTCTTAGACCCTTTCTGCCTGGCACCCCACATCGTCCTTCTCCCTACAGAATAAAGCAAAAACATCTTTCTGTTGAAACACAATTCATCCATTCAAAATGCTAAGCACCATGCACAGGACGGGAAGAATCCATTTCCTCCTGTGTAACTCAGGAATTACAGCCTAAAATCACAGTATCTTTGTCTACTGTAACAGTAGTCATGAATCATTTACATAGCATTAGATGTCTACTTCAACACTGGTTCCCAACTCAGGACGAGCAGCTGCCCTACAGCACCTTGCCCTTCACGATGTACTCACATGTGCCATGCGTGTAAGCTCCTCTGGGAAGCACTGTCCATATCAGGCATGCGCTCTCTGCTTCCCAGGCCTCTGTCGGGATAGAGGAAAGCATTGCCAAAGCCTCACTCAGTCTCCCTGCAACTCAAAGCTAATGGTAGCTGAAAACTTCAAAGGCAGGAATGCAGGTTAATCACTGAATTACAATGAAATGTAATTCAATTAATTACAGTAACAGTAGGGAAAGAATTGTTTGCTCTGAACACGTGTAAATGTGGATAGTGCTGTTAATGATTAACAAACCAGCATACTTCAGGCAGGTAGGAAGATGGGATATCAGTTTCATCCATCAGGGACAAGAGCCCTTTCATTGACAGGTATGACCTGACTGCTGTAACCGAACTGCCCCACGTAGCTGCTCTGCAGTTTTCAAATAAATACAGCTACAGCTTGGGAGCAGCTGGGAATATTTGGGCTCTGAGAGAACAGACCCTACACTTTGCAGTGACATTAGCACTGCCCAGCAGCCAGCAGGTAGGTTTAAAGGAGCACAGGGCACAGGCTGCCTGCGGGAGGTCCCTGCCCTGCAGTAAGGAAGGAAAGACAACAGACAGGCAGCTGACCATATAAACAGGCACTGCCTGGGCGGAAGTCTTTGTTAACTGCTGTGAGAATGAAGATGTTTCCTCTTACTGGGAAAGCGAGTTTATTCCATAATCTTACAGAAGCTGAGAATAACTGGAGCCTGAGAAGTAAGATTTTTGCCAAAGCGATTCAGTCTCCTGGCATTAGCATTTCTGGAGGAGGGACATGCCTGCAAGCGGCCCCTTTGCTGGACAGTACAGCACTGCTTGCAGATACTCCAGAGCTGAGGATACCGACCAGCCTACACAAGGTCTCCTGAATCACTACTGTCTTAATATCAAAGGTTTCACCTGGTCTTATGTGTGGGTCTTCGAAGACAGGGTTAACACCATATGGTTAACACCATACATAAGCTTTGATACAGCACTGCCATCCAGAGAGGAGAATTTCCCATGTCTGCTGGAACCCTTCCCAAGCTGTCTCCACTTCCTCACAAGAATTCTTTTGATTGCTGTTTGAGGACTGTGGCATGCACAATTTGCTTCTGTATACCTTGCAAAGGGGAAGGTTTTCAAAAGCATGGAAGGTCTTTGCTGTAAATTCTGTAAAATGGCTGAATATATGCCTTGCTCACCTTGATCATCCACCAGCAGTTCCATACCAGAAATTATCAAAAACTGCATTATTCCTGCTAATGAAGGGATAGTTCAACACTAAACACAGGTAAGTGAGGGTCAGAGACAGTAATAAGTACATCTCCGAGAACTACATGCGGGCATAATGCTATTTCTTCTGATATTATGACAAGGTGAAAAAGTATGTTTTAATAGTACACTATATTTATAGTGTACTAATAGCAAAGTAATTTAAGTGTTGAACAGTAACAAAAAGCCACAAAAACCCAAGGTACCCAAATCCAGATGCTGAAAATAATTTTGGCATATATAAAATCCAAACATTTGCACATTAACCCATCATTTTGTAGTAAGAGAGAGAGAAGGAAGAGAAAAAAGGAAAACTGAAAGGTAGCATCACCCAAATACAAAGCCTTGTGTGCCCCTGCAAGGAAATGGACTAAGCTTACTTGTGGCACTTCCTTGGATGTAACTGCTGGTTGCACCCCATAACATTTTGTAGAAAAACAGAGCACAGTAACACCAAAAGTGTGAAGACCAACACTATTTCCAAGCAAGTCAACACAGAAAAGAGCTGTCACAATGAAAATGAAAAGGTCTGAGGATGAAAAGAAGACTAATATCAAATTGCTCCTGCTTTAGCCAACTGATATTTTCAAACTCTTAACCTTATAGGCTTGCTAACAAAGGTTCTGCTATTTAGGAAGAAATGATATTGCTAAAATTGAACTAAGCAGCAGTACAGAAAAATTTTCAACTGGTAAGGTATCAGATGATCCAGAGGAAGCTACAAAGAAACATCCCTCAGATTGCTAAACTGTGACCAACACTTCTATAATTTTGTTTAAAATTCTCCCAGATTGAGTGAGACTAATATTATCTTGAAAAAGGAGATGAAAATATCAGCTAAGACAGTCAGCTTGAAGGTGTTGTGTTTGGACAGACTACAAATCTGCTCATCTTCAAAAAAACACCCAAATCTATGAAAGCTTATCTGAAGCTCCATTTTTCTCCAATTTTCACATGTTCACTACAGTAAGACAATGAAGCTATTTTGAAAACGGAGAACTTAGCAGGAAGTGAAAAAGACTCAATGTAAATTGAATTCAGTATTTATATATTTAAAAAATAATGTAAAATAATAATATTATCAGATGTTTGATTTTAATTATGAATTTAAGCAAAACACAAACACTAATGAATTACATTCTCTTCCATTATAAATGACCTGTATTTGCTTTCTATGTTACTTAGCTTTCTAGAAAAAGGTTAGTCTTCTGCTAGCTACACATTACAGCTGCTTTCTCACATTTCTCAGAAAATAAACTTTGTACACTGACAGGTGAAGACTCAAGCACGTACCAGGCTGCCAAATTCAATCAGGCAGAACTATAAGCAGCCTCCCTTCAGGGCTGTTTCTTTGAATTAAAAGCTTGCAGAGGTCAACAACCTTTCTGCCCCAGGTTTTGTTGTAAGCCGAGGAGGTTTTATACCGGCCTGTCAGCCTACTCAACTGGAAGTTATTAGTGTTCTCTGCTACAAAAGAAACCCAACTCAAGCCTTAAACATATTATAGGGTTAACAACTGTCGGGGAATCCCACAAATGAAATTAGCCAATGTGCAAAACCAAAAGAAATCTATAATCAATATCAATTCAAACTACTTACAGATTGCAAAAACATCAATTGAATTACAGCCCTCAGTTTCAACAGAAACATGGTTTGTTTTTTACTGTATGTAAATGAGGGCTGTAATTATCATCTGGACTAACATAGCTACATTTTATACAAAGTCATTTAAACAGACAATTCACTCATACCTGTTACCTGAAAGGTACTGTTTCCATAACAATAAAAATTTCACATACAGCAAGTTGAAGAGTATATTTCTTTTCCTTCTTAAAATCACTAGCAAGTAATAGATTTTCTTAAATCATTCTAGACATCTCCATCCCTTCCCTGAAGGAAACTTAATCATGCCTATAATCCATTCTCAAGGAGTACCTGTATCTTCCCAAACTAATGATGAATAGCAACCCAGTAGAACTTACGGAAAGGGAGAACAGGCACCCTCTTCTTTGGACTTTGTGAATAAAACCAGTGCTGAAACTGAAAGTTACAAACTGGGCCAAAACAAGTTGTTTAAGCACATCATTCCAAGGGAACTTAACTCAGAAGTATGCTAAGCTTTCCAAACAGAAACAGTACTTTTTTTAGTTCTTGCAACTGCGAGAAAAAAGAGTACTCCTGGTTCAAATCGACAAAGCACACCCATTAACTGTCATTCCAACTATTCTGGACATCACTGAGAATCAATTTTTCCTAGGAATACAGGACAGATACTTACACAGCCTCCAGCAAGGACCTCTGCAGGGAATGGAATGGAACCATCTTTCTTAGTAAATTTGTCTCTGACAAAGTCATTAACCTAATAAAGATACAATATATTACACACCATTTTAAGGTATTTTTCCTCCTTACTAATATATATCAAGTACATGTGTAGCCATATATATTAAAATGCTTGTAAGTGGTCATCTTTCACACATTTTAGGAAATAAATTCTGTGCATGTTAACAAACAAAAGGATGCCAGGGAGGAAAAAAAAATATACGTACAGTTAGCTTAATAGCCTTTTCTGGAGCAACACCTATCAGCTGTGGTAACAAGCCTATAGAAACAAAGACATCATAAGGCAACATTATCTTCCTAATAGAGAAACTAGTACTTTATAAGTGCTGTTCAGAAATGCCTTTCTGCACAGGGGATTATCCTTTGAGGTGGATGGCATTTAAGTATGGGATGCTGCTAGAGCATTGCATATTCCTACCAGTACAATTTTATATTACAATTTCTGTTGAAAATGATAATGAAATGTGTGACCAGATCTGCCTTCCTCAACCAAGTCAAGGCTGATGCTGCTGCTGTACAGAAGGAAAAAAGTTTAAGGACCAAACATATACCTTGGATATGCCTACTATGTAAGAGTTTGTTTGACTTTTTTAGCCTCTTAGCATCATTTTCCGATAAAGCTTGCAATCACTTTTTAAAATAGGATAGTAATTGTGAGATATACACATGACTATGATAAATTATCAACTCACTTCTACTTGACTCACTAACCTGAGTTTTCTGAACACTTGAGTCAACTAAGGGTATAAAGGATTTTCTCTTGTTCAGTTCAACATGGTAGCATGAACTGCTTTAAATCCTATTACAAGTAAGCATTTCTTATCTCACTAAAAACAGGTATTAGTGGACAGAAACCAATTTTGGCAAGGTCTTTGCTCCTGGAAAACAGCCACTATCAAAATGAACTGGCATTTGAAAGACACACATACACTTTTCTAGGAACTAATAGATTTAAGAAAAAAATCAGTAGATGGCAGTCTTAACTTCCTAACATAACACATTTTAACAGCATCTATTGTTTTTAAATCTGTTTTCTCCATGGTCATTCTGGCACATGTATAGATCATAAAACTTAAAAAGAAAGGTTTTTCTATTAGATAAGGTTAATTAATCCTAATGTTATTCCATGGTTATGGAATATCATTTTGTCAAAAGTGTTTGTCAGTTAACTAACAAAAAAACCCCACAGCAACAAAACTGTATCGATGCAGCTTTCCACTATTCATTAAGTATAAAGAAATCATAGCTAAAAATGTTAAACGTTCAAAATTCCCAGAAGTACTCAGTCTGCAGAATTTTTACACTACTTCCTTAAAAGGA
>WEIT01021302.1:11091-22104 GCA_013389985.1 Dryoscopus gambensis
CAATGCCTACACTTAAAAAAACCAAAACCACCAGACAAAACACCACAAGACAATCCCCCCAACTCCCTTCCTTTACGTAGCTGAACTCATTGGGCACGCACATTTGGTGTGCCAGAGAACCTGGAACACTGCATGGTCCAGTGAGGGACCTGAGAAGAAACTTTATTAGTTCTGAAGTTGGATGCCAAGACTCAAAAGTGTCTTTATTTTCTTGACCAAAACCTGTAAGTTTTTATTTAGAATTATAACATTTCCCATTTGTGTTCAGTTCTATTTTTTAAACTGCAGTAAACAACTACATTGTACCATTATATTATGGTATAGATGCATTGTTATATTACCATACAATTAGCATAATCCAGCTCAGGAATATAAGAACCCAGTAAAAGACCCACAGTCAACTCCATTAAGTGTTCCTGCTGTTTAGTTTGACATACTTCCAACAGACCATCTAAATCTCTGAGTCCAAATCTTAGTAATGTGCTGACCATTAACTGTAACGTTTTCAAAACAACTACATGAACTTCTTATCCTAAACAATCTTAAAGACCAGTATTAAACAGACTATTAAAAAGTTTAGCGAAGTGACATTCTTTCAAACAAGAATTTTTTTTTCAAGTGTAAACCACTGCTTTTAACTCATCAATGGAATCATCCTTGATTTCAAAGTGTTGGAGAAAGGTCACAAAACAAAAATAAAACAACAATTTATTCTAGATGCTGCTGTGCAAAAATGGGGCAGGGGGGGACAAGAGAAAGAAAACAGTACTGTAGAACAGCACTGAAAAATCAGTCTCATAGATGTAACTCAAGGAGCATTTGCTTTTGGGAAAGATTTAGCATCCAAAAAAGAAAGCAATTTACCAGTAAGACATAATTTACACGGACTGCAGCTATTTCATTAACTTTGCACCAATATATTCCTTCCCTTACTTTCATAGCAAAATCCTGCAAGACTCTTTAGCCAGAACCCACAGACTTTCGCATGCAAAAACTTCTTAGATACTGTCCATAAAGGACACTGTCCAGTGCCTTCACTGACAGAAAACATCACAAAGCAGAACAAAATGCTGTAGCCACCACATGTTAGTGACTTTGCTGCAGCTAAAGAAACAGGTGTGCCAATTAATAAATACTTTGCTGATCCTTATGAAACTTGTGAACTTCGTAAAGCTATGTGAAATCACAATTAAAAATAGAGAATTCAACTATCTATTTCAGAGGGCTGGTAAGCATGTACCCTGTATGTAAGTCACCAATGTGATTAAAACTCTCTCAGAATCTTCTAAGATAAAACAAGATATGATAGCTTTCAGCCTAACTGATAAAAAGCTGAATTCTTAACCTGTATCTTAAGAGTTTTATTCTTTCGTTAAATTACAGTTTTCTGAGTTCCACTGGTGATATTTTAAAGTAAAATAGAGCAACATAATTCAAAATCAGAATGCAACTTCTGTTCACCAGATAAAATTATAAAACAAGTCCCACTACCTGAAAAAGTATGAGGCATATGATTTGGCATCCAGTTTACAGATACATTTCAAAATTGCTGTCTTTTTTCTCTTAACAAAAAATATTTGCTGTAAAATCAATCTTTATTACTCAGATGCTAACCTGCTCCTAATGTCTGACCCCAGCCAAAAGTTGCAATCATTAATTCATGAGGTTACAATTATGTCCTCAACACTAATATCCCAAAAATTAGGTCTTTAAACAACTTAAGCAGCAAGTAGCAAATCAGTAACAACAACAAAAAAAGCCCAGCTTTTCCCAGCAATTGTTTATGATGAAGGGTGCACAATGGAAGATAAATATTGAGTTCAGAAATGAAAGTAAAATTAGACATGATATCAAGTATCTTTATTTTCCCAAAGGAAACTAGCTGTTGAAGTATTAAAGTAAAAAAAAGGGGGCCGAAAATTACTGACTTTTTTTTTTTACATTCACTTACCTCTGTAAAGACCAAAAAAGCCTTCAAAACGCAAAACCTTTTTAAAGCAGTCAAAGCTGTTTTTATACATCAACTCTCCTACGACTGAACCTGTGGAGCGCTGATTCTGCATACGAGTTTTCACCAGGTCTATGGGATATACTGCAGTAGCACCAACAGCTGTAAGAAAGCATCTGGAGTATTATTTCTCCAACATCATTGCTGGCGTAGTATGTAATTATTGGGATTGTTTTCTACAGCATTTATTTAAACACAAAGAATATATAAGGTGGTAAGATCTCTGATACGTTGGAAGTAAGAAAGAAAAACAATGAAGGTCTAGGAAAAAAGTCTCAAGGAGACTGAATTACACTGTTACATAAAACAAGGTGTGTAGAATGAAGAGCACCTATCTGAATTACCACTAAGGGAATTTGTTACTGTTGTAGTTTCAAAGAGCTGTGGAGGGATTCTAGAACCCAAGTGATAAGGAAAGAAAGGGAATACCACAACCAAAATGGTTCCAGCATCCAATTTTACACATGTGTAACCAAAACATCCACCTTAGATGAGATCAAGTAGTCTGGTAAAACAGTGTTAAATTAACCCAAGCTTCAAAACAGAAAGCAGAAATATTACTCACCTCCAGCAACGGAGCCTAAAGTGAACCTGTAAGCTGACTCAGCTACCTGGAGCCAAATAGGTCTGCCTAATTCTCCAAAAGATTGCTGTGTAAGGGAAAAAAAAAAAAGAAAAAAAGCCTGAAAATCTGCACAGGAAAACAAAGGCATCTGTGAATTGCTTTTATGATGTTACAGAAAGAATCTGATAAAAATTGGTAGCTTTATGTTGAGGAGGAAGAAATAAAAATAAGTACCAGATAATGTCTATTGTGCTTAATGAATGAAGCATATTTTTTAAATACTCCTTTTAGAAAATACTCCTTACATATTCCTAGTTGTGCCAAAACCAGCACACTGGTATAACTGAAACACTGATGCTCAAGAAAAAGAAGACAGAAACTCTAACAACTTTGCTATTTTCTATTTTGTTACCTTTGAATCTGTAAGGCATGGAACTCCCTCGTGACTCAAATAAAATTTAGTATCTCAAAAGGAATTCACAGAATATCTCACACACAGGCTCTATCAGCACAGGATATATTTTAAGATTATATATTATTAATGCATAGCATAAACATGAGACTTTTTGTCTTCAAAACAAGCAAAAAGTTCATTATTCCTAAAAGTATTGTTCCACAAGACTTTTTCAGGCAGTTGCTAATTTAGAGAGCAATGCTGACCTCACTCCTTTCAATTACAGACATTATAATAAATGTGTTAAGTTTTCTAAATAATACAGTCTGCACAGAAAATATCTGCAGAGACTCATAATTATATTATCAAAGGACTATTAGAAACAAGGTAACTGATTCACAAGACATGTTCACAAACTTGCACTATAAAGTATGCAATATGGGCTGAATTTTCTTCCAAACATAAATAAGACAAGCAGAAAAGAATTGATATTATGCAGTATAACCCGTCTAGTCTATCTAAGGGGCCAAGATATTAACTGTTAAATTCCACAGTAAAGCAGATACTAAAATCCATTTTCCAAACACAAACCTGTTTTTCCTAAAAGTACCCTGTATTGTTAGCAGATGTGCTCCTGACAGCACAGCTGGAATGTCTACAGACCCCAGACTGATGCATATTAGGAATTTTCTCTAAGCCTGCCACACACACTTCTCAGCTCCCTCACCAAGGCTACCCAGCCCCAGTATGTTCAGCTCACTGAAGCACCACAGGAAGACAGCGCCTACCTCAGCACAAGCTACTCTGTTTGGCCTGGTGTCACACTGGATGTGCAAAAACCTGCCTGTATTGCATAAGGTTACACAGTACGTACACAATGTAGGAGAAAAGCCTATGAGGTCAAGATGAGATCATTACCTTTAAAAAAACATGGATTATATTTTATACCATTTTTCCACAGAATAAAAAGGTACAGCTAAAACCACTTCCCTCCACGAGACATTCTCCTCCCCCACAATGTAGCTTAACAGAGAAGAATAGAGAAATTCTAGGTAGCACCAAAATTACACACTGCACATGCAGACCAGCATAAAAAAAGCATAAATCAAATGTACTGCCTTTACAAGCAATAGAGGCAATAAATCCAAAGGATATCCTCACTCTTGTAAAACCACTATGATTTCCTATTTAAAAAAAAAAAAACAACCAAACACACAAAACCCCCAAAGGATAATAAAAACAAAATAACCACAAAAATAAATAATAAAATTCAGATATATTTCTTCTGATTCATGTAAATAAAAAACACATGCAATAATATACCCCAAACAGCTTTAGAAGCAGAACTAGTTCTTCATTCCACTGAAATTTTCTCTTAGTTTAGCACACCTGCTGCCTTTCAGCTGCTTTAAGATTATTCTTTTTTTTCAAAGCTTCACACAGTTTTCATCAAAATCCGATCATTGCATTTAGACATTAATCCTAGCAAATGCATGACTGAATGTTAAAAATCAAATTCTTTCTGAAGGAAATGTCACTTTTATATTATTAAATAAATGTTCACAAAGTTTTCGGTTTACTTGTGTGTTCAGATGAATATGTAAATGAATGTAATTAATGCTATAGCTTTCAAATCATGAATATTTATGAAGAGAAAATTACTGTAGCTGTCATCTCCATAGGATATTCAGCTGCTAAGCTTTAAAAAATCTTACACAATGAAAAAAAATTGACAATAAAGTAAACATGGTTGAAAGCAGGCTAATTTTCATTTCTACCAAATCTATATGGAGTGATTTTATGCAAAAATTTAGATTTTTCTTTACAAAGGGATTTTTAAATCATATAAAACTGTTTACAGAATTAGTTTCTTTTCCCAGGAACAGCTGGACCGCACTGAGATGATATTTCTCTTCATGAATGGATATCTTTCATTCCATCAATAGACTTAACTTACTGTTAAAATAGCATTCTCTTAGGATAAGGTCTAATAAAAGACTGTTCCTTATAAACTAAATAAAATGAAATTATTTTGCTTTCTGGTGTCTGGTTTTAACACAGAATGTAGAGTAAGATGAAAATATAATGTATTACTTCAAGAGTGTAAAAAGATTATATTCTGGTCTAGTAATGAGTGAAATTTATATCAGAGAGTTTGTTTTAAAAGAGTGCCAAGCTAAAAAGGTAGTTCTGAAAAGTAAAGTAAGTCAGTATTTTTTCTACTCAGATAGAGTACTAAGACACTCAGGTGAGTACTAAGACACTGATTAAAACCAAAGCTGGCAGTGGAATGTCATTACAAAACTTCATCAAAAATACTTATTAGCCTGGATAAACATTGTATCCACATTTCTGGATCATTCCATTCCATCATTATTGTCATCAGGAATCCACAGGAAGACTGTTACCACTAAGTAGGTTTTGGACATGTATTGGCTCAGATATGTTTAATTGCCTAAGGACAACCAAGGACAACAGAGCAGTAACATAAAGAGCAGAGCAGACACTGTGTTTCAGACTAATTTGTTTGAAAGAGAACCAAATTATCAAATTCAGCTCTAATAACAATAACTAAAACAATGTAAGTTAAATACCTGCTTTATGTTTTGTCCTAAATCTTTAGTTCTTACAGTTGTAAAACGAGCCACTGAGGTAAGAAACAATTTATATTCAACATCCAACTGCACAGCCTGGAACTCCTATGCTGTACTATACATGTGTAATGTTTATTAATGAAACGATGATAAAAGCAAAAAACATAAAATGATAAAAGCTAGCAAACATAAATGTAAATCTCTGGTGAAATAAAAAGCTGACATTCTACTACAGTATTTTTCATCTTTCAAGTTTACTCGTTTCATCAATCCCAAAATATTTGAAGTTCCCTTCTACTGTCTAGATCAGACAGCCAACAAGTACAGTAAAATGCAATTATCCTTTTAGATAAATGGGTAAGCCAATAATTCCATCCCATTTTTCAAAAAAGAACACGTTTATAAGCTTTGCATTTAATATTCATATTTTTTACTACCTGTATTGAGTTTGTGTGGCAAAGTCGGGGGCAGGGGATACAGAGGTGGCTTCTGTGAGAAGCTGCTAGAAGCTTCCCTCATGTCTGACAGAGCCAACGCCAGCTGGCTCCAGGATGGACCCACTGCTGGCCAAGGCCATGTCCATCAGTGCCAGTGGTAACACACACACCTCTGGGACAAGGTATTTAGGAAGGGGGGGAAAAAGCCCTGTGCAATGGCAGCTGGAGAGAGCAGTGAGAATGTGTGAGAGAAACAATTCTGCAGGTGCAAAGGTCAGTGAAGGAACAGGAGGATGTGCTCCAGGCACCGGAGCAGAGATTCCCCTGTAGCCTGTGGTGCAGACCACGATGAGACAGCTGTGCCCCTGCAGCCCATGAAGGTCCACAGTGGAGCAGAGATCCACCTGCAGACGGTGTAGGACCCCACACAGGAACAGGTGGATGCACCCCAAGGAAGCTGTGACCGCAAGGAGGACCCATGTGAATCTATTCCTGATAGACTGCACCATGTGGAAGGGACCCACATTGGAGGAGTTTTTGACAAACTGGGGTCCATGGGAAGGACTCATTTTGTAGAAGTTCATGGAGGGTTGTGTCCTGTTAAAAGCCTTTTCAGGAGTGAACAAATGTTTTCACGGTGAAGAATCCAAGTATCCATACATGCTCATATCTAAACAGGCCATTCTGACATCTCATATCTTGTTTAGACTCATACAGTGTCTAACAGCCTGCCCCATTTCTATCCTTACAGCAATACACACAGCATGTTTCACTTGTCAGGAATCTGTTTAAAGTGCATTATTCTTATTTTTCATTTGCAAGTACATGTAAACATTCACTCAATTTCAATTATTTTTTTCTTCTACCCACCTGCCTCTGGAGTTCCGCCAGGTTGTAAGGTAATGCACCTTCAGCCAGCGGTGCTATTCTCTCAATATCTGCCAAAGTTAAGCGCCTTTACAGAAAGCAGAGAAAAGCAAATTACGGTTAGATAAAGCATCAAACATATTCAGTACAGTATTCCTGTCCACACCCCACAAACTACTTCTGAGTTTAAAAAAAGACACTGGTCATATTTGAATGCACTCCTAAGAAGTCTGCTACACTGCATTAAAGAATGCTTGGAGATGAAGGGACCACAGATTATTCAGAAGTGAGTTCTTTATTACTAGCAATAAGGAATATAATACACAAATAAACTATTTCTAGCTATTTCTATGTAAGATTTTGCATGCATTAAAGATCCATGCAAAACATCAACCAGTGCATTGCAGCCTTTTAGGAGCACCGTATTTTGCTACTTCATATGTATACCTATAATACAACAATTAATAATTGTGCTTGACATACAAAATTCACTTACAAAACCCATGCACACAGTAAAATCAGTTTACATTGAATAAAATTACTCTAACAAAATATAATGGAACACAAAACTTTTTAAATTAAGACAAAAATAAGAGGTCACACAGGAAACACAAAAATAATGATTGCAAAATGATAAAATTCATTATTATGTTACCCAGTAACACTGTATAAGTCTGTAAGTTGGTAGAGAATATCTATTTCCAGTGGTGTAATTTGTCCAAAGCGGATTGCAGAGTGTGTAAATTCCTCTGGATTTAAAAAGGAAAGAGAAATACAATAATTGTGTTATTTATCAAATTTCCTCTTTGAATCCTTTCAAGTAACTTTAATATCATAAAAATGAAGTCTATCACCAAGAAGCAAAATCCATAATGCAAAGGGAAAAGGTATCTTTAGGAGAACATCTATCCTGAAACAGGCCTTCCCAACACAGATCAAGCCTGATTCCACATCTCTGATTTATGGTAAGTATTCACCAAAGACAACAAAAATCCTCAAATTAGCAAGCTTAATAAAATGACACCCACAATTTGTGATTCTTGCTTCTGAAGTTCTGCAAAACAGAATAGAACAGAATAATGGTCCATTATTCACAGCTTTAAGGGCAACTGATTCATCTATTCCCACCATGTCCAGACTTCTTCCTCTGCTAGCTCTGAATGAGCCCGAGCTTAGGTATTCATCTGGCCAAATTACAAATGTTCATGACATAATTGGCAACTTACAGTTAACTAGTCTGAACAGTGAAAACACAGCAGCCTTTCTTCTCAATACAAATCCAAGCAAGATGTACTTATGCCTCTGTACAAAAAAACATTGCTAGGCAATTTGTTAGCACAGTTTGGAGGATGAGAACAGACATTTCATGCTTTCCTTTAGGGAAAAATATGCAGAGCATATGAGTAGAAGCTAAACAAAGAAGGAAAAAAAGGAAAAGAACTTGGCATGCTTTTTACCACACAATGGTTTGGCTGGTCTCACCCATACAGGTAGTAAAATTGGTGGTAAAATCTGTTAAAAAATGGCTACAAAAGCAATCTGCTTATGTCTGTGGCAAGACTGAAATATGGCAACCTTTCACATGCACAGCGATTTGTTATGTACTAACTGGCATAATCTATATATAAAACCACTCAGATTTTCAAACTTAACTCATTCCACCACATTTCCTAGGAACTTCCCACCTCTAAGCAACACTGCATCTCTTTCAAGGAGTTGTAAAGTCCTCAGTATTACACTTACTTGCAGTTACTCATTCAAACGAATAAGGCCAACACAACTCCTGCCAGAATCTTATCCTTGATGAGCTAACTGAAAATACTTACTACCCTGTGAGGATAAAAATCACCCACAGCTTAACAGACACTTTCCCAGTGGCCGTAACCTCACTTCTGACTCATCTTAAACCATCTGCATCACCAATTACGAAATGGACAGAATTTAAAAATTAAACAAAGGTAGGAAATATACCTTACCTTTTGTGACTTCAACATCTCTTCTTGTACCTGCTATATTGCTGTATATCTTCCTAACAAGGTCCATGTTATTCAAAAGGGCATTAAATGCATTGAAAAAGGAGAAGCTGACCTGATGTGAAACAGTCCCACCAGCTACCTTTAAAAATTAAATGAAAACAGTTAAACCCCTTGAGCACTTTTGCAACATCTTATTACAATTACAGAAACATTCATTTCAGCAAATTATGAAACAATTAAAGATATCTTTCTATTCCTGTAGCTTTATAATATTTTTAATAGAAACATGAGGGAAGAATTATTAGACAGGATACTATTTTTGTGGTAAGGATTGAACACTAGGAAATGATTAGGAAATAATCATATAAGTAGATTATTATTCAAGTTATCTGATAGACACATTAAAAGTGTCAGTGAGTAATTTTCTAAAAGAGAAATGCATGCAAAAGCAAATGCAAATGCCTTTCGATAAAGGCACTAACTGACTTCTTGCATCACATACACCAATGACCATTTACTTCAAAGTCTAAAGTTAGTAGATACTATAAATTTTATGGAAGACTGTATGCCTTATGAGTAAGACAAGGCAAGATTTATAGGTAAGATAGTAGGATAAAAGTCATTACTTTATCTTTTATATGAATTTCATTCTTATGTAATTGTCATACCACATACTTTCAGATTATAACTTGTTTGTCATTACTTTACCCACAGATCTTGCCAAACTATCAGAGCTGTAACCATTCTACCTCTAGAATCTACATACTGATTTTCCAAATTCTGATCTGAAAAAGAAAAGAATGCAAGAGTACATAAAAGGACAAAACTGTAAGTAGTCTCCAGTTCCTGAGATGTCATATATGCAAACAGAAAAACTGGATGCTTTGTCCTAGATGACTTCTGTTGGATTTGGTGATTTTAAGGGTCTTTTCCTACATGGTTCTGCAATTCTATGATTCCTTCTGTACCAAGCCATTTGCCCTGCTCTAGCAGAATGTATAGTAGACTAACCCAAACCGCTTCCAATGGCACTTCAAACATGTAAACCAGACTGCCAGCCTTTTCACTACTGCAGCCAAGGAACGCTGCCATGTTTCACCCTGCCCGCTCTATTACCAAGCTGATAATCTCCAGCACCAAGGCAGCGAATGATAAGCCGGTAGAAGACAAAGTGGGAGAGAAGCAGTGTCATTTTCAAACATCACAGCTATTAAACACTGAATTCAAGGCACTTTTTGTTAACACTTACTGAAACTAAATTTTCTTCTACAAATGGAGTTAGCATATGGGAACGAATGGTAACCATGATCTCATTGAAGTCCAGCCCAGTTATCAGACCACTTTTATTTTTGTCCTTCAATGCAAAGGCTTGTCTTGCATGTTCTGACTGCAGCTCCTAGAATGAATATTCAGAGATAGCAGATTAGAAACATATTCTGTAACTCACTGTTCACAAAACTTTCACTAATTTCATGTTCTTATGCTCCAGTTGGTCTGGGCATATAGACAATAGCATAACTACAGTTTAAACTTCAAGGCAAGCTCAACTAAAATAAGAAGTCTGCATACTGATTCTATCCACAGATTCATTCCTCTGTCAAAGAAAAAGTCTCAATTCAACTGTAAGGCAATATGCACTTTCACTAAATCACCTGAGAAACGAACTTCACATACCCGTGTCCTGCCTGCTATCTATTCCTAATTAAATACTTAACTGCTAGAAAAACTTCTAATACTGATCTTGAAGACGCAAAGTAAGCTGATCTCTTACACATCCAAGATGAAGTATCACTGGGCTATTACATACTAACTCATTGGAAAGTACTTGAAAATAAACAGGAGGACAGTGAAAATTATGTAATATGGATTTAGATTGCCCAAAACAGCTATCTCCCATAATGTCACAAATGGTCACTCATTTCAGACAATTTGAAGCTCCTATACAAACTGTAAAACCCTTCATATAAAGATCACTGTGGTAACCTAACCTCAAGATAATAATGACAGTTGTAAATTCTATGTCCAGAAAAAGTTGTTTCCTTCTATTCAAGCAAACAATAAAGCACATTCAGCTGTCATTCAGACCTCTAGAAGCTGCTAAAAAAATAAACATGCTCTGACAGACAGTAAGAAAAGGGCAAACCATCTAGCTTACATCATCTTTACAGTTAT
>WEIT01021309.1:8809-20686 GCA_013389985.1 Dryoscopus gambensis
TTACAGAGCAAACCTAGAGAGATTTGTTATGTCTAACCAGCATGAGAGAACAGCAGCTAACAGGCCACATGAAACTTCAGTTACACACTAGGCAGTACAGGATTTGAAAAATATGAAAGTTAAAACCTAAGGCATCACTATGATCAGTGTATTGGACATGTAGTGTGAAGAGTTTAAAATAGTCCTTTATTTTGTATTTGAAATATTTCATTAGGCTTTGAGGAGAGAGCATTCAAAGTGTATTTCTTCTGTCCAGTTGAAGGAAGTAATATTCTCATACGTTGATTTTTGCTTGGCCATTTACTGAGATATTTTGAGCATAAATGCAAATTATTACAATTTTTTTAGATTCTTCTGTTTATGGATGGTAAGACCTATACCATGACAGCAATACAAACAAAGTAATCACTAGCTCTCTTGGGGACAGATAATCAAAGGCTGCTTCTGAAAACCAAAGAATATTTGTGTATTTGGTGGTCATATACCATTTGTTGCTGTGGAATCACTTCATATTTCTTTTCTCACCACTGTTTTAGGATGCTTTTTAAAGAAAGCCGAAGCGTTCACAATCACCTCACTTCTGCTCCGTGAGTATAATAGAGACAACTTGCTAAGATCTTTAGGTTGTGCATAGCATCTTTTCTCATCTTCCTGCAACCTGTTTTGGACAGAGGGAAGGAAAGGGAGGTACTTTGGGATTTGTTTGAAGAAACTTACAGTGGTGTTTATAATCTTTTTTAAAGCTTTAATTTAGGCATATAACTGTAATGTTCTTGTGGCATATTTTAACTTACTTGTGAAGTGGCAAGATAACTCCAGGGGATATTAATTCTTGAATTAATACCTTTTATTCAAAGCATTACACACTGCCTAAATTTTAACATTCAGCATATTAAACTGAACTCAGACTACAGTACTTCCTGCTTTTTTCTTTTCCTCGTAAATATCTCTAATCACGGAAGTCTGCGTACTTCAGTGGGATTTTATCTTCTTCATTTTCAGACAACACTGTGCGCCTCTCAGGAGCTGTCCACATTCAGTCAGAATTCAAATAAATTATTATGACTTTGAATAACACCCCAATTGCAACTTTTGTGATAAATATGATTAACATAAGATATTTTTCTACATAACAGCAAAACTGAGTCATGGTCCACCTACATAGTCTTTTTTTAACCAGGCATATTTTTAGTTGCTTAGGAAAGGATCAAAAATTGCCTCTAAGATGTAAATCTGTTGATTGCTCTTGGAGGAAAAAAGTGTGAAATGCTGAACCTCTAAGTTGAAGCCGATAACTAATAATCCTTAATGCCGTCCTTACTTGTATAACTGCAGTTCATGTATGTTGCAGAAGAAAATCTGACAGTTTGCTAGATGACTTCTTGCAACAAGCAAGTTAGATACAACTGTTTTAACAGTTGATAGGCAACAAACCACTTTTGTGGGGAGAAGAAGCAACTGTTTTTATCTGGTTTGAAATAAATGAGAATAGGAAGCATCCTCCTCAGGGACAAAATGTCAGCATAAAAAGTGAAATTATATTACTACTCTAGTAGAGTTCACTGTAGACAAAGCTCTGCTAAGTAGACAAACTCATAATATTAAGAGGCTGAAATTAATTGGTATTTTGAAGTTCGTCTAAATCAGGAAAATAAAAACAGCTTTCTGGATATAGCCTGATCTATATGTCAGGTTATATCAGCAGTTCAGTTGATTTTGCAGCTAATTTACATAAAGATACGTGACCAGAAAGTGAATTGATAGTGTGCTATTTTTCTTTCCCCCTGTATTTTAAACCATTTTTCATTTCAAGGATGTTTTAGTATTAAAGCTGGATTCCTGTAGTCATCATTCGAGTTTATTGGGATATAATCAGGGTAACACTTAAAATGAAAATGACTTGCCTTTTTTTTTAGTCTTCTGATGCATATTTATCCCTTCTGTTTTAGGGCAAAGAAGAAGGTGATTCTGGCCCCTAAACCCAAAGTGAAGGTAAAAGCCTATTAAGATATCTGAATATCCACTTAGTAGTCCAGTATGACCATTTGATACAACCTGTTTCTGCCTCTGATCCTGAAAAGTTCTTGCAGAAGGTTTCTGTCAGGCAATGCTTCTTGACTTGGTGGTGCATTACTTTAAAGAATGTAGTACAAAATACTTCTGTATATCTTTGTAACTTTAATCTGTATTAGTTTTTTGAAAATTGACTATGAAGAGGTGCTAGTTCCAGTGAAGTTTCACATCTTTGAATGTGTGCTTTGTGTGTTTTCAGTTTGTGTTAAATTTGGCAACACCGGAATACAGTGTGGTTGGAAGGATACCATAGTATAGAGGTCCTCATTTGACATGACCAGGTGTTGTCTTAATTCAGTAGCAGTTTTATGAAGTGGTCAGAGTATCTACCCTATTCTTCACAGGACTGATTGTTCTTCACTGTGTGGGAGACACTTTTAGTTATGTGGAGCAACAACACTAGATTTTAAATACAAGTATTGAATTAGCACACCGGGCTCCAGCACCTAGATATCGTAGTAAGATATCATTTCATATCTTAATATGAAAATTTCAGTAGTAGATCTTTGGTTTGTCTGAATTTACTGAATAAAAGCATTACACTAAAGATGACCTTAAATCTATTTCAGAAAGACTATTAAACCTGACTTTTCCTATCCCTTCATTTTCAGGACTCCAGTCCAAAGAAAGAACAGAAAACATGTATGTCTTCAGTCAATTCAAGCTGTGCTGCTGTACTGAGTTCCAGTGCCGCTGTCTGCACCCCAGCCAGCTCTACCTGCACAGCAGCTCCAGAGACGATCTGCCTGGATGACTCACTGGATGAAGACCTCTCTTTCCACCCACCCTCACTGGACTCTATTTCTGATGCTCTGGCAGTTATCAATAATGGTGCCAAGGGATCACCTCTTGGGTCCACCATAGACACACCAACATCCAGACCTCGCCCTGGGCTGAGGGAAGAGAAATTAGCAAGCATTATGAGTAAATTGCCTCTGGCAACTTCAAAGAAAGTAGAGTCCACTCAAACATCCCATTCATCAAGTCTTATTGCTGGTCACACAGGGCCAGTACCAAAGAAACCCCAGGACTTAGTTCACACTGGTATCTCTTCAGGCCTTATTGCTGGATCTTCAATTCAAAATCCCAAGGTTTCCTTAGAGCCTTTGCCAGCCAAACTACTTCAGCAAGGACTGCAGAGGTCAAGTCAGATCCAAGCTGCTGCTTCCTCTTCTCAGACTCACGTTTCTTCCTCTAAGACTCAAGCAGCTATTTCCACCTCCTCTCAAAGAACCAAGGATGCTAATATCTTGGTACCATCTGCTGAGGCTCAAGGTGGTACTTCCTCAGCATCACAAGTGACAAAGGTGCACCAGCATTCAGCTGTACAGCAGAAATATGTATCTCCTTTACAAGCAACTATTAGTAAGTCACAGACCAATCCTGTGGTGAAATTGAGTAGTAATCCCAAACTGTCTTGCTCATCATCAGTCGTCAAGGCTCAAGATAAGTCTGTCGTGTATCGCCTGCCTTTGTCTAATCCCTCATCCGGAAGTGGCTCTCAAGTGTCTCACCCACTGGTTTCTCGGACAACATCCAGCACCTCTACCTCTAGTAACTATTTAGCCAAGGCTATGGTGTCACAAGTTTCTTCCCAGGGTTTCAAGCCTCCCTTCTCCATGGCTGCCTCTCCCAAACCTGCTGCCTCTCCCAAGCCCACTTCATCTAAGCCCTCTGTGACACCCAAGCCCAATGCATCACCTAAATTTTCATCCAAGTCCACCTCATCCCCCAGGCCTGCAACAACACCCAGTTCTTCCAGTTCAAGTGCACTAGTTTCCCAGAGTAGTCACTCCAGCAACAACCCCCTTCATAAACAGACCAGTGGTGTAAATATCAGCAGGCAGTCTCCCACAGTGAATTTGCTGTCCTCTAATCGCACCTCAGGCCTTCAGCCTGCAAAGAACCCTCAGGCTTCTTCAAAATTGCCCAACTCTTCTCCTTCTGGAACTGTTGGTAAAAGTAATTTGGGTGGAGTTGGAATGAATGTACCTGCCAGCAGAGGCAGTAACCTTAACTCAAGTGGAGCTAGTAGGACTAGTCTGTCTGGGGGAGCAGGAAGTGGAACACAGGGTGCTACTAAACAATTGTCAACTCCACACAGACCATCTTCTGCCTCAGGGTCTCCAGTTGTAGCAGCCAGCGTGCAGGTATGCATCTAACAAGTTTACATTTGAGCCTTACATTAATATTTATCATACCTATTTTGTGAACATTCTTAATATATTTTATCTTGATTTGGAAATACCACAAATTCAATTTTTTACCTTTCTAAGCATAATGCTGATACTGATGAAACTATTTCACACTAAAGAATACGTATTTGCAGCTGATGTGAAATGCAAGGATCAGTGTGGAACAAATCCTCACTGTAAACTGTTGATTGGTCTATGCTGTGGAACAGAGTTCACTTTTTTCTTTTAAGAGCACTAGAAAAGGTAAGCTTTGTGTGACCATATTTTCAGGGAACATGGTATTTTCTTGCATTATTGGATTTGTGTATTCTTGTATATTTACATTTTTCTAATGATGGTGGTCATGTAAAAGGTGTCTTGGTACATTCGTTGTCAGGCTTCATGATTTGTCTCAAAACTAGGGTCCAGTTGCTTGTGGTTGAGTGTAATTCAGGACTTGTAATTATAATTAACACTTGCAAGGGCTTTTCTTTTGTATTTGTGACTATGTATTTTATTTTGTAGGATCTAGTCAAACTGAATGAGATACATCATTAATATATAAATACCCTAGAAATTGAAAGCTTATACTATCACTAGAGAGAAGACAAATCAAGCAAAACAAATATTTTGAAAATACTGTTGTTCGAAAACATACAAACTGATCATTTACCCAGAAGATAGCCTGCTTTCCCAAGTTGTGTTCTTCCTGCTGGGAATGCTTAATTACTGAGATGATTTGATGTTTTCCTCTTTTTATTGCTCTCTATGATGAAGTCATCACTACTTAAGAAAAGTAGTCTTGCTGTAAATTATATTCTTAGTGTACAGCAAATGATAAGCCATGTATTATTCTAAACAGTGCACATTGCTGTTGCATGGGAGTGATGTATACTTGACTTCTGGCAATATTTTATCATCTTTTCGTTTGCCATCAGATTCTTAATGCAGTTGAATAACAGGAGAAAGATGATTTTTACAAGACACTTCTATGGTCCTTTATCCTACTGTACTGAAACAGTCAGCAATAAAAGTTTGGCAGGCTCTGACACAGCATTCACTTACTCTGGGTGCTTTGAATGGAAAAAAAATCCCCAGCCTGTCTGCTGTGTAAGGGCCACTGAGGTACCACACAGGGTCTGGAGAAGAGCTGAACCAAGTACAGTTTGAGTGCACTGGAAGGTGCCTGGAGGGGACAAAAAGGGCTACAATGAGTGCACTGGGAAGGCAGTTGTTTCTTCCTGATGCAGTCAACAGAATCCAGTGGATACAATTGCTGTGATATAGAAGAAAATGTGAAATGGGAATGCTAGTGCTTAAAGATGACGGACGAGGGAAGTAAGCAGTGTTGTGTTGGATGGTGAGATGAATTCTGGCAAAGTCTCCTGTAGTTAAAGGCAGGTAATTTGTTTTTTAGAAACACTGATCACCTGAGTAATGAAATGTATTTTGGCCACAGTTCTACTGAAGAGCCCTGAAGTGTGGGGGTGTGTGGTGAATAATCAAGTAACATGAGTCCATACTATAAACAGCAAAATAAGGTGTGTTGGTATGTAGAAAGGGGTAAATCAGCTAGAGGTACTGAGCAGCATATGGTATCACTATATTGAGACCTGCCATGTGGGGTTTTTTTGACGCTTCAGAAATTACTTTGATAACCAAAAAATGATTCAGAAGAATGGTGCAAAGAAGATAAACCATGGAATAAGGCTGTTGCTGCTGTGCACTGTGAAGCGTCGTCAGTGGAGTACATTCAAGAAAAGATTAAAATTAAATTACTTCCCAGTTCAAGTACACTAAAGGGAAAGAGATTTGTGATCACAGAGGGTTTTATTTAGCTATCAAGGTCTAATGGCTGGCTGCTGAACCTACATCAGTTCCAGACTAGTTGTTGTAGGTTCAATGCACTAAGGACTTAGGTATTCCTCTTAAAATTTCACGTAAAACTGAAAGTGAATCTCCTTTTCTTTAAGGCCTTAGGGATTTAATTCCTGTGTGAGATGCTATTAGAAGATGAGAATGGTACCTGAGTTGCTCATTATAATATTCTGGTCTGCTTACATTAAAGTCAAACTAGATGATTTCATGTGATAATAAAGGTGTTCTTAACTAGGAAGCTTCCAAGAAGTGTCTCCCTCCTTTCTACTTCTGATTGACACAGTTATTTTACTGGAATAGAAGTTTACATTTGCTGAAGTGTCACAGAAAGTTACACCTTAAGGACACAAAGCTAAAGAGTACATGTGTGATTTCCTTAAAAAGCTCTACCTACCATTAGTACTCTTGAGCAGAATCTGGCTTAGACTTTTAAGGATCTTAATGACCAGAATGAACCCTTTTGTGAACTATTGTACACAAGTTAAATAGAAACATCTGAACGGCAGCTCCTTTAGGGCATGGTCTGTAGCTCTTTTTGTCACTGTCCTTCTCTGTCCTCCTTTTTGAGAGAGTAAGCAAGATCTTGGCAGAGCACTTTACAAAGTTTTTTCTGTTTTCAGGCATTTCACAAATTCACAGTTGCAAAACATTATTGTATGGCTTTTATTTTGTTGCCCTTTACTAGATTACATAGACAATGAACAGTGGTCATTTTTTTGTACATAAGCTTATTATGAAATAAGTACTTTTAAAGGCAAAAGAGAATAATGGTGTGTTAGTAGTTTTCATTCTTTTTTTTCTACATGTGGGATAGAGTCTGTTGCAGGAGTTGGCACCTTTAAGATGACCAATATAAACACTTGCTGGGAACATCGTGTGTAGGTAAATGTGCTTTACAGGGTCACTGTTTTAAAATACCGTGTTTTCTCCTAAGAAGCAGCTGTCCTTTCTTTAGCTGCTTTCATCAGAACTTCCAAAGACCAAAACTGGTAATAAAAACTTTATCCATGCTAGGAGATTCATCACTTGGCTTTTTCTGTAAGTTGTTATTACAGAACTCAGTGAAATGTCATTTTCATTTTAAGCTCATGTGTTCATTAAAATGATTCTAAGTTTTGGGTTGAGGCTTACTTGTAAAAATGTACAGTTTTGAAGTCCTGTTCTGTCTGAGTCTTTTTAATTCAAATAACTACAATATCTGAGTTGGAGTCTCATTCAAAGTGCTTTCTATACTAAGTGTTTTCTAGTAAATTAATAGAGAACTGAACATTAGCATATTAAATTACTATATGTGTCGTGAAGGAAAGATTGTTAAACAAGAAGGAGCTGGTCTAATATTAGAGGAATTAATTAATGTGATTTGGGAGCTCTTGTAGCTAAAATGTTCTGGCTAATCTTGCATTTTTATTTTAAAACTACAGTGAATCTAACTTCATTTTGGCATATTTGGAGTGGAGACATTTTTTTCCTTTGCCTTTTCCTTTGCCTTTTCCTCTGACATGTGCATACACACCTCTACATATGCATTTTGCTAACCTGACTTCTTAAGTTTGGGGATTCTTACATCTGAACCTTAATTTTCAGAATTTATTGTTTCTCTGCAACCTCTTTAGAAATAATGCTCTGTTAAGACCCAGATTTGGAAAGCGAAGAGGTGTAATACTGTACTTCTAAAGAACTTCAGATCTACATTGGGTAATTTCGTATTATTAATCTAATAGAAGACATTGCACTACATTGTGACTGTAGGCCCACTGCATAATTAGAAAGGAGCTCAAGGAAATTACCTGTAAGGCTGATGAGAAAAACATGATAGATGAACCATACTCTCATGTCTGAATCTGAGATATAATTGTATTTGCTTAGCAAATGAACACTGGGAAGACCTCCTCAGTGGATAAATGGATATTTCTTAATAGTTTAATACACTTCTCAACAGAGCAATACTTAACAGGGAATAGTTGATTTTTATACCCTTAAAGAATACAATTCAAATCTTTAAAAATTTTGAAGTACTGGTTTGTTGGTTTGTTTGTTTTTTTTATAGTCAACAGCAGGAGCATCGTTACTGGCTAATGCCTCACCTCTGACTCTCATGGCATCACCCCTGTCTGTAACCAGTCAGAACGTGACGTCTGCCCCATTAACTCCTTTTGGGATGCTGGGTGGCCTTGTTCCTGTGACTGTGCCCTTCCAGTTTCCCTTGGAGCTGCTTGGCTTTGGGACGGACACAGCTGGAGCGACAACCACCTCGGGATCTACCTCAGCGGCTTTCCACCACAGCCTAACTCAGAGTGAGTGCAATTATCACAGCGGGCTATAAGGAAAGATGCATCCTTAAAATGGAAATTGAGGAGGGAAGCAATAAAGTCCTGAGACACTCAAATTCGATTCATGAAAATCCCTACAGGACAGTAAATGTGATTCCTTCACTGGTAAAAACTTTTCTTTATATAAGTACCTAAGTGTTATGAATCACCTTTGAAAAGCTTAACTTCATTGTTATATTCACAGTATATGTTTAGTCTTGAACGTACTTTTTTTGGAGTTAACTTAATACGTTATCTTTAGAAAGGAGTATAGTTTAAGTCTCCAAATGTCACAATTCAAATAAGAGACTTAATATGCTGATTCCTCAAAATAGCCTAACTCAATAATTTCGGATATCAAACAGCCCTCTTAAGAAGAACTATCAACCAATATGGCATTTACTTTTTCTGACTGCGTATAAAGAAGCTGTTTATGTTCTTAACCCATCTAAATTATTGGTCTTTCTGCCAAACAAAATGACATGAAGAGAGTTGCATCCCAGTAGCAAGGCATGGTCCTGGCTCTGACTTTTGACTAACTATATCTGAATAGGTTTGTCTCTGTTGATTTATTCCAGCCATCAGAATGCTATCAGGTATTTATTTCACTATAAAAACAAAAACTTTTTTCACAGGGACTGCCTCTCTCCTCAAGATTTATTTTTTATCTTTGCTCTCCTTCCCCCCCCTCCCCCCCGCCCCAGACTTACTGAAGGGTTTACAGCCAGGTGCTCAGCATGCAGCAACGCTGTCTCACTCACCTCTGCCTGCTCACTTGCAGCAAACTTACACAGGTAAAGACATTATATATTTCTTATTACTTACTTTTAACTTATTTTAACTTAAAAGTCAAATTTCTGCCCTAGACTGAAGTAAAATGTACACCAGTACTTAGTTTAGAGAAGACACAACACAGGGACAAATTTTAATAGCAGCAGGCAATACTTAATCTATTGTAGCAGTATTTTTGGAACCTGAATGACTTTTTTTTCTCTACTTCTCTTCAACGTCAGGAACAAAAAAATTTCAAAAATTCCAATATTTTACTGTAGCAATTCTAGAAACAGAAGTATACAAATTCGTCTAGTGGAGAAAAAAGGAATAATACTCACTGGACACTAATATGATTGTATATAGGCTGCATAAAGTTTCGTTTCCCCTTTGAAGGAGAAACTGACCTTCCAGCTAAAACCTTTTTCCATGTTTCTTGTAAGAGTATATTCATGTGTGAATGTTGGGATGGTTTCTTAATGGAGTATCTGCTTTCCTTAGGAATTTTATGCTTGATAAGAGCTGCATATTTTGATTGAGAAGAGTAACTTGAAGTAGAACATTTTATTTATTTTTCTGTTTGTAAGGCTTAGAGCTGGAAAATTTTCAGAAAGCTTTAGAAGGTGCTTTCAGAAGCTTTAGAGTATATGCCTTTCTTTGTCACCTGTAGTGTGTTTACTGGGGGCCAGGAGAAGGAATGGGAAGGGTGACAGTGGCTTGGTGAGCATTCTTCATTTGAGAGTTCTCAGAACCAAAAAATTTTCAGTGTTTTGATATGAAGCTTGATACATCAGGTTTCAACAACACTATTTCTAATAAATGAACTACAGAAAAGATGCAAAGTCTTCCACTCGGTAAAGACAATGTACTTTTTGGTGATGCTAAAGCTGAACCTGTCAAATTCCTGTCTCTCCTACTGTAAGTTACAAAAACAAAAGTTCACTCATGCTTTTATTCTTCCCTATATGTTTCTGTCTCTCAGCTACAGATGGAGGCCAAAGTAAAGGGGACACTAAGTTACAGCGGAAAAACCAGTGACTTCTGGACAAGCAAGGGAGCTGAAGCAGTTCTGGTTGGCTGACAGAATCTGCCCAGTTGGGAAAGTGCTTATTGTCACAGGGCTGCTGTTTCTGTCGATGTTTACATATTCTGATCCTAAGCACTGTGGTGAGAGGAAGAAGAAAAATAAAACAATACTTGATCAAAGAGAGAAGGAAAAGAAGGACTGGTCCTCCTGGTCATGCAGACTGGTCATAGTTTGATATTGCCTAACGAAACCACCTTTTTTATCTGCTCTGATTGGCTCTTAAAAGAAATTGATTGTCAAACCCACAGCAGCACCAATATTTTGTTTCTGGGTCAAGTCCAATGAAAAGTGGAAGTGGTGAAAGGAGCTAGAATAGGTTTCTCCATTCATTGCGTAAGGTGGAATCATCTGCTTCATTAGTGCCCAAAGTGCCCAGTGTAAGATTATGTGTAGGTCCTGAGTGTACTATATGGTTGTGGACCAAAGGTTATGTAGAATAGAGATGGTGCTGGGATACTTTGCATTATAATTAAACCTTTAGACAAAAGCAGTGTCTGATAAAGGGCATTTTTCCAATTTTAGAAGGCTGTTTGGCTTTAGGGAGCCTGCAGATGTATGCAGTCTCATTAGAGAATTGTCTTCAAAAACAGGTCTCCTGGTATATCAAGTTGTGAGACATAGACTGTTTGATTTATTTTCAGGGGTTTTTTAGTACAAAAGTTCTTATTTAAGGGAGGAAGGGGATGGAAAATTTTTCATTTACATGAATAAGAAACCCACATTTTATTGGTCAGACTAGCATTTCTTTCCCACATTTGTTTTAAACACATGCTAATGTTTTACTGTTTCCATTTGTTAAACTTCCTTTTACCTATGCCTTGTGCTTATTTGCTACTGAAAAGATACTCTATTCATGTCTTTCATAAACCACAACCAGTTCTTTTCCTCATTCTCAGTCTTCATCTTTTATCTAACTCCTCCCAGAAGCCGTGCATTATATTGATTTGCTAGTTAAAGAAAGCTGATTGTGACCTATTCCAGAGACAGGTTAATACTGCTTCAGGCGTTAGCCAAAGAGGAGTCGTTCAAAAGCGACCAGAGGTGCCTTCTCTTCTGGGGGCTGAATGGGTTGTCTCCAACATTTCCAGCCCCTGCTGGCCTGACGAGTTTGACCTGAACTCTTTCTTACATGGTAGCACAAGACTGCAGAGCTGGCTTTGTTGGTTTTCTTTTTTCTTTGATAGCAATACATCAACCAGTTCACGTGTAAGATTAGGAAGCATCCAGCACGTGTTGCACTTTTGACACTAGGACAGAACTTTGCTGTTGGGTCCCTTGTGCTGTCAGATAAAAGGTGAGAATGGCAGAAACTGAAATAAGTCATACGGGAAAGGAACAAATAAACCAGTATGATGCCCTTCTCCTTCAACCCTGAAATATTACTTTGACCAGAGATGCTGAAATTCTTAGTAAGTAGTTTTTCTGGTAGTTTGACTTGAGATTGAACCAGACACCACTGGTTATGTCACACCTTTTTAGAGAGACTTTGACCCCTGAATAATGAATCTTCAATGTTTAGATTACTTAGAGCTTGCAGGTTTCTTTTACATGTGATTTATTTTTCTTAGATCAGACAACAATTTCT
>WEIT01021311.1:0-16319 GCA_013389985.1 Dryoscopus gambensis
ATTTGATTTTTATGTATGTAGTTCCTGTGTACTCTGATTTTATCACCAGATTTATGTGATTTTGGTTTTGATAGTGGAATCTAAAAATCTGTCTGGTCCTTTATGTGTGTAGAGATGTATATTTTGCTTAATATCCTCATATTGTTGCACTTAATACTTATTAGAGGAGCTTAAAATTAGTCAGAAGATGAATTACCTGCCATCCTTACTTGCACTGCAGAGTATCTGGGTACAGGACTCTAAAGAAACTTGCCAGCTATAGTGTCTGGAAAAGGGAGTGCTTACTATGCTGAAAGGTGGTGAAATTGAAGACAGATTTTCTAAAGTAACTCACCGAATAATCAGGAAGATGTTATTTATAGTACTATCTGTGAATCAGAAAATTATAGTAAGCTACACGTTTAAAGGTTTTGAAATTGGATAGTAAAATGTAATGATGCAAACATAGTGCTTCATCTCACTTGCCTGATATGAGAATAACTTCTTACACTTGAATCAGTGCAGTAAAAACAACAACAACCCCCCCTAAGAATCTACTCGAAGAAACAAACACAACTATTTGCTTTGACTGTGTTCATAATCCCTTTAAATTTATGGATGTGTGTGAATGACTTGATTTGCATGACTCTGACTTTATGGCTTTATGCTCATGATGCTCTTGTCTCATGTACGCTGACTGTTCGAAAAAGTATTCTTACCTACAAGTATGCCGAACATTTCAAGTACCAGTGCTGCAAGTAACTGTAAAAATAATGGCATTCACCTTTCTAATTGTGATTTTTGCTTTATGCTTGTTTTGCTTCATACGTTTAGGGTTTTCTCCCAGTGTGGTCAGTCATCTGTGTACCTAAATCTTTCATGTAGTAAATGGAAAGTGATTTAAAGTAAAGATTTGGGGAATTTTTGGCATATGAAGCTACCTTTAGTATTTCCAACAAATTGGATTTCAAGTTGCTGCTGTCCTGTAACAGTGTTCAGGTTTGTGATGTTTTGCGGTACATGACTCAGCAGGGACAATATTTTAAAAACTTGGGAGCTGACAGCTCTTTGGTCATCAACACTGAATAGCAAGGGGAGCTTTGGCATTTCAAAGGTCATGTTTCTGTTACAAAGACTGTTTGGAAGATTCTCGTGGTTCTTTGCTGTGCAAAAGCACTTTACTATCTCATAAATTTGTATTCTGGCTATTTCTGCTAGCCATTCTGAGAAATAGTTATTGATTGTGAAGTGTGACAGATACTGTACAGTGCTGAAATTCTCTTAAGTGCAGTCAGTATTATATGGTTGTTTCCTTAGTTGCTTTTTTGTTTTGAGATAAAGAAAATACCCAACTTCCTAAATTTATACTGTAGAGTTTTTATAACATACTCAACTGGCACATGAAAGGTGCAAAATGTTAATTTAGAGATTATGCATGTAGGTGTACATATTTTTCTAAATGTGTGTAAAAGACACTTGTTATTTCAGGTTGTACAGTTCTTTCAACTGCTAAATTGTCACCTCATTTACTGGGTGGCTGCACTTTTTTGTTTGGATCCAAAGATGATGTGTACATTTGTAATTCAAATGGTACATTTTTATAGATTAAAATTCACTTTTCCTTCCTGTCCATGACAAGAGTGGACATTTGACCAGGCATGGGAGGACATAGATTTGCTGATCTCAGTATTATGAGGTACCTGCCTCCTTTTGGTAAGGGAAGCTTGTGGAGAGGGCTGCACATTGCACAAATGCACTAAAATCATGTGGGCATGAAAGCAACAAAACCAAAAAATCCTAGTTGGATAGCTAAGTGGATATATGTGGATCTCAGATGAGCCTTAAGTTGAGTGGGCAGTCTGCCCAAACCCTCTCTGATTTCCCAGAGTGGTACTACTGGTCTGCCAGATGAGAAATACAATGAACATTTTTCCCCAGTGCTCCTGTTTGGAATGAGACCTTCCATTTTAACTTCATCTTAGAGTAAAATGGTCAATTTGATGTGGGTTTCAGTACACTTCTAGTCTATGAGTATCACTGTGCTCTGCATAAACAAATACTAATATCCAAGAAGGGTCTTGTTCTGTTTCCAGCTCTTCAGTATTCAAATTAAGGATTACATGAAAATTATCTTTCCTGTTTATATATATAGATGTATGCAAAATAAACTTTCTGAAGGGTTTTGAAATTATCACAAAGCCTATGAACTTTCTCTACTTCTACATTACATTTATTTTAGATTTTGAACAAGATAACGAGCTGATAGTAGTTTTCCATTATTCGGTATATAAAGAGTGGTATTGTAAGAATTTGATTTACTTGTGGTTGCACATAAAATCATAAAGCATTCAATTCAGTTAATGTTTTGCTTATTTTGTTAATGTACTCCAAATGTTTTATTTATTACTATATTTTAATGCAGCTGCAAAGCTGAAGTAAACAATAAAAATCCATTAGTTTTTTGAATTGGAGTTTGTAAATGGACAGATTATTGCTTTGCTTACCTTGAACATGAATATGATAAATTAATTGGGTATTTTGTGTAGTAACTTAGCAGAAAAATATAGCTATATACCTATAATGTCAGGTTGCCTAAGTAAGAGCACTGATCTTTTGTTAAACAAAGCTCAATTTGTTTTTAATATGTAATCACTGAGAAAAATCTGGATTCAAATCATCAGTAAAGCTTCATCTAGAATTTTAAAGGAGCTTTTAGACTGGTTTGTCTGCTATGAGGAGATAAGTATTTGAGGAGGACGAAGTGGTGTAGCTGAGTGCTGACACTGGTAGTCTTTTCATGGATGGTGAAACCATAATGTGGACTGCTACAGTAAGCATTCCTCTGGGAAAGTAGGGTGCAGTATTCTTGAGGAGTCTTAAAATTAGACAAACACAATAATGAAGCCCCTGCCCCCTCAAATTATAAAGTAACTTTTAGGAGAAGCGTGGCAGAAATCCAAAGTGTTTTGTGGTTTTTTTTTTTGGTGTGGTTTTTTTTTGTTTGTTTGTCTGTTTTGTTTGTTTGTTTGGTTTTTTTTTTTTTTTTTAATGTGGTTTCTGTAGGCCCATTCCTACAGCGTGTCCAGGTCCCTCTACAGCAGCCTGACCCTTTGGAGTGTCACCACTCAGCAGGTGGTAAATTGCTTTTGAACACTGTATATACGTTACTATGCGTTTTAGACCTGTGTCTAGTGTACATTTGGTGAGCCTGGTGTCAGACAAACAAAGCCATAGTGTTCCAAATGAACTTTCTGAATCTAGTGTTGCAATTACTTACTTACCAACTGAGTTGGTAAGCCACCATGGTGGGTTAAGGCAGTGAGCAATCAGTGGGGCTGGTGACGTGTTAATACATAAATGGGTCCTACTCGTTGGTGGATATGGATATGGTCTGTCTTGTGAGCATTGACTATGTGTGAAAGCTTTGCAAGTGAAAATTAAAGCTGAATATTTTTGTATAGTCTTCTTGTTATTAAAGGAAAAGTTAAACATATTTATTCGTACTTCAAAATGGGAAAGGAAAGAAAGTTTGCTTATCTGTTTGAATCAGTATAAAAGATACCAAAGTTCGTTTAGAATTTTCTTTTGCATTCATATATTTGCATATGGTTTTGGATAATATGAACAAGGGAGTGAAGCTTCAACTGTGATTTCCAGTTTTCTGGAAACAGTTTCCGTTAATGATGATATTCACTGTTGTCTTGACAACTGTGCAAGCTGGGGTTAGTAATAATCAGGCTTCTTTTAATATGGTCTAGACTCTCAGATGTATTTGACAAATAGTTTGTATGACTGGGCAAAACCCAAGAAAATTGCAGTGTAAGAAGTTCCAAGGTTTCACAAGTATTCATTAGTTTGCAGAGTAAAAGCTGGGACTTTAAACACGTAAACAAAACGAGTCTGCAGTGCAAATTACAAAATACGTAGTAACCAGCTTATTAGGGCTCTGGCCTGAGATGTGGCAAATATGGGTTCATATTCTGGTTCTGAGTCAGGCAGCTTGGTTTTCCCATTTTAAAATGCGTCATAGAGCTCTAAAGTTAGAGAAACGCAGACATGAAGTATAAGGAAATAAGGACAATGAAAATGTAATGTTAAATGTATTTTTGCTTTCCTGTATTGTTCTGGGACTTGGGACCAGTCTCAGATAAACCGAAAGGGAAGGTGAATTAAGAGAAGTAAAGGCTTCTGGGCTCCTGAGCCAGGTGTCAGAGATTGTCCGTTCAGAGAAATCCTTCATGTTCTGGGGAGTTGGAAGTCTTTGAAGCAAATTCCAGTATTCCAAAGTTCTGTCTTCAGTAAAACCTTCAAGACTGTCTCCCACAGCCTTCTCCTGGAGAACTGGCAGCCCACAGCTTGGACAGGTGCATCCTTTGCTGGATTAAGAACTGACTGGACAGCTGAGCCCGGAGAGTGTTGGGGAATGCTGCCGCATCCAGCGGGTGGCTGGTCACCAGTGGTGTCCCCCAGGGATCAGTACTGGGCCCAGTCCTGTTTATTTTCTTTACAGATGATCTGGTCAAGGGGATAAAGTGCACCCACAGTTAAGTTTGCAAGAGACCCCAAGTTGGATTGGAGCATTGATCTGCTGGAGGACAGGAAGGCTCTGCAGAGGAATGTGGCCAGGCTGGATTGATGAGCTGAGGTCAATGGTTTAAGGTTTGATAAGGTGAAGTGCCGGATCCTGCACTTGGGTCACAACAACCCCTGCAGTGCTGCTGGATTGGGGAAGAGCATCTGGAAAGCTGCCCAGTGGGAAAAAGCCTGGGGGTGCTGGTCGACAGCAGCTGAACATGAGCCAGTGTGTGCCCAAGGGGCCAAGAAAGCCAACGGCATCCTGGCCTGTATCACTGCTGTTTTATTCAGCAAAATAGTGTGGACAGCAGGACCAAGGCAGTGATTGTCCCCCTGTACTGGGCACTGGTGAGGCCACACCTCAAGTGCCGTGTCCAGTTCTGGGCCCATCACCTCAAGGAAGACACTGAGGGCCCGGAGCTGCCTGGTGAAGGACAGCGGAGCTGGGGAAGGGTCTGGAGAGTGAGTCCTGTGAGGAGCAGCTGAGGGAGCTGGGGTTTAGTCTGGAGAAGAGGAGGCTCAGGGCAGAATTTACCATTCTCTACAACTGCCTGAAAGGAGGGTGTAGCAAGATGGGGGTTGGCCTCTTCTCTGAGACAAACAGTGGCAGGACAAGAGGGTATGGCCTCAAGCTGTGCCAGGTTGGTCATCAAGAAGAATTTCTTCCACTGAAAGGGTTGTCAAGCATTGGAACAGGCTGCTCAGGAAGGTGGTGGAGTCACAATCCCTGGAAGTGTTTAAGGAACAGCTGGATGTGGCACGTAGTGTTGTGGTTTAGTTGACAAGGTGGTGTTTGGTCAGAGGTTGAACTTGATGATCTTGGAGATGTTTTCCAAACATAATGATTCTATGAAAGTAGCCACTAGCCTTGCGTTAGTGTGTTTATTTGGGACTGAGGGAGTAAGTCCAAGTTTCTCTTCTACCTTCTTCTATATTTACATTTACCTCCAGCATGATCACTTGAATGCTGCTTGGGGCATGCTTTTTGGGGAAAAACAAGTGATTGCTTCTTATGTATTTAACAAAAATGTTGTGCTGCTTCCAAACTGCAACAACACTTTGCTTCTTGGGTGACCATCTCATGTTTGCTTGATGTATCTATCTCAGCACCAAGAAACAAACGCCCCCTGACACAGAGGACATATTAATTAGGTAAGCCACTGATTGGCTTATTGATTTAGACCCTTATTTAGACTGCATTTGGCTTAGAGATATTCCTTAAAAAATTAACTGTAGAGGTGTTCTCAGACTGAAAACAAAAAATCCCACACAACTGTCCAGTTTAGGGAATGCGAAATTTGCTCCCCTTGGAATTTATTTTCTATATATGCACCTTCACAATTTTATAAATTTACCATATTATTAATAGCATATGGAGATGAGGAGATGCTGCAAAATGCTGGTGTTTCTAGTCACATTTGGTGTTGCATAGAAATGCATGCAGAATGTTAAAGCACTTGAGAACTTTTAGTAGTACTTCCATTGTAAAGACCCATGTGGCTAATATGAGTTTAACTTTGAGTGCCATTTTGAAATCAGAACTTCACTATCATTCTTAGTTTACATTACAGATCAAACATTGCCAGCATCACTTGCATTGACCAAGCGTTAGCCATATGGCTTCGCAGTGCAAGGCTGCCCTGGATAGGGATAGCTAAGACCAAACAAGCTGCTTATGTGCTAGAAGCTGTTTAGCAGCATTAACAAGGCACTGTTAAGCTGTGTTCATGCAATTGTACCAAGCTCTTTGTTGGCTAACTAACTTCTGAGTCACCCACTAGCCACCCTCTGAGAGCCTAACAGTGCCTGGGATGAATTGCTCAGATCTGGCCACGATGCAGTAATTTCTGTCTACGGACAGAAGCTGTAACACCAAGCATGTATAGGAACCCATGACATTATTGTAATTATTTTTGTGATAATTATTAGAGCTTGTATTGTCTTTGTAATTTCTATGGAGAATTATAGAATTTTGTATGTCATTTTGCAATTAAAAAGAAAAAGAAGGTTCTGATACTTGTCAAGTCCATTGTTTCAAGTGTCAGGTATAACTCACACTGAAAATTTCGTGAAACTAGTGATAATGCTTAACTTGTGCACTATAGAATGTAAATGCATTGCCTTATAGATATTTTTCAAACATAAATCAAGAAAATTATTAAGTGCCTTCTTTTGGGCTTGATTGTGAGATGGACTGCTCTGTTAAATATCAGCTTCATAATACCTTCCCCAGAAATTTTCAAGTGGAAATAAATTTCCAAGTTTCTCAGCTGATTGCTGTACATATGTTGTTCAAAATATTGTATATAATTTCTTATTTTTAATTTATGAGTTGTAATTTTCATTCTGGTCCAGTGATTGGCTTGTTTATTTAGATCTAACAGGGGAGGAGATCCAGATCATTAGATTGTTTTCTTTTGAATGTTCCTTTAGTCACCTAGCTGGGATAAACTGACAAATACAACTTTTACTGATGTAAAATAGTGCATTGATGATGTTCCTGAATGGCAAATGGATATTGAATTTTTTATTTTGCTATTCCAATCAGCAGTGTAGATTTGCAGTTACTTTACATCAGAGGATTGAATTACGCCTTGCAGTGTATATAACCCATACATGGATATAGAACAAAAGCATTGTGAGCAAAATAGCAAGCAATATAGTAAAATAGCAAAATAAATAATATTCACAGATTTGGAAACTTCATTATAATTGCTACTTTTGTTGATGTACTGAAATGTGATTTAGGCAACATCGTACATGAACATTTTGATAAAATCTTGTATGTTTCTCATATGCTCTTTTGTCTGTATTACTGTGACTGAAATATGCTTTGGGTCTGGTCTCAGTGTGGTAAATACATTGTTTCTGTATTTGTGTGTAGCATTCCCAAGAAATACTTCAGAGGAGAGAGGAGGAAAAAACCCCACTTTTTGTCACTTCAGCCAAGGAGAGCCTGGTTTTAGTTTTGAACCATTTAGTTTTCTGATTTAAAGAAAAGAATTGGATAACAGTCAAAATTTTGCTTTTTTTACAAACTGCAGGAGATGATGTCTGATGTTGGTGGTGAAAGAGATTTTGAAAACCACTGTGACAGATGGATTACCACAAAGACTCCAGAGGTGGTGTGCAGGGGGTGCAGCATCGTACCTTTCAGCGACTAACAGGCACTTGTGTGCAAACAGAGTAGAAAATTGCACTACAGAATTTGGAGTTTACTCCATGGGTTCCTCCTTTGTTACTTTTTAAAATGCAAAGTTTTAAAATATTTCTGAAGTTTGTTCTTTGCTACCATTAGCATTCAGGAAGAAATACTCTGGATTGCCAGAGAGACAATGTATACAATATGGACTGCCAGCCAATACACTTCAAAAAAGGTTTTGGTTTGTGAAATATAAATAAAAGAAAAAAGTAGATATGAATGAACAAAATTTGCTGATGGTTTTGCCACGAGCCATGGCTTTGTGTAGATTACTGATGCTTGATTTTACGTTTCAGGGCTTTGGATGGTTTAGGTAGAAGGTGTATTGTACCATTTTAAACCATAATGAAAGTCTGGGATGTACACAGAAGCTGAGTGTGTTGCAGCTTTGGCAAAGAAATCAGATGTTTTAGTTGAAGATGTTGAAGCTCACGCTGTTTTGTTTAGAAGTCATTAGTTTAATTTGTAGCCAGCCTATTGAGAGAACCACATTCCACATGTATTTAACAAAGCCCATTTCCTACTGTTTTCTCTACAGTCAGAAACTAGTCTGTCTTTACAAATGCTGTTTTACATATATCTGTACTTGTTTCTTTTCAGACATTTACTATACTTCTCAAAAGCCTGAAAAAGTGTAATCTTTTCTTCCTCCTTTGTGTTGCTCTTGGACTTTCTGTTGCCATGGGTGTCTTTGAGTACATTCTCTTTGGAGTTCAGGATACAAAGCAAAGCTAAGTGTTTGAGGAAAAAATACAATCTTCATTCAAAATTGCATTATTAAGTAGTGTGTCTTTGCATTGTATGTTGATTGTGGCCAGGTAATTAGTATCTTTTCTGATTCTGGTGGTGTGCTGATTTGGGTGGGATAGAATTAGCTTTCTTCACAGTAGCTGCTCTGGGGCCGTGTT
Source organism: Dryoscopus gambensis (assembly GCA_013389985.1). Classification (NCBI taxonomy): domain Eukaryota; kingdom Metazoa; phylum Chordata; class Aves; order Passeriformes; family Malaconotidae; genus Dryoscopus; species Dryoscopus gambensis. The sequence goes on from WEIT01021311.1 coordinate 8,665, forward strand.
TTCGATTCGTGCTGAAAACAGTGTTGATAACACAGGGATATTTCAGCTATTGCAGAGCAGCACTTGCACAGAGTCAAGGCCTTTCCTGTTCCTCACCCTACCCCCTAGCAAGGAGGCTGGGGGTGCACAAGGAATTGGGAGGGGACACAGCCAGGACAGCTGGCCCCAACTGACCCAAGGGATGGATATTCCAGACCATAGGGAGGGGGAAGAAGGGTGGGGTGGACATTCAGGGGTTATGGTGTTTTGTCTCTTCCCAAGCCTGCCAGTGTGACATAGTGAATGCATTCCTTGTTCTGCTTTGCTTGCATGTGCAGCTTTTGCTTTACCTACTAAACTGTCTTGATCTCTAGCCATGAGGTTTGTCCCTTTTACCCTTCCATTTCTCTTCCTTATGCCATCAGGAGGATGTGAATGAGTGGCTTGGTGAGGCTTAGTTGCTGGCTGGGGTTAAACCATGACACGTGTTTAGAACCCCTTGGTTATAATTACTATTATTAGTTACTGATACTTTTTTTGCTGCCTTTTAAGAGTTCTAACTTTATATTATACTGGCTTTTGTGGTTTTTGGATGTAAGAACAAACATCCATTTTCCTAGAAATGTTTCATATGTTGGGGTCAGGGTGTTTCAGAGATTAAACTATGGGTCCAGCTGTACCCTGAGATATTTACCTTCCATCAAAATTAATCTGTCCTTCCCCTGAAGACTTCTGAATTTAAATTCTTTTTATTTACTTGAGGCTATTTGGGAGACCAAGAAAAGATTATCTAAATTTAATGTTCTAATGGAATCAACCTGTTTATTGAAAGTAAGACTGTAAAGACAGTTGTTAAGATACACTGGAGTCAGTACCATAAGTTTAGCTAATTGGATACGAAATTTAACAGAAACAGTTTTCCATCCTTATTTCTTCAGAACAAAGATACCTTACATAGGAATCTGTTTCATTGGAGCTTGCTGTTGAAAAGTTGACAGACAGCCATTTAAGCCCTAGACCACTTTAGGTCTTTCAGGGCACCACCCAGAGGCTTTCACTGCCAGTGCCTAAGGCGAGGCCACTAAATTTTAGCATCTGTAGGGCTGAGGAATGTTAAGATCCCAGGCAACAATTTGTACAAAGAAGCCGCTTACAGAGTGAGACCAACATAAGAGGTGTAAGGGAGAATAAAGGAACAAACTATTCTCAAGTGACGTTTCCTGCCATCCTAAATGCCCAGCACTGCTCTCCTAGGGCGGGCTTTGTAAGGGGCACGGAGTATTGGCAGTGACAAGGTTCTTGGCAAAGCAGGCGTTTGCAGATCCGTTTGTATGTATTTAGTATAGTTAGGTTGTTCAGCATTTAGTTCTGGCTTGGTCCAATACCAAAAATCAAGGCGATTTGTGGTTTTTGTGGTTAGTTGGTTGTTTTGAGGTTTTTTGTGCTTTTTGTAGTTTAGGTTGTTGTTGTTGTTGTTGTTTGGGTTTTTTTTCTCCAGGAACAAAAAAAATATGGTCTCTTCTGTTAAATAAAGCCTAAACTGTTCTAAATATCACCACAGAATTGCACCCGTTCAAACGAGTTTTAATAATTGATCTGTATATGGAACAGAATGTAATGGAAAGAAGTATAATGTGATATCCATCAGAATACTTACAAAATACTTGATTTATAATCTGATACCGTTACAATACAATAATCTTTTAAAGCCAGTAAGTTATTTCAAAATAGTATGACTACTTTTTAAACTCCTATTTATTAATAGTACTTAATATTTCTACTGTTACCACATTAAAAAATTAGTGATTACTATTACTATATATAATATTTTTTAAATTTAATAAATGGCTGCTGTCTTTGTAATGACTATTACTTTTATTACTACTATCAAATAGTAGGTTTAATGGTACTGATTCATGCTAAAAATACTTTTCTTACTGCTATTTTTCCTACTGAAGGTTTTTTCCACATTTGTGGCCATTAATTAGTACAAACCAAGTATTTGCTTTGTAATTGGTAATGTATCAGATGAAGAAAAATATTTTTAAATTGGTATCTGACAGTATTACTGAAAAGACAAGAAAACACTCTTTGGGGAGCATTTTAAAATAGAAAAAAATATATTTATAAAATAATTTTTCTTTTTCTCCTACCTGATATATCTTCCTGTTTGAGCAAAAAGTGGCTTTCCTAGTGGCTCTTCCTGCTTATCTGTGTTTTTCTAATGAAGAGAAGATGCGCTTGAGCACGTGTAAAACAGTTTCTGTTCCCAGGGAGCTACAGTGACTTGCTCGGCTCATGGCTGGCTGTTACATGTTGGGCTGTGCCTCACAGTATCCACCCCTCAGTCTTCCCATTGCAAATTTGCTTGCCTGGCAACTGCTGGTGTTGTTAACCCTCTTGTGTCCCCAGGGGTACTCCCTTGTGGCTTCTCAGATTAAATATTTAATTGGGGTGGGAATTGTTCTTCTTGTAATTAAAGAGCAAGACGGAGCTGTTTAAAAATACTTAAACAGGAATGGTTACATATTTAAAAGAGATTCTGGGTCCATTGAGTGTGTTCCACTGGAGAGAGCTGTGGCAGCATGGCTGAGAACCGCTGGCCACGTGGCTGCAGTAGCCGAAACAGAAGAGTTTCTTGAGTGCATCTTTCAGCCTGCACTGAGATGAAGCTGCACAATTAGCAGCATTTGGCGTGACTGCTCTCGTTGGGTAGTTAGACGGGCATAAATGGCTCCTGCGTGGAGTCACACGTTCAGTCATGGCCTGCCCGTAAGGTGCCTCGGTGTCGCCTCCCTCCCGGGCGCCGGTAACAGCTGTGCGGGGGCTGCGGGGCAGTGCGTGCCCGGCGGGGGATGCGCTGCTGCTCCAAGTGCCTCTCGGGGCAGGTGAGCACTTCCATGCTGTCCCTAGCATGGCTGGCACAGGGAAGCTGTGCCGGGGAAGCTGCAGGGACACTCATGTCCCTGTCGGTTGCTCAAGCTTACAGGACTAGGTTAGAAATAAGCTGAAATAAGCACTTTTCAGGAAGGGTTATGTCAGGCTTAATGCCAGCTGTTTTGTTGTAGAGGCCCTCTGCTTCTCGGCCACACTGCTCACAGACACAATCATTTTAGGATATCTTCTGCTATCTTCTGCTTAGAGATGTAGCCATTCCAGGCACAAATTCTTCTGTGGGCAGAATCATAGGGGAAGGCTGGTTAACATCTCAGAGGAGAGGGGAGAGACCCACTCTTTACCCAATTGCAGATGAAATCCCGGATATTCCTTTTATAGTACAGGAAGGCATTTAACCAGCAGGGACTATATAGAATGATTTTCCCCCCCTCTTTCTTAGTTGAAATAGATGTGTTTCAGTAAGTGTAAAACTAACTCCCTGCTTCTTTGATCAATATTTATTCCTTTATTCTACTTGGGTATACTGGGTGAGTGAAGACTACTTCTAATTTGGAAAGGCCTGAGTAATCTTTTTGCTGTTGGCATTGCTAAACATTCTTTCTCCTGCTAGTATAACAATGACATAACATACAAAATTTATTTTGTTTTAAAACTAAAACTGCAAACAGAGCCTTGAAATGCAACTTCTCTTAATATTTTCTCTTCTATCATACTCATTTAATTCTTGACGTAAAACAAAAATTCATTGCCTTTGTGCTGGGAGCACGAAGCCACAAGTTGATAATGGTAACTCAGTGTTTGTAATATAAAGTGCTGTTCCTGTAGTGTGGTCCAATTACACAATAGTAAAGCAGGGATGTAACACAGCAATGCTGCTTTCCTATTTGTTTCAGTAAGTTTAGCACAGCAGGAAACGTGGCATTCTTCCAAGGTAATGCGTCAAGCTTACAGTTGGATGGAAGTGCAATGGAAATTATTCCAAGACTTCGCATGCCAGCTAATAACTCTTGCTGAATGCATGCGGCAATTATTTTGTGAAATGTATTTGATATTGTTTCATTTCAAGGATTTTATATTTTAATTTTGAGATATTACGGTATTCTAGAGATATTTGAAAAAGTTTCTCTGTAGGTGCTACATTTACGGCATTGTAATTTTAGTAATCAAATGCAATTTCTATCTGGTTAGAGATCATGTACACTCTTTTTCAAAAATCCTGCTGTATCTTGTGAAATCAGAAAGAAGTACTCCATTAATTAGATCAAATTATGTACATTGGTCCTCCAAAAATGTCCTATTTTTTGAGGAAGAATATATCTAAAAAAAAATCTTAACTGAAAATATATGTGTGATATCAACAGAATGTCTCATTTCTTTTTGAAGCATAGAAAGTAATAATATTTCAGCCTTTTGGCAGCTGGGAGAAACCAGAAATGTCAAGGCATCTTTTTTGGTAGTCATTTTGCTGTAGAGACCTGGAGGCTGGATAGGAATCAGAATTTTTGCAGTTGGTCTCATTCTTGACTAGTTTTCACACTGCTTTAAAGCCATTCCTCAAGTCAGTAGGCATCACTGTTGTACTGTAGCAGTCAACCCACTGCAACTGTCTTAAAGATACATTGATATTCTTTACAACTTCTTTTTTCCCCCGCTGCTCATTTTTCAATCAGTATTCTTAGAAGAGTATCTGACACCTCTTGCTCACAGATATTTTCTCTGTGGTAGTAAGTTTGGGTTTACAATAAAGATAATAATTACTACTAGTGTTTAAGGCTTTCCAAAGGTTTTTCGTTACATACATACGTATACCTTTCTTTAAGCATTTCTGAATGCCTTTGGCACCATTGGTCCAGCAAATGGAAAGTTGGTTGTCACTGGCAGTATTTGTTTTTCAAGGGTGTGTTTATTCCAGCTGGTTGGAGTAGTTTCAACACTGACATCTGAAGAGTGTATAAGAAAAAATAAAGAACAGAGGAGGTACATAGGGGTTAATAAGCCAGCCGCCAGCCTTGGCCCATGCTCTTGCAGGCAGAAATAGTGTCAGGTTTGGGTAAAAAAGAAGACTACAGAGCTAGCTGAGCATCAAGACTCTGCACTGGTCCAGCAAAGCCAACTGCAGACAGTTATTAATGGGACTGAAAATGGGGATCAATCACTACTGATATCCCACAGTAATTCCTACTAGCATCAAGAGCAACAGCAAATTTTTCCATGCAGGTAATACGGTGAGTTTGCTGACTAAAATGTGTGTTGTGTGTATTGTCAGCATTTAAGGGTCCTTGTGCATGAGAATTGCCTCGCACGGTGTGGAGTGACAGAAGAGTGTGTTGAGTGGACCAGGGTACATGCTGATTTGGCAAAGGATACAGGATAAATTCCTGGGTCAATAGTAATAATGATCAGAGTGCCTTTCTGATGAACAATTGAGTGTGGGATGGTCAAAATTTTCCTCTCAGTAGTGACATAATTTGGCCTAGCATGTGCCAATATTTAATGAAGAATACACATTTGGGATTGTCCAAGCTGGTTTTAGGCTCTTACAGCTGCTTTCAGGGCTTTGAAAGCTCTTATTTTGGATTGTAAAAAAAAAACCCAAACCAAAACCCCTCCCACATCACCTGTCAGGGGTTTTGGGGACAGCAGTCACAAAAAGAGGATCAGTCAGAGATAAAGATCAAAACCACAGAGCAACAAAACATGCTTGTCCCTGGATATCCTGGATCAGAGTATCTGCTCAACACCTTGGTTTGCTTTGATGACTAGTGCTGACACTGAGATGGTGCTGCTTTTTCAGTAACAAAACTCCAGCTGAACCACTGAGTCAGTATGTGTGACATGCTGTGATTTTTTTTCACCTATTTCCTTGCAGACAAACATAGTGAGAGAACAAGTCATTACAGTATGCATTTCTAATGCTACAAGCAGGCCTGAATTAGAAGTAAAAGAAAATACCCCAGTTCTATGAAAATAGACAACATCTTTCTTTAATCCAAAGCCTCATACATACTGCTGTACAAAGCAGAATGACTGGAAAGTTTAAGCTTGGTGTTTTGTTTATTGTTATGCATCAGTCATAAATTCCCTCGTTAAATTTCATAATTTAATGTTTCCCAGACCTTCAATTATTGTGGCACTGAATTTTCACTATTAAATTTGTAATTATTTCCATGCATTGTGTGGCAGTGTTGTCTTTAGTGTGGAACTCCTTTTTTACTGTAGTATTGCAAAATAATTTTGAGTGCTCAGAGGTGAAAGGACTGTACCACTCAGATGAAGTGAGGATTATTCCTGAAAGCATAACCTACGCTGTTGTTGCTGTCTTCAATATGTTGTAGTTCCATATTTGCTTTTATATTTAAAATTACTGTTTGATGGTTAACGTAGGAAATTACTACAAGAAGGGAAAGGAAACTTTCAGCTTTTTTATACTGCATCTTGGCTACAGTTGGAACAATGGGTCAGTGGCACTAAATATAATCTGGTAGTTTGCTCATTTTATTTTACCTTTCTTCCAGTGGATGGATAATGGTCAGCTAATACCTTTAACTCTTCTATTTATTTTTCTTTTATATATATTAAAAAAAAAAAAGGCAGTGGGGAGGATTTTTTCTCATCATCGTCTCTGATTGCCAAGTTATTTGTATGTAGAGGAAAGATTCTTTTGGTATAATCAATCTGCTGCTACCCATTTTACTGCCAAGCATTCCTTCTCTATGGTAGCGTAATGTTACCTAGGGAACAGCTTAAAGCTGACACATACAGTGGTGCCACAAATTAATTTCACAGTTATCAGGATATAGGATGATAACAACAACATGAGCTACTGTGAAATTACCATTGTTCCTATTGAGTTACAGTGTAATTATTACTTTTGTGGCAACTATGCAAATAACTCATGTCACCATTGTAGGATGGGATGTGCTTTCCTTTCTCTGATTCAGTACTTTGTGCTTCAGAGACATCTTTATGTGCTATAAACTAGAGCTCTGCTTTGAATTAAAAGCTAATATGGTTATATCTTCACAAAAAAAAAGATGAAAAAGAAAAGCAATACTTAAGAGACTAAAAACCAAAATCCCTTGCAGTCTGACCATTATCACCTCGAATCAGGTCTGCAAATATGTGATAATTTAATAAAATAATAATCAAACTGTTTTTCTTCCATTACTTGCAACATGAAAGTGTGAACCTTCTTTCAAAGAGAAGGCTTTGAATTAGTTACTTTTATTATGGGACATTTTCGGGTTTCCTTGCTGCTATTTTGGTTTGGTAAAAGGGACAGGTGAAGAGGTGTTTGATTACATTTATTCTTATTGACAGGTATGAAAAAAATTCTGGAGCAAGGTTTAGATACTGTTTTCAGTATATTAGATGGAATATATCCTTGGCCCTGAAAATTGGACCCTGGTTAAAACAAAATATCTGCTGAGGCTTATTGGTGGGAGAAGACCAGGTCAGATTGTGTGGCGAGGTTGGCACAGGTGCTCCTTGCAATGCTCAGTTAGAACCAAGAAGGAGTAAGTATGCTTTGGGAACTGCAGGGCAGCTTACATGTTTTCAGAAAGGTAAGGTCTGTGAGGTGGTTTTGGTTTCATTTTTCTATTTGTAGGCTGGGATTTTCAAAAGTCCCTACAGAGAGCTTGGATGTGCAACTTGCAGTTATGTATGGATAGATCACCGTAAAAACCTTTCAAAATTTTTATTCTAGGTAAGTGTCTAATGACCAGTTTTTCAAAATTGCTGAGAATTCAAGAGCTTTAAATGTTTAAATGCTAAAG
>WEIT01021315.1:36989-49376 GCA_013389985.1 Dryoscopus gambensis
ATCACATCTACTTTGCTTTATGCATGTGAGTGAGTAGTTCATTGTTGTGTGGCTTTTTTGGCTTGGTGTTTTGTTTGTTTTTTTTTCTTTTTTTGTGTAACTACTTGTGCTGAATATCTGCCCCTTTATAAATAATATCTGAGGCTACTCTCTAGGGCAAACCTCAAAGTAGTTTAGAATCACTTCTGTGCCAGCTTGATGTCTGTCCACAACAGCTTTCTTTGGCAAAGACTCCATGCTCTGGTTCAGGACAAAGTCAACTAAGATATTAACTGAAATGAAGCATCCCTCATAGGTTAACTCTCTGGACTGACGCTTGTTTGAAAAATGAGATAGTATATTTCTTATTCAGAATATACCATCTTGTGGTAACAATAATATGCAAATCAAATTTGTTTACAAGACTAGGTGATAAAGCCCAAAGGTCTGTCCTAGTATTAGAAAGTCTGCTGGCACTACACAAAGCTTAGAACCAAACTCCAGTAGTTAGAAAAAGGAGAGGGATAAATTGATGTTAGCAACAATTAAAAAATAACTTAATTCATGCTAAGTCTTTGGAAGCTAACCCAAAAGCTAATGCTACGACTTCTTTTTCCTAGTTTAAGTATGGTAAGCCTGCTGAAGCTAGTATGTATATTCATCATAAGGATTCAGAACAGATTTTTATTCTTTTGTATTTTTACCTATAAAGCAATAGGGTATGGTTTTACTGGGAGAGAGCTGCCTTCTGTAAGAAAGGAAATTCCTGCTAGAAAGGCTCAAACATCCAGACTGTGAAAAATCAAACTTGCTAATAAATAATGCTTCACTGGAGATGCATTATTTCAGAAGGCACAGCTCTCATAAAGGTGAACTGTATGAAGTATGAAAAACTCTTAAAGAACAATGNCTGAGGAAGATACAGGAAGCGAGTAGCCCTTATTAATTCATCTTTTCCTTTCAAGTTTGAGGGGCCCGTCCTTGTGTTGATATGTATGAGTAATTCCCATTAATGGTGATGGGAGTTACGCATGTGCACTGACAGAAGAATAGACCCCTTAGTGTTCAAAGCACATGAAATTTACATTTTTTCCATTGCTGTAATTGAGATGTTGACAAATTGGAGAATATTGATGAGCCTTTGTTTTAAGTATTTCTTGCCAAGTTTGCTTTATTTTTTCATGGTTTGAACAATGGTGTGGGTTCAGCCGCAATGAGTAATAAGGATAGAGTAAAGATAACTTTGCATTTCAATATTTTGATGTGCCAATAAGAAATAAATTCTTAGGCAAATGGAATATGTTGTTTTAATCATTAGCTATGCATGAAAGAAAAATTGATGTTGACATCCTTGCTGTAAAATCGTTGTAATGGGGCCTTCCTTACAATTCATTTTTGTAAAATTCATTTTGTACATTTTGCAGCAATTGAACAATCCCTGCACTGTGAATAGGCAGAATTCCCAGAAATACTGAGACAGTTGGCCCAGTAACTGCTGAGCTCACACTACACACCACATGCACATTAACCATGATCATGCCAGAACCAGCTTAGCTAAATATAGTTAAATTTTGGTATACTCCCACCCTTTCTTTTATTTCTGTCTATTGCATGAAAAAAATAAATGTTTGCTGACTCCAGCAATTAAACAATAACTGCAAAAAGATGTGTGTCCCTACTTACTATTCAATAAGTAGTATTAGAATTTCATAGTGAGTCTTCACTTCACTATACAGTTTTCTAATAATCAGGCTGGTAGCAAATTCCTCACCTTTTATTAAATTAAAGCTTAGAGAATGTGTGTGTGGTGTTTAAAATATTATACTTGTATTCAAGTTACTCACCTCACTCTTACCTTTTAATCCATGTAGGTTTGTATATTTAGATGTAGATAAAAATCTACATACACATTTACTTCCATATTTGTAGTATGGTTTGCTGGGGTTTCAAATGCAGCCTAGTAAAACTCTGTCAATGGAATGTTTTCATAGTGGCAGTAATCTCTTTAAAATAACCCTAAATACAATATGACAGATGCCATCTGGAATAATCTTTTGCTAGTTGCTTTCAACTTTTATTTTTTCCTACAGCTAAGTTCATCTAAAACTGGTCACTTACTGTTACGGTAAATGTAGTGAACTCTCCTCCACGGTGAACTTTTGTATGTGCATGTTCAGAGAAAAAATCTACATGATTTTACTGAAGAGATGTTACTGTGGAGAGGTTTGCCTCTGACTTCATGTTTCTGGGTATTTTTAAATATACATATGTGTATATGTGCGTATATATATTTATTTATGTATTTCAAAATAAAAAGGTAGGATTCCCCCTCAGGCCATTCTTTCCATCTTAGATCCTATTCAGACTCACCCAGTTTGCCTCCAAATGCTAGATAACATCCCATTCACTAAATTATAATTGTATGTTCGTTACAATATTAATGCTTCAAAATGCAACACATTCAAATATACAGTATTAAGTGCTTAAATATCTTCCTGTGTTGTTACAGACTAATTTCTTCCTACATATACCAATTTATTTGAATGATCTACTGTTGGAATCTCTGGATTTTTTTTTAACATAGTTGTGTAAAGGGATGTCTCCTGATGCCTGTTAGAGTTTAATTTAGAGTAGTAATTAAACTTGAATACTGCCTCATAAACAAAAGATAAACAATAAACCAGCCATGTTCCCTGCTGTTTCATAGCTTTCTTTCCCAGATGTTTTAGCCTGATAATTTTTACATAGTGAACTACCTAACATGGAGTGCTACGGACAGAGGTCAAAGCCTAGTTCTTTGTAATGGTTTTATAAAAACTTTTCATTAATGAAATACTACAGGGTTTCCTTTGTGTAGCAGATAAAATTGTCAGATACTGAAAGACACTCATTAATTGACTTTTTAATTCTCTCCCTCTTGTTTATTAAGACAGGTCTTATTAAAAAAACCACAACCCATAAGCTTTATTTTAACTGTTGATAACCAAGAAATGTTTCTATTTCTTAATATGAGGGTCCCTAAACAGTACATTGGAATACTCTGTGTCATCCTTAACAAATAAAAATGCCCTTGCAGGAGCTGCCCTCTCCATGTTGATCCTAAGCAACTACGGAAATGTTCACAGTGGAAGGCTTTTAATTTTTCAAGCTGCTCCTCAGGCTGCCGAAGCTTGTGTGTCCATCTCTGGACCGCTCCTCTGTCAGCCATGATCTTTCTAATTGCCAGGTACTGGTAGGCCGTTCAGCTGCAGGAGCCATGTTATTTTCACTGGGTGGGGTAATTACTGAAAGCTGAGAATAGCTGCACTAAAGACACAGGGATACTTTCATGATCCCATTAGCATAAGAGAGGGTAAATTATTCATGCCAAGTGAGGATTCTATGGGGAAAAGTATAGTTAATGCACATAGTTTTTAAATGTATCCCTTTCTGCTCTGAGACTAAATTCTTGTTGGATTCAGTTCTCAGACATTTACGGGAAAGCTCTAGTGGCATGTTAGACGCAGTTCATCTCTCTCTGTTTGCAGCGCTCTCAATAGAGACCATCTGGCACAGATCCAAAAGGTGATTAAACAAAATGATCAGCTCTTGTTGCTGTGTTACATGTCCAATACTCTGGATTAAAAAACATGACCCACAACAGTCAGCTAACAAAATTTTTTTTTCTTCCTTTTTCCCGTTCCCCTGTAAGAATTCAGATGGTCCACAAATGTCTATGCCATCTTTGTGTCCTTATGGCCCATAATCATGAACAGGTTGTGCAAATGGCTCTTTCTGTAACACGGTCTGTTCCAGCAGCATAGAAACATTTCATATTAATTGGGTCAGTCTAATGTTCATAATGACATGGGGAAAAATTACCCAAATGTGTTCTTATAGTAAACACTTAAAATGTGCCTTTCTCCGATTAGAAAGTGAAATTTGACATCAGGCTCATGTAGCTGATTTATTTTTTAAGATGGACGAAAATCAAAGCATGACACTGTCATCTGCTTAAAATAGTTTAAAGCCTCTTCTAACCAAATAAAAAAAAAAGAGGGGGGGGAGGGGTGAGCTGTGGTTTAACACCACAATCAGCGAATGAATTTACAGTGCTATTCAGAAGAGTACTCCTTTATCATAAACAAGCTGATAATCACACTGAATCTAACTCACAATTAGCTCTTCCTTTGCTCACAGAGATCAGCATACATGTCCTCCTTAAGCCATGATATGTTGCTGTTGAGTCAGACAGAACGTTTGTATACCTTCTGGCATATTCAGAATGTAAGGGTTAATGCAATATATTTACCAGAAAACCCAGCTAATCAGCAAGGTAATTTTTCAAACCAATCCCTTCAATGCCTGAGTTAAGGTAAAAATGCCAAGACTGCGAAGAGGGGACATATGTATCTTATCTTTTTGGGGTTGCATCAAATGCCAAGTACTAGCGTAAATTCAACAGAAACCAGACATTGTTGGAAAGTAATTAAAGAAATATTGAAATTAAATCTACCATATGAGTGAAATATTTGTAGGCCCATTTTGTTGCATGCATAACAATTTGCATGGAATTGAACAGTATTTCTTTCTCTTGTACATCTAGAGTTGTACTTTGTTAAACCTGACAGAAAAATCACCTCTGTATATTCAGCCATAGGATTGGAGGGATCTATTTAATGCTGAGGGTATTTACAGTCCAAAATCAATAGGTTTACTTAGAAGAGATATTTATTAAAAAAAAAAAAAAGAGAGAGAACTGAAAGCCTTCAAATCTATGCCAAAAAAAACCAATTCCACTTTTAAAAGTTAAAAAGAACCATCATTAGCTTCCCTTACTGTGCAAGGTGGTTGTGGTTTAGACCCAGCTGGCAGCTCAGCCCCACACAGTCACTTGCTCATTCCCCTCTGCCAGTGATATGGAGGAGAGAATCTGAAGGGTAAAATTGAAAAAAACCTAATGGGTTGAGATAAAGACAGTTTAATAGGTAAAGCAAAACAAGGATTTAATTCAGTACTTCTCCTCAGCAGACAGGTGTTCAGCCATTTCAAGGGAAGCAGGGCTCCATCACGCATAAGGGTGACTTGGGACAACAACAACATCACTCTGGGCATCTTCCCCTTCTCTTTTCCACAGCTCTATATGCTGAGCAATACACCATATGGTGTGGGATATCCCTTTGGTCAGTTGAGGTCCCCTATCCCAGGTGTGTGTCCTCACAAGTTCTTGTGCGCTCCAGCCTCTGTGCTGGTGATACTGTGCAAGGGCTGCTCAGCAACAAAAAAACCCCCACCCCTGTGTTATCAACACTGTTTCCAGCACAAACAGAAAACATGGCCCCGTGGTAGCCACTGTGAAGAAAATTAGCTCTACCCCTACCAGAACCAGAATGAAGGTGAAAGACGTAGACGGGAGGTACCAACCTATCCAGAGGGCTCAGGGCAGGAGGGCAGGGTCGCCCAGCTCAGGGCAGCCCGGTGAAGGAAAGGGACCCCGGTAGCCTTGTAGGGCTTAAGGCTATTACAGGGCAACTCATGCTCTCTTATCATGCTGATTTTTGATTGATTTTTTTGCTTTACAGTACTTGTTGAAAGCCCTCTAGAGCATCAAACACTGCATTATTGCACCACACATTGTAGTATGCTGGCCTTTTGTCTTAATGCCTTGTCTTTTTGCCTGAGAAGAGGAGTGCTAACGACTCCTTGATCCTTACAGCCTCTGAGCAGATTCTATATCTATATAGCAGGGGAAGTAGGACAGGTGAAGAAGATTTGACAGCTGTGTTTATCTGACTTCACGTGATTTGAGGTGTTTGTTTATAGTTCTGAATTTTCAAACTGTTCTGATTTTGAATTACTGTAAAATGTTGTTTTTAATTTATAAAATCACCTCTCATTTAAGTACCTGATTGTGGGATATGAATAAACCTAAGTCTGGTGTCTAGATATACTTTCTTAGTGTTATTTGTAGTAACAGGTACTACAGGTTGTTAAAGCTGGACGTGAGTTTGCAGGAAGATTTATATAGGCTAAAGTGAATAATTTCTCCTGTTTTCTACCTTCCTATTCACTTAAGTTATTGTATGATTCAGATAGGTTTCTCATTCACTAAAAAATGAAGTCATCTACATGTAAGTCTTGATAAGCTGAGGATTTTTAAAATCAGATGAGTGTCTTTATATTTAGGATATCATCTTCAAATAAATGATTGCCATTTTAACCAGTGGTTTCTACTGGCTGTGAAAGTCTTTGTGCATGCAGTAAATGTAAAAAAGTATTTAGAAGTGTTTACAAGAATAAGAAAGTGCACTTGAAAACACATGTAGAAATTTAGACTTGCAACTTTCTGGTGGTATGTGAGCTATAAAAAAGCAATGTAGTCTAATACAGTAAGCTAATACAGGGAAACAGTGACGGCCACCTTAATTATCCCACTACCTGCAGGCATTATCCAAATAACAAATACGGTCACTGGGAAGACATTTGTTATTTTGGTGGGCTCCCCTGTAGCTTCTCATGAGGTAAAGGTATGTCTGTCTACCCAGGAACAACTAACAGCAGAACTGAGTCCGAGAGGACCTTGTGTAAGTTACGTGCCCTCTCTGACATGTTCTTTCCCCATCTGTACAATAGGCACTAGAGTTCTATGAATTGTATGAAATGGTCATCTGTTGTTGTGGACTGCTCTGATATTCCAGGAATGCAGGTTTATGTAGAAAATTCAAGTGTGTTCTTCTCTTAGCCTCCTTGGATTTCATAAAAAAAGCTCTGGATATACTGCATTTGTAAATTATTGTATTGTTAATTTAAAATCATTTCCTCTTTTTTCCACAAAGGTGAAAACATGTGAATGAAATAGTCTTGGTCTTTTAACTTTGTATTATAACTTTGTTTTTAATGGACAAGACTTATGAAGTAGTAAAAAAAGCATGGCATGGATCACATCACCACTTCTTTAGTGATGTTTCCATAAAGATGAAAAATCTAAAGTGGTGTCTCCAATATTTAAAAGTTTGTTGTATAATTATATATAGGTATTCCTTGTTTAGTGGTTTTGTTTCTCTCCCTCTGAACAAACATAGTAACTGTAGACCCAGGAAAACTTGGATTATGTGTTCATATTTAGCTCCTAGGGACTCAAGGGTAATGTTGGTTTTAAATAAGATTATAAAATGCACTGTTGGGGTTTTTTTTTTCCTTCTTTAGGAATTCCTTAGTAGTCCAGAGCTATAATGAGTTGTGATGCTTAGTGACCCTGCACATCAATAGCTCTGTCTTTTAAACATGGACATTGATTTTTCTCATCCTGGCATGAGAAGATGTAGCATACCTCCTGCTTTGTTGCCTATGAGTTTTCAGCATATGCAAAGGCAGTGGTGGCTAATAAAAGCTTAAGGCATCAGAGATGGCAGCAGTATTATGAATAGTCTGCTTCCTATTTAGGTGGTCTTTGTTAATTACGAAATACATCTTATCCATTTGAGGGGGAACTGATAACATTTTGTGTTCCTGTTTTAGAGTTGTTTATTACTGTTTTTAGTCTTAATAAGCACAATAATCTAGATTTAGTAGCTTGGCTTTCTACAGAACCTAAGAATAATATTTTAGAGGGCACCAACTAGGTGTCTTGATCACAGTTACAGTACTCATGAAAGCTCTGTCTTTTGTTCATGAATGAGTGGACAACTGTCCAGAGAAGATTTGAAGGAAGGCAGTGTGAGTCAGTTAAAAGCAGTTCTTCCTTCTCAGAGGAGAGAAGAAAAAGACACTATTCCCACAAGATCTTGATCTGTCTTGCATGGAATCATAAGCAAGAGCAGGGGTGCTACTGCTTTCAGATATGCAAAGTTTGGGTCAAATTCATCAAAATAAATGAAAGCAGAGCATGATTCTCCTATCTTAAAAAAAAATACACACAAAAAAACCCCCTGTTCGTTTTTTCTATAATTTCCTTAGGAACTACTGCCATTAAGACATGTAAGATCAACACAAAGACAGCCATAAAGTTCTAATACTTCCTAATACATTTTGGAACAAAATTTGATCATACCCTACATTCTAGAGGACAAATGTTAATAAGCACCGGGTTTTTTACATTTGCATGGAAAAGTTTTGAATCATTTTTTTCCTCTGGTGGTTTTTATATGTTAAATTGAGCTTCAGAGAAAAATTAGTTTGTGTTTCCAGTTCAGTTAATTTCTTGAAATGCTAACAGTTTTGAAAATTCCTCTGTTGGAGAGGATAAAGCTATGCAGTAAACTCAAAGGAATTTGACTGTTTCTGTTTGATTGTACTCAATATATTAATTTAGGTTGGTGTGGAGCTGGAGAAAGTAAATGATTCTTTGTTTTCTACTGTTACATATGGGTGGTTTATAAGTGACAGCCCCAAAGCCTGTCTGTTTTTAAGTTATTTGTGAAGCTGTCTTTACCCCAGCATGAGGAGCTAACACAGGGAAATTGTCTGGTAGCAGAGTTGGCACAATGGCCCTGGTCACCCTATTCCTACCTACAGCCGGGGCAGTGCGCCCAAGAAAGAGCAAGACAAAGTGGTTTCCCCCTGCTTCACTGACTTCCCAGCTGCTCTGAGGCTGAAGTCCATTGCGAACTCCAGATGCTCAAACTTGCACTGAGTGCTGTCCTAAACTGCTGGCCTCATAACTCATGGAATGAGCTCAAGTTGTTTTATGGATGGTTACCTTTTTACACCCTTGGCACTATACATTCCTCATGCACAGGCTAGAATTGGGGTCTTCTATTTTCTTGTGTAAACAAAGCATTTGCTATAACTGACAAGGATTGGTGGAGCAGCCATGAAAGCAAGAGAGGAGAATTCAGCAAATTCTCTATTAATATGTGATTTGTACCATGAATTTTTTTGACAACCCTGGCATTTAATACTTAAATAAGTAAAGAGTGCACTTTTCCTTATAATCTTGCATTATGCCCACCAGCTTACTCTGGCGACACTTGTTTAAGCAATTACACATGTTTAAATTTTCCTTGGGCCTCTCCACATACAGCTGCAAGTTGGTCATACCTTGACTAAAGGCAGCCCTCATTCGCAGGGAGTTCAGCAGAGTGAATATGGCAAATACACATATATAATTTTATTGCGGGACTTGGTGCTAAGGTTTTAAATAATTTACGAGCGTAAAATTGGGAAACTCACATGAACTCCCTCTCTAATTTTACACTCCTGCCTAAAGAGGATGGAACATAGCACAAATAGCACAAATCAAATTTTTTCAGCTTGAAGCTTCCTTCCTAATTCCTCCCACCTCAGATTTACCACTTACTGACGGTTCTCCATTTCGTGGGACTCCTGACCCTGTACATCTGTTAAAGGGGATAGTTTGGAATGAACACAGCCTCCTACTCAGAAGGACCGCAGTGTTCTCTTAGCTCCTACTAGATGCTTGAACAAGCAGAGGGCTTAAGTGAAATCCTTTAGCTGAGGCAAAATCTGTTCTTATTTAGGGACTAATCCAAAGCCTGTTAAATCAACAGAAAGAGACTTTGGTTGACTTCAGTGAGCTTTGGATCAGGCCCTTCCTTCCTAATACATCTGAAATCAATGGAGGTACATTGGGCTTCTGCCAGTTTAAAAAAAAAAAAAAGGGAGAGGGGTTGTCCTTGTGCTTTATTTGTACAGTACCTAACATATTGAGGTCCTGGTGCTCAAACAGTATCCCAAGGGCTTCATTGAGACAACAATAGTTTTGACTTGATTATACTGCTTGGTGTTCATGGACTTCCATTCAACTGGGTACATAATTCTCTCATCTAAAACAACCACGTATGCTGTGCATCCACCTCCTGCCCAAATATTATTTTTCTTTGCCAATGCTTTATATAAAGAAAATTCTTGCAAAAAGTAAAAAGGGAGGATGTCAGTTTTAATAGCAAGATTTCTTTCCCTGTTTTTCTGTGCTCTCAGATTGTTAATAAAGCTGTTTTGAATGAAAAATACTCAGGCTATAGTGCATGTAAAACCCAATGAGTGTAACTGTCAGTTCTCTGCCTTGAGAAAATTATTAGAGCCCCATGTGTTCTCTACAACCAAAGACTGTCACCTTTATATTATTTCTTCATTAATGCCTTTTATTTTTATTTCTCAGTATTGAGATGAAGTCCAAACTATATTCTGCCATTTATTAAAGATTAAAATGTAATAATTAGCATTATGGAGATGGCAAATATTTTTTAGGCAAGAAATGGCAAAGAACTAAAACTCCTATGTATATTTCAGCTTAGACTTTCCATTTTCAGAAGTTCCTAGAGCAGCTGAAGTAGGACCTCAGTCTGGCAAAGGTTATTACATTTTGGTACTCTGTATATTACAAGTCCTGTTACTGAAATCAAGAGGCCCACAGTAGTGCTAATATTGACCACTTCAGCCTTTGTAGCATTTGTTTTCGATTGACCCTTTTTCTCTAGTCATAAGCTACAAATATTTTCCTTAAAGTTGGTAAGTTTTTTCTGCTTTACCTTATTAGACTTTTGATTAGATTTCATTTGCTTTTGAGTTCATGCACTTAAGATTCATTTTGTGTATTCAGACACTTAGCATATTTTGTGCAAAACATCTGTCACAATGTGAAAATGCATTTGAGTAAGAAAATATTTCTGGTTCATATCTTTTTTTTTCAGTGGTAAATTTAGACATATATTTCTAGATGCAAAGTGTTAAACTTAATAATGTTTTATTTTAATAGACGTATTTAGTCAGCAGTCTTTTATCCCTTTTGTGTAAAAAGATAAATTCCATAAGTTTATAGTATTACAAAATTAAGCTTTGATTTAGGGGTTACCAAAATGCCTAATGCATATAGATGTCTTTCATTTTAGGGAAACAGGCATAGGTTGTTCTGTGCTAGCATCCTGTGTGACTTACAATTCTGTATGTTCTGTTCCTTGCTTGTGAAAGGATCTTAAAAAGAAAAAAATTACTGCAATGCCCCTACTACATCCAAGAGAAGCAACAATGCAGTTTTCCAGTTAAAAAGGCATAACAAAGACCATCATATTAGTGTAGAATATTTCTTAGATTTTAATTACTTACAAATTTAATTACTTACTGTTTTCTTTCAGTTTTAAGGGAACTTCTCTTAAGTTCACAAACTTACTTTAGACATAGTTATACTGTGTATCTTACACTCTCTATGCTCCTGTTTTCTCCTTTCTTCTCTCAGAAAAATGAAACTCATCCTACCTTATCTATTTCAAGAATATCTTCTGTAGTGCATATCTGCAATGATAGATGAAATGCTTTCATTTATTTGTGAACTGNTTCTATGTATGAGCAAGGTTTTATGAAAGAAGGGCTTTATTGATTTCTCGTTTTTGTTTTTAAAGATCTTTCATTCATGCTGTTAATCTATAACTCAGGCTTAGCTACAATTTTGTCCCTTTTTTTTGTTATTTTGTTTTCCCATCTGAATCTGAATTTGGGCAGGCCTTTCTAATCTGGTAATTCATCACTGACATTCAGGGTTTGGTTTCAAACCCCTCTCTACTTTCTTGTAAACTAATCCTACAGTCCTAAGACCACCAAAGAGAATGTCATTTTAGCTAGAAGTCCACATTGTCAGAATTCAGGTTTACTGTACGCCAATTAACCCTCCTTTAAGCTCTTCCAAATGGCTATCAATCTGGTTTGTTTAAAAGAAATAAGCTGTCCTTTTATTTTAGAACTAGTAAAGAATTTTACATCTTTCTAAAGCAATTTTCTACATTCTTATTGACTTCATTGATGTGAATGTAAAGTACACAATAGGTCAAAT
The DNA here is from genome assembly GCA_013389985.1 of Dryoscopus gambensis. NCBI lineage: Eukaryota > Metazoa > Chordata > Aves > Passeriformes > Malaconotidae > Dryoscopus > Dryoscopus gambensis. The sequence continues at coordinate 48,733 of WEIT01021315.1, forward strand.
TCTGACTTCAGTGGGAGTTGGTGGGAGCACAGTCTGTACATCTGAAGGCAGAATTGATTCAATCTTAGCGTGCCTGTGCAGCAAAAAAAATCTCTATATAATATGTCTTCAAATAATCTGAGTCTTCAAATAAATTGAGATTTGAGTTTGTTTCTCGTGCTGCTTTCATGACTGCCTTACACAAACTCAGAGGAGGTGCTCATGTTCTTAGGAGGTGTGTGAGTGTATTTTCTTGCCTTGTTTATTCACTTATAAACATTTTACATGCTTCCTTAGAGAACTTCCTTGTAAGGTTCAGTTATTCTTAAGAGACTGAGAACTCTGTCTAGCACGTAATTTGTAAACTATGCAAAGAGCACCCTGCAGCCGAGGCAAACCCTAGAACCATCCACTTGGACCTGCTTTGCTTGCCACTGTAGTACTCCTGGATGTAAAGGGTCCTGTACCATGGCTGTGATAAGCAGGATACACTCATGCATGACCGGATGTGCAGTGGAGGATCCATGTATTCATCCTCTGTTCCAGTGTTCCTTCAAACTGCTGTTTGTTATTGCATGATTAATTTTATTTTACATCATTTGAGAAGGATATTGTTTTTGAACGTAAAAAACCCCAGCATAATATCCTCTGCTCTTATGCCTTCT
>WEIT01021317.1:0-15201 GCA_013389985.1 Dryoscopus gambensis
TATCACTTTCTGATGCCCAGCAGTGGTCACAGAGTAAAGATAAAAGTGACTCAAGCAGTGATCCCATTGACTCTTGCACAAAGAGATACTCTGGTAATACTGAGAGTAATGGAAGGTCAGAGTCCCTGGACATGTTTGGTGAAATGAATTCCTCGAGTGAGAAGCGGGACAGTGATGCAAGTGGGAATAAAAGAAGAAGCTTTGAAGGCTTTGGAACTTACAGGGAAAAGGACATACAGCCCTTCAAGACAAATAGGAAGGACAGAAGTACTTTTGATTCTTCAGCCTCTTCAGGTAAGCTTTGTTTTATTCTTATTTACCTTACTGCACTTAAATATCAGTGCTGAGCAAAGAGGGACTCATCATTTACAGCAAATACATTTATGAGTCAATAACTTCTCTGGCTTTTGAAACTGACTGTCATTCTTCATCCAAACTTAGGGGAGATCAACAGGAAAGTTGGCCACATTTTGAGCTCACAGCTTTAAAAGTCTTTGAGTTGTTACCCAGCACTTCTATAAATATTTGTCCTGCTTTCACCTATCTCTTGTAGCTTGTTGGACTTCTTCCTAAAACCTCACCATTGCATTCTGCAACAGCAGCAATTATAATACCTGTTGACAAGGTGGGCATCCCCCTGATCAGTGTCTAACACCACATGATCAAAGTCACTGTCCAGCCTTTGGGAGAAAAGCAGAGAATCTTTGCTCCTGTTCGTAAAGTGACCAAAACCCATTTGTTGATGGGATGGACCAGAGAGGGGGACACTTGTGAAGCTGTGTCACTGTCCCATTAGTGTGGTCTACTGCTGATCCAGAGCCACCCGCCATGGTGATGGCTGGGCTGAATATCTGGAGATCCTGCGTACAATCTTAGTGTAAATTTGTCTCTTCCAGTCGGCAGGTGTCATGTAAAATAATTATCCTGAGCTTTGAGTGGCTGTGCGAAGGGACCGGAGTCATGGAAACCATAAACCCTTGCCGATTGACTCTGAAGAGTTTTAGGTCTCATGACTTGGAAATATAAGCTGGGTAGATGAAGAGGGAGGAAGCTCCTTCCGGCTGCTAAGGACATCTGTTCCTCTCCTGCAGAGGGGGGAAAAAGGGAATCTGAATCCTGTCTGAGAGACTGAATTGTACTTTACAATAGGGAGCTGCTTTTGTGATGACACAGAGGCAGGTGTTTTGCTGCATTATAAATGAATTTAGCTTGGGAGCAAGCCCGGTGCTCCTACACCATCAGATGTTTATCACAAAGCAGATTTCACACTTAGTTCTGGAAAAGGGTGAGCTTTGCTAAACCAACCAGTGGTGGATGAGATTCTGATGTGCGAAAAAGGAGCTTCAAAGAAATGTAGTTGATGGTCTTCAAAATTAAAAAAGAATTAACTGAGAACACAGAGGGAGCAGAGAATTTGTATAACCTGCCAATGTAAGGCTCTAAGGTTTTTACTGACTTGTGAGTGATCGAGTTCCAAAGACTGCTCATGTTTAAGCCACCTAAACATTTTCAGTTCCTTCCCCAAGATCAGAATCCAGACTATAGTAGTGAAAGGCAGTCTGAAATGACAGATTACCCCATGAAAACATTCCCATTCATGATTTTGTATTATATTAGATCAGCTGTGACATCAAAAAATGATACATCTAAAAATAGGGGGAAAGAGATTCAAATCAGTCTCTGAAGGTAAGAGTTGCAACATGCCTGACAAAGAACAAAAATATTCTCCACCAAGTGTTGCAGTGGCTATTTCATTAAGGAGGTTGTGTCCTGGCACATAGGATTAAAAGTCCTCAAAATGTTTAACAAGTTTATTTTTCATTTTGTTTTTAATGGAAGTTCACAGTTTTCACAGTTTGATAACAGTCTTCCCATTTGTAGCATTTTTACTTTTTGAACGCAAGATGTTTGCTAAATCTGTAATATTCAATATATTTCACTAAGGCATAGCAAACTGTCAAAATTCTCAACACTGTTGAACTCAAAAGCATTTCCAAAGCAGGGGCATGATCCCCACCAGGCTGACTTGAAGATGGAAGTAGTAAAGAAAACGTCGATTTCACGTTATTTTCCTTTGGTTTATTCCCCATGATGATAAAAGTATAAGACGGAAGGCTAGAACTTGCAGTAGGAGCTCCATTAGATTTGCAGTTTAAACTTTTTAAACTGGTTCTCATTTAAACTGAAATTATTATATTTATTTATTTTTGCTCTTCATGGTTACAGCCGCATAGCGTTCCCTATGACCTAATCCATTAAATCTCAGATTATTAATTTATTTCTTCATTGTCATGCTATTATTTAGATGGAAAAATCATCAGCAGTTGCTAAGCAGAGCCAGATAACCAGAGCCATACCTTCCACTACAAGGAAAAATACTAAGACTAAACAGCTCTTCCAAGAAAGGCCTGGAGCCAAGACTGCTCATTAAAGCCTAGGACCATCTGTCTGCTTCTGACTGCCCAAGATCTCAGTGCAGCTTTTTTTCCCCTCTGCCTTTGACCTTCACTGAGATTCCCAGCAGAGGTCTGCACTTGAGTCTAGCCATAACTATTTAACCAGTTCCCACAGAGGGAGGATTACACTCTTCCATGATAACCCTGACCTTCTTCCTCCTAACTCACCTTGCATTTCCCTGAGGAGGTTAAACAGGGATTGACTAATCAGAGAAGTACTTTTTTAGAAAGATTTTTTTTTAGAAAAATAAAAGGTAAAAGAAAAAAAAAAAACCTATGAGAACATATATGTCTGTTCCAGTAGGGAACTTCCATAGCCTGATTGCTCTTTCCTTTTGGTATTTGCCATCTTTCACAAGTTAAAAATAATATATGAGAGAGATAAGAGGAGACATCCTGAATATTCTGATGAAAGCTGAAAATAGATTTATATCACAATTTCAGTGTTATCTTTACTGCATGGGTATTTTGGTGGACTCAGTACTGCCATTTGCAACTTCATTGTGTGCTTCTGGAGATAAAATACATAGCAAAACCTACCCATACTCAGTGGATATGAGAGGATTGAGAGAACCATTAATTGTTCTTTGGCATTTGGGCACTGCAGTTTGTTTCAGTGTGGTGTGCAGCTGCAGGTACCACTGTATTATTGTTAATTTATGTCTTTGTTTGTGTTGTTTTTAAAAAGTTTGGTGTTCCTTGGTGATAAGTATTGATCCTGCATATGGTAGAAAAGAGTCCTGTTGTGTGATCTTGGAGCTTAGGTGTGATTTTACTGTCTAGAAAGATATATAGGACAAAAAGGGAACAGTTGTCGTTACCTTTTGGAGAAGCTGTTTGAAGTCCTGGTGCGAGAAAGGTGCCTGGCACAGCTTGCCCAGGGAAATTATGGATGCCCCATTCCTGCAAATGTTCGTGTACCAGATAGGGAGGGGTTTGAGTACTTGGTCTAGTGGAAGGTGTCCCAGCTCAACCTGGGGGTTTGGGAATAGATGACCTTTAAAGATCCCTTCCAACCAAACTATTCCATGCTTCTGTGATTAGATGTAGAGATCTGAGCCCAAAGTGAAGGGTGCCGTTGAGAAACCGTCACCAGTCTCTTTGGTTGGTCAAAACAAAAGTCCATTTCTTGTCCTGCACCAACCTGGACTAACACTGGCCATTCTTTAGAGGACACCTTGTGGGCTTTGACTCAGTTCACATCTTTTGGGACCACTTTGGGTTAAATTTGCAGTGTTAGTATACGTGGCTTATTTCCTGTGGCCTGACTGTTTCCACACCATTGTTCTGGAGAAGCTGGTGTCCCTTCCATAATAGCGAGTTAATAACTCTTCCCACCCACTCCTCATGACCTGTTGCTTCCTGATTCCTTTTCCTAAAATTGCAATTTTTGCCAAATTTCTTGTGCTCGTCTAACCCTCCTCCATTTAAAAAAGACTAATTAATCAAAACTAATTACACACTGCTTTTCTAATTAGCTGAAGACTATTCCAATGGCATTAGCCTGGCCTACAGGCAAGAATACAGCAGAAAGTGTTTTAGATGCTGCCTTGCCACAGACATAATGTCACTTGGGCACATCCTAGACTGAACTGTCAAGTTGTGTGCAGCAAGCATTGGCTGAGTTGACTCCCTCCTTCCCAGAGTCAGAGATACAACACAAACACTTTTGAAACGGTCTTGGAGTCCCTCTGGCACTGTGTGACCTGAGGCACTGTGCACAGCTGGATAGCTGAGCCTTTCATCTGCTTTCCAGGAGTTACTAATGCCCCAGGTGAGGGACCCAGGGAGAGGTCACAGATTGGTGCTGCAGCTGGGCTGGGGAGACTGAGAGTAGAGCTGTGTTTCAAAGAGGCCCTTGTGGCAAACTCCACATCTCCTTGTCACGTGTCTGCCTGTTTCATGACGCTGGAGAAGAGGCTTCCATTGCTGATCAGCAGTCTCAATGCCTTAGCTTGTGCCTCAGAAAAAAAGCAAGACTGGTTGCCTCTTCCCTTTTTCCTTAGGTGGAAAAATGAGGAAAAGCAGGTTTAACCTTTTAAGGTGCAGAGATAAGATGGCAATTTGCACGTACAACCTGTCAGATTATGTCCTAGTTGCAATCACTGCAGGCCGGGATGTAGCTGGAGGTGAAGCAGAGGTTGAGAGTTGCTATATGCAGGACTCTATTTCTGCTTTTCTTTGTAGTGAGACTAATCAAGGTCTGTGCTACCTTACTGTCACAATATTTCTGCCTCCTGGTTTTTTTAAACAATGGTTATAAACAAAGATTGTCTTGCTTGCGTATTGGGCACCATGGCTCAAAGATCAGCTAGGAAGTACATTGGTTTTATCAGATACAGCACAGACACCATGCATAATAAACTTACAGGAATATAAAGTTAATCATATGCAGCTATTAGGAAAGCAGTAATCATCAGTCTCTGAATACTGGATAGCTAGCATGACAAGCATGCTTTACAAATTAATGCCTAACTTGCCTACAAGCCTCCCAGGCCTTCCCCCCTCAATGTCCAGCAGTGCTACAAGCTGAATTTCTTCTGACTTGACCTTTCCTCCTCATTTGGTTTGTATGGTGCTGGTTTTACTCTTGAAGGAACAGTATCAGCTTTAACTCTCATCAGGCACAATTTTACTCCGAGAAGGGATCAGTATTTCAGTAGTGGGTAAGCATATTTGTTCTTCTTAACATATGTGGCAGATATGGGTAAATGGTGTTAGCCAGCTGCCTTATTAATTAAACTTTGCTGATTTTTCATGCAATAATACTTTCCACAAGTAATTTATTATTTTACATAGGTCTGGAATCACAATGTTTGTTCATTATCTTCAGTGAACGTGTCATTTCAGTGATAGTGGAAACAGTAGGACCACACTCTTGGACCCACTGATTTGGATCACTTATGGCAAGAAGGATGTTGAGGTGCTGGAGCATACAGAGAAGGGCAACAGACCTGGAGAAGTGTCTGGAACACAAGTCTGATGAGGAGGGGCTGAGAGAGCTGGGAAAGGGGCTCAGCCTGGAGAAAAGGAGGCTCAGGGGGAACCTTCTGGCTCTGCACAGCTCCCTAACTAGAGGGTGCAGCCAGGTTGGGGTCAGTCTCCTCTCAGGTAACAAGCAATAGGAAAAGAGGAAATGGTCTCAAGGTGCTCCAGGGCAGGTTTAGATTAGATGTTAGGGAAAATTTCTTCATTGAAAATGTTGTCAAGCATTGGAACTGGCTGCCCAGGGAAGCAGTGGAGTCACTTTCTCTGGGAATGTCAAAAAAACATGCAAAAGTGGTGATTAGAGACATGATTTAGTGATGGGCCTTGTCAGTGCTGGGGGAATGATTGCACTCGGTGATCTTAGAGGTTTTCTGCAGCTTTAATGATTCTGCATTTCTATGATCATCATGTGTGATGAACATTCTCTCATCTGACCAGCTTAAAGATGTAAATCGAAAGCTTTTACTGGCTGAGTCTTGCACATATACTCATGGAGGCACCTTCACACACTGAAACAAGACAGAAGAAGTGAATATCAGGTGATGAACGAAGTTGAATAGATAGCCAGCAAAACACACAGATAGGTCACCTGGCTTTCTTTGATAGCAAAGATTTGACTCAGCAGGACCTGTATTTTGTATGGCATTATGTGCATCAATTCAGAGACAGACTGATGCATGGTCTGGGATTTGCAGACCCATCCTCCATATTGTAGTTTTCGCATGTAACTGCAGAAAAAATGTCTTAATTGCAGTTAACCTCAGTGTTTGACTGGGTAAAGGGGATAAAAGCAGTTTCCTGCCATACAGTGCCACAGTGATCTCTGGTACTCACCGATGCCCAGTGAATGCAGCGTTAGACCCACGGCAGTGCATGAAGTGGATGGGAGAAGACCAGGTAAGAACTTCACTGACTGAGGATGTATAGAGCATTAGTCACCCTCCTTTTCCCAAGCTCTGCCTCTGCTGTGGTTTTCTCGGACACCCCAGGCTCCTTCCAGCAACTGCAAAAGTTTTCCAAGCCCCAGTGTTAGGAGGGAGTTGTTCCCTCCCACTGTGTCCTGTGGTGAGGGACAGGCGCTGTACAGTTACAGGGTGAGTGTTTGTGCCATCTGGCCCATAAAAGTTACCATCGGAGCTTTAAAAAATACCCATTATTTGTAAATACAGTTACATTCATCAAAACAGCTGTTTAGGCCACTGAATGTTTAGGAAACCAAACAAACCAAAACTACTGAAACTACTTCCAAAAGCATTATCTGGCCCATTTAGAATAAATGTCCTTCTTGTTTTCCACTAAGCTTTTTATCAGTCCTGTGGAGAGGAGACCAAGCCAGCATGACTGTTACTCCTTTCTGCCTATGGTGTATCCTAAAGGGACACGCTGCTGATGGGGGAAGTGAAGCAAAGCTCTCCTTGAAAGTGTTTTGACTAAGGCAATTGAAATACAGTGAGTTTTGTCGTCGTTGTTGTTTTAACGCTACCTCTCGATTTACTGTGCTGCTTCCAGTGTCTGTACTGACCAAGGAGAGAAGGAACAGGAGGGAAGCTGGACTGGGAGAGGAAGCAGGACCATTTATCACCCAACCTAACTTTTATTTCCTCTCTTAATGATTGTATGTTTATTGCGCTGCCTGAGGCTCAGTACAAAGTCTTTTAGACCAGCGATGAATTAATCAAATTAAATGCTGTGACCCTTTTGCTTTTTGGGAGTGTTACAAGCCTCCCAGCACCCTGCCTAATTTCTGCTTCTTACTTTGCTCTCCGTCCAACAGTCAAGCAGTTCTTCCTTCACAACTTGGCGTCTCCCAGCTATTTATCTTCACTCTCTCTGGCCAATGCCAGAATGTCTTGTTTGAAGTTTTTATTCAGACCACTGCTAGTTTATGAAGTTGTGCAGATTCCACGTTGGGTGTGCAGCTGCTTCACGTCAGACACAATTGGCCTCTGCTGGGCTCTTGGCTTTAAAAGGCAATAAAGAATCACGGCCAGATTCTCATCTCAGCCCAGCATAAATCAAGCGTCTCCCCATTGAAATTAGTGAGGTTGACTTCAGGAGTGAAGTATCTTCTGAGGCAAAAAGAGAGTATGGGGCTGGAAAGTTCCATCCGCTGCTTCAGTGGCACATCAGAGCAGGACACTGGGCACGCCAGGGTCCTTGTGTCTGTGTTCAACCTGCCAGATGCTGAAAACATTTGGTTCAACATTTATAAGATTTTCTTAGCTTAGGGGAAGTGGGTCTGTTAAGACTTCGATGGTGCCAGCCTGGCTACTCGTGTAAGTGGCAGTTTAAGAAGAGTTAGAGAGAAAAGTGTGTCTTTTAGCTCTGGACTACACACAAGACTGTTTCTTGGCACTGATAATGTAGGTGCAAGATGAGGTCTGTTCAGATGCATGGAGGAGGTAAAACAAAGCAATGGCCGCACCTTCACTATAAACCTGCTGATCAGTGTGACTCAAAGCTGGGCCCAGGAAAATCCGAGCCTAAGGTATCTGTCAGTGAGAGGGATCCTAATGCACTCAGAGCAACCTGCATCCTGTCCTACTCAGCTGCAAAAGTGAGTGTTGGGGTTTGTGACCTCCAGAACATGATCTGAGGCTGCTCCTCCATCCCCACTGCCTTCCAGGAGTTTTATATCCATGTGTCACAGCAGGAGAAAACTTAAAAGGGCTCAGTCTGCCTGATTGCAATAATGATGTTGGACAACAAAAGGAAAAAGAATGTCCTGTTTTAAGGTCTCAACAAGAAGGAAGTCAGAATAATTCCCATATAGATCAAGGGCTGAGGGGAGGGGTGGGAAAGAAAAGCTTTTACTGTCCATGGAGGAGTCTTTACACAACCTCAACGGCTTGAAAAGACCCAAGGACTCATAATAATAATAATCATTAGTGATTTGTCATTGAGAACATGCACCTGGGCATAGATCCCCATAGGCTTTTGCAGCTGCGCTGAGTCTGCCCAAGCTTTCTCATGGTGCAGTGCAGATTTCAGGAGGCTTCAGGAGTATGTGCAATGCAGAATTAACTGTCAAGCAAGGGCAGGACTGGATGGCTCGAAGGGATTTGCTAATGAGCTATCAAGCTGTGGGTCACTGGTTGAAATTTAATCTGTAAGAACAGTGACAGAAAATCAAATCAAGGTGCTGACGTCAGAGTGATGCTGGAGCAGTGGTGAAAGCATTGTTGGTGCCTTATGCAGCACACAGAGGCAGCTTAAACAAACTGGGAGCAAACTGTGAGGAGCTTGTAGGGTTGATCCCAGCTGCAAAATACAGCTCAGTCAATTTGTGTTACACCTGTAGGTAGCTCACTTGTCTTTGTTGTCATTCACAAGCAACTGCACTATCTCCTCAAAGAATCTGACCCAAACTCAGCCTCATGTAGAACTGAAAACAGACTTGTGGAGACACCTGGGTAGAGTTTGCTCAGCAAAGAGCACCACAGAATGTGAATCAGCAATGTACCACAAAGCTCAGTAGCTTGTGGTGCTGCTGATGGAGTTTTTATTGTGAGTGGGTCCTACACTGAGGTCAGTAGTAATAACTTTCCCAACCCCAGCTCCCGAGGAAATTTGATGGTTTCACCATAACTTTCTGAGGGGATGGAGAAAGCCCACATTACTGCAGGCTCTTAAACCAGCTCTTATGGTTTTCATGGTTACCAGAGGAAAGGTTGAGGAAGGAAGCTGCAGGAGCACCAGATGCCCTCAGCAGTGGTAGTGGTACTGGGTATGTGGGTTAGCATATTGGCTCAGGAAGGCTTATTCTGGTGCTTCTCACCCTTCTGATGTTGTCCTCTTCACTGAGTTTTTAGAGGGAATTCGGTGGTCCTTCCCCTGGTCCCAAGCAGCTGAGCTGAGGATACAGAATTTCTCCAGATGGCACAGACTTGCCATTACAGCTCTGTGTCTCTGGCCTTCCCCGCCTCCACGGTAGGCAGGAAAGGGAGCAATAGTCAGCACTGCTTTTCATGCCAGCTATGATTAGTTGGCATAAAGAGCACCTAAGTAAGTGGACACAGCCTTTGAGTTGCTTGGTTTGCTAAAAAAAGGAAAGAAAAAAAAATCCCTGGACTACTCCAAGGTGTCTTTGCTGCCTGAAGTCTCATCTGCACCAGTAAAAACCTGGGATGAGGTCAGTTGCAGAAAGTTTGTCATCCAGATATTTATTTAATTTTTATTTTAAAAAAAAGTCTTGGAGAGCAACAAGTTAAAAAAAAAAATTGTTTAACTCCAGATTCATGCAGATTTCCTGTTTTGCTTCTTAACAAAACCTCAAAACCACTTCGAACAAGTTTCCCACCTCAGCCGAGGGTGGAGTTGTGTACGCCTCACACGTGGCCTCCAGAAGCGCACCCAGGGAGAGCAGCACACCTCCTCTGGCACTGTGGGGCCGAGTTTACTGCTCGCAGGGCAGTCAACATGTGTGCCTATGCTTGGCTGCCCACAGGAGCTTCTGACTCAGCCAGCTACGCTGGAAAACTTTAACTTTCCTATTTCCAGCAGAACAGACTGAACAGCAGAGATGTGTCAGGCAAAAACTGGAAGCAGTTGATAAAGGGATGCCTCCCCAAGATATTAGGCAGATATCGGCTGCTGTCAGTACACTGCTGTAATTTCACTGATTTGATCTGCTGAGACAACATCTCGGTAAATAAGAGGAGCAGGGAAATATATTGCGCTGAAATTAATGGTTTGCTGCCTGATCTCCTCTTAAATGAATTCACTGCAGTCTGAAGCAATGTGTGTGTTTTGCAAACCCAGCATTCCTTGGCTCCTACACTGCATCATGACATTACTTTAGGCGCTGAGGAAGATCTTATTTGTGATATAGTAGTGTAGCCTGGGAACTCTGGATGGAGTTATGGCATTTGGGCGTGTAATTCTAAGTAACAATAAGCAGTGCTTAACATTTCCTCCCACATGAGAAGCGCACCCATTAAAAGTTTAGCCAAGTCAGCTGTGCAAGTTCTTGCACAAAAAGACAAACTGCTAAAGAGATAATAGGAGCCACTCTTATGTTGAAGAGTGGGTAGAGCATGCATTACCCAAATTCCCCTTCTCTTGCTGCTAATCAGTGCAGAGTCTTGCTGAGATCAAATAAACCCCTAGCAGGTAAAAATGGTGATAAATCAGGCTCAAGCCTCGGTTCAGAACTCATGAGTCATTTTCTCAGCTCTGTTCCAGAGATAGTGCATAGCTTGAAGAAGTCAGTGAATGTGATTTAGACCATTCATGAGTCAACTTAAGTCCATGTGAGAATGACCTAGGTGTGTCTAAGTCCCAGGGAATGGCTCAGTCTGTTTCATCTGAAGAGGAACCTACCTCCCAGAGAAACCGATTGTTATATATGAATCTGGACAGTGTATTTTAGACCTAAGAGTAACTTAAACACATAAGCATATGGTTTCCTTTGTGTTCAGTGATTGACAGCCTGTGACAGTCCATCATGACTCACAGGTGGCTAAGAAGATGCCGATATTTCCCAAGGTATTGAAAAGGGCCCACCTCATTAAGCCGCAGTTTGACCAAACCCATCAGTTTCAGGTGATATCGAGCTAGCACAGAACACTTCAGCAAGAGAAATTTGGAGCATGCTCATAATCCAAAGCAGAGAGACAGTCTATGACTCTGAACTGCTTGATTCAGGCTGGTTTGTGGTCACACAGCTAAGAGCTGGGAGCAGCTGGAGTTGGCAGACCAACCCACACCACACAACACTTGATACTGATCTCCACTGGACAACATCTCCCCGTAGACCTGGTGTAAAATTCTAGGTATTTCTGGGCTTGTAGGTTCAGGGTTTTGTGTTTGGGATTTGTTTGTTTGTTTGTTTTTTATTTGTTTGTTTCATAATACAGATGCCAAAATGTTGGTTTTTTCTGCAACTGTCTGCTTCCTGTGTGCTCTGAGGAGTGACGAGGAGGGCTGTTGGGGTTTGAGGCTTCAGGCTAGCACTGCAATACGGTACCAGGTAAAGAGCCAAAGCTGCGTGGTGCTTGTCCAGGCTGGGCCTGGAGCAGAACCTGCAGCACACAGGTCAGCTTTGCCATGCCCAGCCTTCCCCTCAGATGGAACAAATGGCTCCCTAATGGCCAGCTGACGACCGCACAGTGTGCAGGACCTGGGTACCAGGATACAGCAGACATGCCAGACATGTCAGTCTGGCAGTGTGGAAGCACCCAGGCATTCCTAAGTGGCAGCTAAGTCTGGGTCACCAGGGAATGCCTGTTCCCCAGCCTAACTCAATCCATGCCATTTATCTGCTAGAGCTCTGAAATAGAGCTTTACAAGCAAAAGACTTTCCCATTTACTGGGTTGGTCTCTCTAGTTTCTGCACCCCACACAGCTGGTTGCTGAGTGGTTGACCTTAGTGCCTCCACTCCAGCTTTACCTGTCTCCTGGAATAGATGGGGAAACAGGAAGTGCTGGGGCCAGACCCTCTTGGGCTGGACAGCCTAGATCTCTATGTTCCTATTTTCGGGATAAGTGCTCAAATCGTTAACATCTTGTGCTTCCTCCCACTTATCCCACAACCCAGGTGCTTGCCCTTCAGAGGGGAATTTATATTTTGATTTCCACATAAGGAGGTTTGCACACTGTTGAGCCTTGAATCAAGCAATTACCTGGTCACACTTGTGAGAATAATACTTCCTAGTGCTTATGCCTAGAGTGGCTGCATGTAACCACACTAAATCATCCCATGAAGGGCCTACAGCTCTCCGTTCTGTTGATGGAGAACTGTGTGAACATCACTTGGGTCCTACTTCAGAGGCATCTGTCACTGCCTTGCCTGTATGGTTTGCACAGACACCTGCCCTTAGAGATCTGAATCATTCTGCTGGAGCCATGCACTTATTTTATTTCAGATGTTGCAATGAATAAATTGAGTGCCTAAAGCAGGCAGTCTCAATCTGGCCTTCAGGGTCTCCACGTTCACTGGCTGATATAATGAGATAATAGTCCTTGCCCAACTCATAGAGCTGTTGCAAGGTTTTTATTAATTAATACTCGTAAGGCTTTGAAACATAGGGAATGAAATGGAATTTACAAACCGAGTGTATTATTATGACTTGATGGCACTTTCTACTTCACTTTCACACCACACCTGAGCACAGCACAGGGCGGCTGCATCCTCTGATTCATCATGAATCATGAAGAAGGATACTTAAAATGTGGATGGTATTGATATATTTACACTAGTTAAAATGTTACAGGGAAGAGGGATTAATTCTCACTCCAAGAATGCTGTCCAAAGTGCTGGCAGCTCTCCTTTTCTTTTAACTCTCGGTATTAAACAATCTCTAGTGGAGTCTTCAGTCAGCTTGTACTCAGTGTTCAAGCAAGGTGTGCCAGAACGGAGCTGGAGATGTGAGACTCCTACCAGGATTTGCAGAGGACCTAATTACTCCCCAGCGACAGTGTTGGCTAGCACAGATTCTCATTCTCAGCACTGTAGTCCCCCAGGTAGCTTTTGGTCTTCCATTTCTCTAGCATGATTGATGTTAATTATAGCCATGCAGCTGCAGTGGTGGGCAAGGCACCCAGGAGAAGTTGGTATCCCCAAAGTCCTCCCTGTGCTTAGCATCAGATTAGCACACAAAACTCCTTGGGCTAAGTCCCTTGGCAGGTCACACCATTTCATCAAGTTACAAACTAGCTCATTAGGTTCCCAGTCATATTCCTCCTATATGTAAATTCTTAATGAAAAAATATTATAAACTTATTCACTAAGCACTTTGCCTCCACTGCTATATGAAGCACATGTAGAGGCTGCAGGGTAAAGACAGGAAAGGGAGCATTTGCCACTAAACTGTGTAACTCCAGATGATGTCACTAAACACCCAAACTGGTCATCAGGAAGAGATGGCCTCTCCACTGGTCATCAGGAAGAGATGGCCTCAGGACGAGGTGGCTGAAGGGCCATCCAGATGTCTGGAGTGATCCTACCAGTAGATCTCCTGAACCAAGGATACATCTTTTCATGTGCATAGCATATTTTTATGCTCCTGAGAGTGTGTAAGAAGAATCCTGGCTTTGCTGCCTGGCCCTCATGCACAGGTTCTGGTAGTGCTCTGTCTGCTAAACTGGACCCAATATAGGACCCTTCAAACAGATGGACATTCATTTTTCCAACGTCTTTTTGTAACTAGAAAGCATCATCCTTTCTGTTATTATCCCAGAGAAGCTGTGGCTGCCCCAGCCCTGGAAGTGCCCAAGGCCAGGTTGGATGGGTCTTGGAGCAACCTGGGATGGTGGAAGGTGTCCCTGCCCATGGTCCACTGGTCTTTAAGGTTCCTTCCAACCAAAGTCATTCTATGAATCTGTGATTATCATCCTTATGCCTTATGACATTATCAAAGTAGAATTTACATTTGCCCCCAGGGGCAGTGTCTAATTCAGGGAACAAGAGATGTGCTGAACACCAAGTAAAATTTTAAATTCTCTGGCGGTCAGTGGAGTCTCAGGTAAAATGGCCAGTTTTAGCCAAGTTCAGACAGGAATGAATGTCACAAGAGCATGTCTCCCAGTGAGAATTCACAAGCTAGTGGAGTTTGTGCTCTTGTTATAAATGCTGTTAAATATTCTGCCTAATTTGTACCTGGTGCTTTTCAGCAGTAAATCTCAGACTAGTTTTACAAGAGAGGTCAGTATCTTTACCCTCATTTCACGGGTGGATAAACCAAGGTGCAGGGAGGTCTAATGCCAGAAGATTGGTGTCAGAGAGAGAAACAGCTAATTGCAACAGACTTAAATGCATCATTGTCCATGGGTGTCATCATTCTTATTTATAATAATTCTTATTGCACCATCAACCATAGACCTGTGCAGACTTACCAAAGACAGGAATAGAACAGTACTGACCTCTTCTCTACAGATAAGGATGTGCTCTCCAGAGATTTTTTTTCCCCCCCCACAGAAATGATAAATGACTAAAAGAAGAGCAGGTGCCATTTCTCCACCTGGGTGATTATGCCCAGAGGCAATAGAAGTAATTTTTAGGAAATGGTTCTCCTCCTATTTACATCAAGCTAGTAGCAATACTTATTTTAACACAATTGCCAAGAGACTTTCTTTTTAGATCTCGTCCACATAGTATCATTCTGAAATCTTTGCCTTGTTACAAAAACGTGAAGACATTTCAATGAGAACATGAAATTCACTGGAAGAATTATTGCTGTCTCACAAATATATATTGATAGCCTAAGAAGACAGTGATCCTTTCTTTCCCATAATGAGAAATGCTTCAAATCTATAAAGCATCCCTAATATTTTACTTTAAAAGACAAAATCACAAGTTGGGTTACCTTTCAGGAGGCAGTTTATAGGTTTTCCAGCTCTTAAGGGGCTCCTTTGGGAGTCTTATTTCATCCAAATGATATTGTTCTCTTGATGACTATTACACTCCTATAGGAAAATTTGTCAGGGGGGCATAATATTGGTTTAAAAGATCCTAGAAAACAATACAAAACTGAATAGGGAAATAAAAAAGAAGAAAAAAAATGAAGGCAGAAGACACAGTTTATGAAATGCACACAAATAAGAAAAATCCAGTTGCCATGAAGACTGGTCAGCCACGTGTATTTCTATAAGCCTATGTCAACTTGGTTTGCTACACTTCTCTGTTTCATTTAATTACCATCTTTCAGATGAACGTAATAATTGCTGTACTGCATTTACCTCATCGGGTATCCCATCAAAGAATATGGAAGACAAGATATGTAGAAATAAAAAAATGGCATGATGTGTCCATGGAAGG
>WEIT01021319.1:16091-28231 GCA_013389985.1 Dryoscopus gambensis
CCCGCCTCCAGCGCGCGGCCATGAGCGCGCGCCCAGCCGGCTTTCTCGCGAGATCGGGGGCGGCTCCCGCGCTCGGTTTGAAGTTGCGCGTGCAGACACTGCGGCCGTTGCTGGCGCGCGCACAGGGCAGTGAGGAGTCGGTCCCGGAGCCGCTCCTCGGCCATGGGAGCCAAAAAGAAGTTGCTGCAGGTCCGGGAAGCCTTTCAGCTGGCTCAGAAGCCTCACCAGAACCACGCGAAACTTGTGGTAGCTCTGAAGAGCACATATGCTCAGGTACGGCTGCCCTCGGGCGGCCCGGCGCGGGGGGAGCTGAGGGCCCCAGCGGGTGCTCCGCTGGTCCCCGGGGGACAGGGGCCGCCTCCGCGGCGTTCCCCTAAAACGAACTCCGGTGTGCCTAAGGAGAGCCCGCGGCTTAAACAAACATAAAGAACCCCCAACCCTCCCCAAAAAACCCCCACAAACGCTGCAAAACCAAGCCCGCTAAACTGTTCTGCACAGTTGTCTCCTGCGAACGCGGTAGTGAGAGCTGCCCGCAGGTATTGATAATGCCGCGGGAAGATGTTTGGATACCCGAGATGTAGGTGTGACACAGCATGTAATGGATGGGGATGTTGATTGTCGTCCTGAAACCTCTCAGCTGGGTGGAGCCCCGCGGTCCTAATGTGCTGTGGAGTTACAGCAAGATACACACTGAGGAGAGCACGACAGCGGGTGTGCCCCGACTGCTGGCTGTAGCCCTTTAAAAATTTAAATTTAATTGGAAGCTGTCAATTATAAGCCCACTTATTTTACTTTTCTGTGGTACAGCCTTGAAAGATGAACTGGGTAATCTTTTGTTGTGGTTTGACTCATTTTTTTTTTTCCCAGCTGGATGATAAAGAAGGCTTTAATGAAAAATTCATTCATTTCCTCAAGTATGCTATGATAATCTACAGACGGGAACCAGCAGTGGAACAAGTGATCAATTTTGTAGCTAGATTTGTTACTTCATTCTATCAGCTGGAGAAAGAAGATGGTAGTGAGGAGGGAGAAGAAGATAATTTACTTCTGAACTATGTGTTTAAATTTCTGCTTGAGGTACGGTTAACATGTATTCTTAAATGTCTAACATAACAAATGGAAACTTTTTGCAGTGGGGAAAACTTGCTGGTACTTGAGACAATACTTACAAATTAGAACTTAAAAAGTGAAAGCCAAACAAAGCTAGTGCTTGACAAGTAACACCATCCCCATTCCCCCAACACAAAAAGATCCATCATGTCCCACACAGTAATCCAACAACTGGATTTCAAAATTTGGGCCTTTGAGAAAATGTGAATGTTCTCCTGTTTGGCTGTCAGATATGTCACCGTAGGCTTTGTTACAGGTACATTTATAAGCATGAAATTGTGGAGGTGTGGTGGAAATTAAATTATACTCTTCCTTTGATAACAAAAATATTAAAAGATTTTCTGTACAACTGTGGTTGGCATATGTATTGTTCCTTTCTGCTTATTGCAAGTGTTACATAGAAAGATAAACAGTTCCAATAGCATGAACACACAAATGGAATTACGTTTTCCTGAACTATTGCTTTGCCATGGAAATATTATTGATCAGGCCTAAGATAACTAATCATAATTGCTAATGTCTTTTTTTTTTCTTCTAATGTTTCATGGAGAGAGAGAGCAGTAAGTTGGCTAATGCACTGCAGGCTGCATGCAGTGGTCAGCATGCTGCTTCCTTTGCGAAGGTACTGCCGGTTTTCTAGAGTCACATATTCAGGCAATGGGCTGTAATGGCTTTTCAGTTCTGCAAGTTTTTAATCACAAAATTAAATTGGAAAAGCTTTTGAAACATAGAATTGCATATTTCATTTACTCCTGAATATTAGCCGCTTAAATGTGCATATTAATAGCCTTATGTTGGAAATGAGAAAAGTGTGATTAAGAATAGCTTTTTTTTCTTTCCCTAAGTCTCACGATGCGAACAGCCATGCAGTTAGGTTTCGAACCTGTCAGCTTGTTAATAAGATTTTGGGAAATATGCCAGAGAATGCCGAGATTGATGATGACTTATTTGATAAAATTAATGAAGCTATGCTGATTAGACTTAAAGATAAGTTTCCAAGTGTGAGAATTCAAGCTGTTTTGGCCCTGTCAAGACTTCAAAATCCTAAGGATGAAAACTGCCCTGTTGTTAATAGTAAGTAGTATTGGTCTCTTTCTTTTGTCTAAGAACATTTGTTAGTTTGCATTACTTTAAAGCATTTTAAAGCTTGTTTGGTTTTTTTAGCATTGAGTAAATGGATGTTAGAGAGTATTCATGTAATAATTTTTAAACTGCAAAACTTTGTCATAGGAGATGGAAGATGCAAGTATTATGTGTGTTCAAGGGAAAAAGACAGAACTAGTAGGAGAGTTCTGCTAGACAGTCATACTGGGCTCAGGCTGCTCTGTGAGCTGAATGTAGAAGTAGGATTGTGAAAATGTCTTGTAAACTAGCGTGGAGGTATAATGCATGTGTGTTCAGTTGTTGCCCTCTAAGGACCCTTTGGTACTATTAATTTAATTGAATTAGTACAAAGACTCTTAGAAGAGTAGAGAGGGTAGAGAAAAAACTTTTGTTGTGTCAAATTATGATCACTTTTCTAGAAGAGATCAGCATCTCTGCAACACAGGTATCTTGATGATGTTTGTGGGTTTCTTTGTGTATGGTATGATTCTTGACTAAGCTTCTACTTCCTTTGCCTCGAGGTAGACAAAGTGTAGGTTTGTACCAGCACAGCTGGTATGTAAATTGTGCCCTGATTAGTCTTTACATATTGACTTTTCTGAAGAATTAGTTGGGGTTTTCTGCTGTTAAGGTACCTTCTTTGAAATCTTATTTTCTAAGTGTTTTTTATAGGTTACTTCTTTAGGAGTACATAAAATAGTTGATCAGTGTCTCACAGAGCAAGACGAATTCATGTAGACTCTGATTAAACTAATATAGCTGCTTTTGATTTTGAATAAGGTTCAAGAATATAATAAAAAGCATTATGTGAAGGATTTACTGTAAGAATTTTGGTAGGCTTAATGGAGATTGCAGTTTTCCATTTATAGGACAATTTGGAGATCTACTTTAAAGGTAAAGAAGTACAACTAGTGAATAGCGGTCTTAAAGAGACAGTATTTGGAAATGGTTTTTTCCCCCTAGTAAATGAAAAAGTGGTTATGGGTGGGATCTAGAGTAGCAATTTTTGGAGTTATTAACTGAAGATCCTACTTATGATTGAAAACATTATTTCTTTTGACATCATAGCTCGGCATGTAGTTACCCCATAAAGCCATGGGGTTGTGACCATGAACTGTTTTGTAAATTATCAACTCTGCCGGGGCAGGAGAGGGGTTTTGGTAACAGCTGCTGGTTTGTTTTTTTTTTTTTTAAGTATTTTCGGTTTTTCTATGTTTCAAACTCTTATGAAAGCATTATTATGACTATTTTATTTTCAGTTTACAGCACATTGCTTGAAAATGATTCAAACTCAGACGTGAGACGTGCAGTGCTGTCATGTATTGCTCCATCAGAAAGGACTTTGCCAATAATTGTAGGCCGCACTATGGATGTAAAGGAGGCTGTCAGAAAGCTGGCATATGAGGTAAATTGGGTCACTTAACGTTCATTTCAAAGGCTGACTTAGGGAAAAGGCTTTAAATCTTTTATTATCTTTCACTTAACATTAAGAACAGTTAAATAATTTATTTTTATTTACCAGAATTTTGAGGGGGGAGTGATTTCTAGTTAAAACTGCTGAACTTGACTGTAGAATTGCTTGATAGAAATTAATTTTGTGGTAGAATTTGTCTGTTGGAGATCAGGCAGTAACAGCATAAATTACATATACAGTCTATTGTTTTTTATCAGTGCATTTTGTGATGTTATTGAAGCAAATTTCCTTCTCTGTTTTTACATAGTAGATATTAGAACCACAGCAGTAGTGAAAAATTGTGTGGTTTTGGTATTGCAGTTTTGAGAAGTACCAACCGTTACTTTTGTTTACATGTAGAGGTAAGAAAGTATGCTAACATGTCTGTTTCTTATGCAGGCATTTTGGGTAAGATCTTGAAACAAAATGTTCAAGTTTTTCACACAGAACCATCTTCTGCTTTTTTAATCTTAGATTACATTTTTTTTAAAAACTGAATCTCTGTGTTAGTAGGCTTTCTAAGAAAAGTACCTACTTCTGTAATTTATTACAGATATTCACTGCTCTGGGCACTTTAAAGAAAGAGAATAGTTTTCATGTCTAGGTGTTACATTCAAGCAGAGCTGATGAGCTTCTAAGCTATGTTTTAACTTAATTGTTTATTTTACTTTACATTTTCTTCCATGCCTGAGGATCTGCTTGTTAATGTGTTGGTACAGTGCTGTTGTTATAGGTATTACAGGTTTCTATTGATATAGGGTTTCTGTGGATGGTTAAAGCTCAAAGTGTGAAACCGTAGGTAGGTAATGGATTCGTTTGTTACCATTTGTGGAAATGTATTTTAACGTCTTAATTATTTTTAAGGTTTTGGCAGAAAAAGTTCACATAAGAGCTCTGACAATAGCACAAAGAGTAAAATTGTTGCAACAAGGACTTAATGACAGATCTGGTAAGAGATCATATCTTTCTCAACATCTTAATACAAATGTTTAAGAGAGAATACTTTCTAATGTGTTGGGGTGATTTGTGCAGAAGCTGTGATGGCAATAATAAGGATCTCAAAGGGAGTAATGAGGTACCAGGAAGTGTTTAAACTCATGAAATCTGCTTGCTGCTTTGGTTTTCCAGACCCTTTATAGTGAAAAAAATAGAAAAGAATTGCACTTTGAAAAAAACTGAAAGCCAATGAGCTTTAAAATAGGACCAAATGCTATTAAAATTAAAAACCACTAATGTAATTAAACACAGAAGTAGAAAAACATAATTAATTTGGTGTATTCGGAAATGTTTCATTACAGATATTTTTGTAACTAGTAAATGTATTAAAGAATTTAAATGTGAACATTAATATCAGTTTGAAAATATTTCCTATGTGCTTTCAGAGAGAAATCATCTCGGATGGTTATTTTTTGTTTCACTTGCTTGAATTTTCTTTTAAGGAATCTTTGACCCTTGTGCATTTCACCATGAAGCAGCTTTATACTTTTTAATGTTTTTTGTGTTGTGTCACTCTATAGAAAGAGCCATTCAGAATGTACCCATAATTGTGTGTGGTGGTATTGCCAAAAGACTGAAAGGTCACATGCATCTGTGTGAGATAATTTTAGCCTGCTGACACAGAACACCGTTTTGGGGTTTTTTTTCTCCCAACAGCAGCAATTTATAGACATGAATTTCATGATAGAAGCTACCAGTTTGACTCAGTGCTGATGTGTAAACCCCCCCCTACTTTGTTTGGAAAACTGCACTAAGTTGAATTTTACTCTGAGAATTTCCCTTGCTAAGGATGTGCTGCTTGGGAATTGTGAGAATTATAATCTATGTGGATATTCACTTAGAAAACAAGACTAAAGTACTGTGTTCATTGGGAACTAGAGCTCTTTAAGGTGTGTCATGCATGCATGTGTTTTTATTGATCTACCTTTCTTTTTGGCTACCTAGGGATCATATTCTGTTCTTGATGGGAAAGGAAGAGACAATCAGACTTCTTTATGCTGTATAGAACTACACTTTAAAAAACCATCTTCTTCTGTATAAGGCGTTTTAGTCACTTTGCCCCACCTATCCTGACTTGTTCTGTGGTCGCCTACTGAAGTTTGCCACGTTCTGTTTTTAAAGTCCAGCACTGAAAAACCCATGTTCTGAATTACTGTTTCTTATTGATATACTAGTTTTCTGTTTGATCTAACTAATTGCTGCTTGTCTGCTGGCTGCCATCACTCGCCCAATAAGGCTTTGTCTTGAGAGATACTTCTTAGGATGAATGCATTTCTCTTAGTAATCTTTCCAAACCGTGAAGGAAGCTACTTTCACTAATTTTTCATGTGATCCTTCACTTGTCAGGAAAAAGGATTTGTTGTAGTCCCTTAAAGAGAAAGTACAGCCTTTCTATGTGACCTGTTTTTCAGTTACATTGAGGTGTTCAACATAAAGAAGTGCCTTCTTTTATGATCCAGGGCAGATACTTTCTCTCTTAGTGTCTGTCTCTTCCTTAGGATGATTCTACATCCTAGCTATTGAGGACTTTTCTTTTTTTTCACACCTAGAATCACAGGGGAAGACATCTGCCAGGATATGTAGTTTGACTGATACCTTATGTTCTCTGCTGGGTAAAATAGGTTTCTACTCCAAACTGGCTATTCTATATCGCAAATACTGCAAATCCTATAACCCTGAATACATATATATCTTTATTGAATTTGCTTATCTGGGTAACTCCTGAGCTAACAAATGAGGAACCTGCTCATTAAAGGTACCTACGTTAAAATGTTGGATGTTTTTCCATATTCACTTCAGAACAAGGGCTTATAATAAAATAAGATCTAGAATACATAATCCAGATGCTGCTTAGTTCTACTTTTCAGAGTGAGTTCCGCTCTCATTCTACTATATTTTACTAGTTTATGCTTTTCACCTCCTTGGAGAAGTTTCTTATTCTTAGTACGTTAATTTAGCTTTTTCAAGGCCTTTTTACAGTTCTTTTTGTACTCTTAACTCTATTTAAGTGTTGCATTTATTATCATGAGTTACATAAAAGAGGAAAGATAAACGTTGTCAGTGTGTGTGAACTTTGTTTCCCTTATCCTGGATATTGTTGTCTGAAAGATCCTAAGAGCATACTTCTTTTATTATTCCTAGCTCCCTAGTTACTATGTTTTTACTTCCACCAGACTATTAGCCTTTCAACTTCCCTGCTTATGTCTCAGTGAATGCATTAATGATGTGTATATTCTGGATGTTCCCATAAATACATTTTTCCTTGATTAAATAGTACTCTATTGATCCAGGAACTGTTTCTTGTGGCAGTGATGAGGAGGGAGTTAAAATGTGATATGGAAACTTCATAATCCATTCTCATAATTGAATTAATGTGAGAATTCTATATGTCAATTCAGATGTAGTGTCCTGCCTTCAAAAATGGCCAGTTCCTGAAACAGAGCAAATATATATAACAATGCTTACCTAGAACATTTGGGACTACAGCATTTCTTTTATGAGAAAAGGCTGAGGGAGCTGGGCCTGTTCAGCCTCGAGAAAACTGAGAGGAAACCTCATAACTGTGTATCAGTATCTGAAGGGAGGGTGCCAGGAGGATGGAGCCAGGCTCTGCTCAGTGCTGCCAAGCAATGGGACAAGAAGCAATGGGCAGAAACTGATGCCCAGGAAGTTCCACCTGAACATGAGGAAGAATTTCTGTACTGTGCAGGTGACCAAACACTGCAACAGGTTGCCCAGAGAGGTTGTGGAGTCTCCCGCACTGGAGATACTCAAGAAGAGCCTGGATGCAATCCTGTGCCATGTTCTCTGGGATGGCCCTGCTCGAGCAGGGAGGTTGGACCAGATGAGCCACTGTGGTCCCTCCCAATCTCACCCATTCTGTGATTCTGATTCTGAATATTGCTTTGTTCTACAGGAGTTTGTGGTTTGTAGGTTTTCTGGATTGAGGTGCTGTCTTTAGACGTAAAAATTTTTTTGGATAAAAATTTTTTTTAATTCCCTGTGAGGGGAAATATTATATTGCCTCAAAAATGGGGTGTGCCACAGGTAGATCCTGTTCAACTGGGTTTTTCTTTATTTAAGGTAATGTTAAGGTTAATTGTATAATAACGTTTTTTGCAAAAAGACTTCTATAGAAAAATGTTTTTCGAAAGTATGTTTAAAATTTGATATTTTTTAAACTTTGTTTTAAACTCTTTGAATTCCTGTATTATTAGATGCTGTTAAGGAGGTAATGAAGAAGAAGTTACTTCAAGCCTGGTTACAATTCAGTGAAGGGGATGTTTTAGAATTGCTTCATAAACTGGATGTAGAAAACTGCCCAGAAGTGGCCATCCCAGTACTAAATGCTATGTTTTCATTATCTCCACTTCATGACATTGTTCAGAACTGTAAAAACCTTGACAGCAGGTATGCAGAGCATTTTTCATTTCCAAAAGATGAATATTTGTACAAGAATGTAAAACTGAAGTCCTTTTAACCTCTTAAGATACTGGCACATTTCCAGAGGTTGTAAGAAAGTTATTTCACTGTTATTGATGCTTTTTAAAGCCAGCCAGGCCCACATCTATAGCTTTGGAGTGCAATGCAGATAGCGTCTACTGATTTCAAAAATCTGTCGTACTACTAACTAGAACTCAAGGCACTTCATACTATACTGTGCATTTCCCCCCATAATAAAGAGTAAGATTTTGCTATTGGTTTCAATCAGTGACAATTTGTCATTTAATTTTATCATCTGAGATTAGACTCCTACCACAGTTCAAAATCATTCCATTCTGGTTGGTTAAACCTGAGCAAAATGAAGCTTCCATTCTGAAGAACTGGGCTATCTGAGAATTTTTTTAAGTAGTAGGTCTGTTAGACTAATGACATTTTGAAAAGTAAGTTAAATTACTCAGTTTGTAATGAAGCTTACATTAATTTAATTTATGGAAAACACTAGGGTTGTTTTTGTATGAAGTTTCGGAGTACAGCTTGAGCAATGCGGTATCAGAATGATAAATGGCTAGAGTTTTTAAGTCTGTGATTCCTGTTTGTTAAATTTACATTTAAATAAAGACCTGCCAGATTAATGAGAAGCTCTCAAATGATCAGTTTTCATCTACATGTTGCTTGGGTGTTTTTTGGCTGGGTTTTTTGTTGGTTTTGTATGTGAGCGATATAAACCAAAACCAAAATTGTTGTTGATAGGTTACAAGTAAAATGGGATTAAAGGGGGTAAAAAGTACCACTGCAGTGATACTGTCTTTTCTGTTTTGAGGTAGAATTAATGCACAACTTAATGTTCTGCTTCTGAAAACAAATATTAACTGCCATGCTTGGCATGAAAAATACTATGAATCTAAAAAGGAGTAGGGGGTCCCATGATGGATGATCTACCTATGATGGCTTGGATGATGAACTTACAGAGTTGCTGAGAAGCAGTTGTATTACATTTTGCGTTTGATATACTATGGTTGCTACTCCATTATTGTGTGAAGATCTTGTATTAAGAATGAAAAGAAACAATTCATAGAAAGAAGCTGAAAAATATTTTAATCCAGTTGTTGTATTTCTGCAGATTAATGATGTTCAGTTTTTCAGACTTGTGCAGCAATAACAATGTATCATAAAGTACCTGGGTGGTTGCTCTAGAAGGTCTGAGGGGGTGGGCAGAATGTTTCTGCAAACGGGTATGAGCAGCCTTGAGTTAAAATACTGAGAAGGGCAATGTCATGAAAGGCTTGGGGAGCTCTGTTTCCTCAAGAGAGAGGAAGTTATTTTTCTCATTCTATAAATATTTCTGTGGAGAATACCTTTGACAGGGTTTTATTTGCATTTTAGGAAATGATCGTTATTTCTTATTTTCTAATACTTCTGTATATTTATTGTTTTAGACTCCTTTATTCATCTCTTCATATTGGTTGTTTATGTTTGTTTAGAAAGCTGATTCCACCGGATGATTTAACAGCTGAGAATGTGTTATATTGGAGATGTCTTTGTGAATATCTTAAATCCAAAGGTGAAGAAGGCGAAGTTTTACTAGAACAGGTGTTGCCAGAACCAGCTATATACGCAGATTATTTATTGAGGTATATTGCATTTAAAAACAAATCTCCTACCACTAAAGTAGAAATTTTTTTTTTCAGTAGAGAATATTTCTTTTATTCAAATGTTCAGGTATCCTCCAACCCCAAAGTTCTGCTTGAACAGTGATTGTAGCTTTTCTTCACTTTTTAAGAAAGTATTTTGAGAGATTTTTAGAGCTTGCAGAAACCGACACTTCTTTCATTGTTGCCATTTGTGAAAATAAAGTAAAATTTGGCTGCTGTCTCTAAGAGAAGCATTTTTGAATCAAAACTTCCCTCCTCTTTTGCCTGCTCAGGCAAGCATGCTTCCCAAAAACTTAGGTTTGAAGGCAGTGGCAGAGGTGCAAAATGAGCCACTTACAGAACAGTTATTTAACTGGAGGGCATAGGAGGGTAGAAAAGAATGTTTCTTTAAGGCTATGCTTTTACCAAAGCAAAGAAATGGTAAGTTTGTGTTTGTTTGTTTGTTTGTTTTTGTCTTTGTGGGATTCTTTAGTCTTAACATAAATTTTGTTTGTGAGCATGGATAATGCTGGGAAATCTTAACTGAGGTGATGTACCTGTAAAAGAGTGAATCTTCCTGAAATTATTATAAATCAGATCTACTGAAAAATGCATTGTATTGATGGATGTTTCCAATTAAAAATATGAATATTCTTTTCTCACTGTACTGGCTGTAGTATACTGGTAGTAATTACAGAAGTCATTGCTACTTTTCAATGTGGAATGTGTGAACATGTTTCATAAACATTTAAAAAATTAGGCATCTGTGCTTCCTTAGTTTTGAAATGTATATCCAGTGTGGTGGGAATAAATGTATTCATTCATAATTATTTAACAGTTCATAAAACATTTGTTTTACAAAAAAATTGTTCTTCAAGAGAACATTTGTTCTCTTTCCATACAATCTTAGTCTTACTTAAAGTGCCTTCAGTTACATTGCCCTTCAGGGTGAGGCTAAAATTAATCAGGTTTGCTGGTAATTTTTTATGGTATCAGCTGTTAAACTCATCATTGTTGAGCTGTGCCACCAGTTGTTTCAGGTAAGATTTACAATTCTACAATCTTCTGGTGTACAGTGTACAATTGTGCAGTGCACTGTGAGGGAGTTGGTTAGGAGGAGCAAGAACATGCAAGTCATTGGTACTTCAGAAAAAAAGCAGGATTGCGAGCTGTATTTAGATATTCACTGTTACCTGGTGCCGGTGACGTTATTATTAAATGATCAGAAACACTTAATTTTCATTTCAGATGTTCTTAAATAGTACTTAAATACAAAGGTTTTTTGCCCTAAACTTAAAGAAATTTTAAAAATTTGCTAAAAATAACACGCTGTTGCTGACAAGTATCTACAAAGCTGTGGTAGAAAAAAGCATCTTTTTCACAGCTCATGTCAATATTTGAATTTTATTTTGCAACATTCTATTCAGTATTGAATTTTGTACGTGATATGTTTCACTCCAGATTTTCTGAGTAGTCATAACTTCCACTGATAGATAAAATTTTGATAAAAGAACAGTTGAGTCTAGAAAAATAAAGAAGTGGAACAAACAGATTACCCTTTCCATGCTATATGGTTGAGTGTATCTGATAACAGATTGTTATTCTGTGATGGCATATTTGAGAATTAATTCTTAAGAATTCACTGTATACTTTCATGATTTTCTTGTATTTTGTCTTGTAGGCAATATAACAATTCTGAACTTGTAAAAAATACATTGTACCTAAATATTCAGAAAATAATAAGAAAAATGGTACATCTGTACATTTGTTCCTAAGATGTTACCTTTATTCGTTTTTACAGAACTGAAATCACACGTAGAAGCATTACTTGACATTTTGTGTTTCTTATTGTATTACATTCGCAAAAGGGATTTTTTAAATGAAGTGCATTCTTTTCAAACTGTACATTATTTGGTATAAATAACTTTCTGAAAATATTAATCCATTAAAAGGACACAATCATTAATTTTTAAGGTTTGTACCTAACATAACCACTTGTTTACACAGGACAAGAAAGTGGTGGGATTTTTTATTGGGGGTGGGGTAGCAGTGGATATAGGGATTTGTTTGGAGTGTGTTTATTTATTTACTTACTTGTTACTGTCCAACAGTGAATCTGAATGTAATTATATTTGTTCTGTTTGGATTCAGTTATCTTCAAAATATGCCAGTTCTTCGTGAAGAACAAAAAAAAGACTTTAATTGTTTTGTAAACCTGATGACAAAAGAATTTATAGGCCAGCAACTGATTCTAATCATAGGCTGCATGGATACCATGGAAGAGGGAGGAAGGTAAACTTAAATATCAAATTTGTAGTATTAAGCTTATGACACTCATGCCTGAAGACAGGCATAGAACCTCTGCTGGGGGAAGAACCTGATCGAACAGACAAAATACAATT
>WEIT01021320.1:2195-13232 GCA_013389985.1 Dryoscopus gambensis
TGTAATCTTTGAAGGACTGTAACAATTTTTTCTTTGGTATGTATTTAAAAATGCAAGCATGTCCCCACCCAGGTCCCATTTCTAATTTTTTACTTTTTGCATCACATGAATTTCAATTCTATAAATTCTATAGCCTTATTGATACTTTCATTAGCTGTTGCATCAAGACACAATACAGGGAATTTATGATCAAAGATGCTTTGAAAGATCTGAAAGAGCTGAAAGCACCAACATATATATGTGTTTCGCGTTCTATGTATTATAAAATTGAAGGTAGCAAGCACAGCTCACGTGCAAAGTGCCCTCTTGTGGTTCCAAGCAGGTAAATTCAAAGAGATTTAAAACACAATAAATGTTTGAGTAGTTTCTGATGTGCAATCACACTGGTTTAGGAAAACAGTATTGATTATTATTCAGCCTAGAATTTTTCTGGCAGTAAATACTACTAATGCCATTTCTTTTTCTTATCTGCACATCCCCAGTGGCAGGTGCCAGCTCTCTCTGTAATGGATCACGTCTGAAGCACACAATACCTGCGCTACAGCAATGACAAAGCGACTGCATGTAGCTTTGGCCATTAAAGACATGATTACCCTGTCCCTTTCTGACATAACTCCTTGGCTATAGTGGACAAAAACCAATTTGGCATTCCTTATTCAAAATGTCGCTTTAAATTTTATTTTTCCAATAAAATTAATGTAAGTGAAAGAGAGGTTTGCTAGAGTTAACTAATGACAGGCATTAATTATAAATCAGCTCAAGGGCAGGTAATGGTCCGAAATACTGGCACTTGCAGATATGAATTAGAACTTTAAATCTGTTCTTCTATACAGTATTTTTTTCTACCTCATTGGGATGTGAAACTTTCATTATCAAAGGCAAAACATCTTCCAAGGTAAATTATAGCCCTGCATTCTCAAGCAAGAGAATTGAGATTTAATCAGCAATTCATAGTTTGCTTGCTTGCTCATTCACAAAAAATCCAAAAATTAAAAGGGAGTTTTCTCAAAATGAAAGACTAAACAGTAACACACAAAAAAAAGACAAACAAAAAACCAGTAAATACCTTTTTGGCCTTAGTTTTCTTTTCATAAGTCTCTGATAATGGTTTTCTTTTTTCCTGAGTGGTGTCTTTGGAGAATAAATATTCAAACTCAGTTGTGTCAAGTATATCAGGTTCTTCCAGTGATTCCCATAATGTTGGCATAGCAGTTTTCCTATAAAGGGAAAGGTAACAATAAAATTTCTGAACATTTATGAGAAAGCATAATAGATCTAACCATAACAGATGAAAATCCATGATAGATTTAAACTCAAAGCAACACAAAGAGCATTCCTTCCCTATACCTTGCTCTTGGTAAGGAGTCAAAAAGTTTTGCTATTAGTTTTAGTTGTTAGTTTCAGCTATTTAACCCATGCCTGCTAGACTATCAAAATGCATCATTCGTATTGTACAGTTCTTTGTGCAACAACTGCAGCTTGTGCAAATACATCTCAAGAGATTTCTGCCACTTCAACTAGGATTAGGAGTATTTCAACGGCAGCTTTTTTGAGAAATTCCCAGTAATCTATTTAGACCTATAAAAATAAACAATATCAACAAATAGTGAACGAACTTTATTCAAGCATATTTTAAGAGCATTTGGGGTAATCTGTACAGGACTTGATTTACTTAATGTCATCCGCAGATGTTGTACGCTCATTTTCATTCTTGTTGCAGTTCTGAAAAACTAGAGTAATTATGTAGCTTAAATTTTAAGAGACTAGCCAGTATTCCTCTCCATTCGACCAACTGTAAATTTTAAATGTGGATTATCTTTCCTTTTTTTCCCTTCCAAGACCAGATTTAGTTTTGGATCAGTTGGGAGCTTGTTTAAACAATCCTTTAGTTTTATCTGGATTAGAGGAAAATAATATGTAGTGCTACAAACACTGTACATCAGTTCTGAAAGGGCTTTGTTTCAAAATTTCAATGTTTCAGGAAAATACGTGGGACAAAAGTTTTGAGTGTTCTTGTCTGTTTATCAGTAGAAGATGGGACCACTTCTTCCAGCAGATGTCACTAAAAGGCAGTGAAATTATTTGCGATTTAAAAAAAGTGATGAAAACAACTATAAAATACAAATGGCTGATGTCACTAAACATAGCCGTACTATGCAACAAAATGGAAAACCTACCAATTTGAAAGGAATCAATTTTTTTTTATTTCTCAAATTTAGGATTTTTTTCCAACTTATTGCTCAACTGTCTACTATCATGAATGTTTAAGGAGCTCTTTATTTTTTTCTATTAGCATCTGCTGATGCTGCATATTCTGTGTCACAGGACATGCTTAGGGCTCCACAGCTTCACTCTTCCCAATATTAGTTGTCGTGTCAGCAATACTGAAGGATGAAGGATTCTTTCTGGCTCTGCAACAAGAAGACCTGGACAGCATCTGATCTGAGCAGCAAACCCTTGAAGGAATTTACACTTCTAATACAGACCATGAAAATGCTAGACCATTATATCTGGTGACCAGTAGTTCATCAGAATGCTATGAATTGTCTTGCAAAAGCTTGGTGAACAAGCACTATTGCAGAAAGAAAACTTTTGATTTCATTGATTCAACAGGAAGAATTACAATAAAGTTTATTTACAGACCAACTATTTATTCACTATGAAACAATTATGCTGAACTAATATTGGGAAAGTAAAACCAAAATATTCAAGCTTCCTGCTCCAAAATATTTCAATGCTTTTAATTCTGAAAAACTAAGAGAATACAGCTGACATTTCATTAATTTCTTTGTTCGTGTCAAATATTTTATACAAAATATTAACACCTTACAATGTTTTATTACTCCAGAATAATGGTACTTTCTCATCAAAATAAATTCAGAGCTGTAAAGTAAAAAAACCCTCATATTTAAATCCACTTAACTGCAGATATTTACTTTAGCAGTATTTAAATATAATAGAGAAACCTAAAAATAAAATATTAATAATAATAGCAAATAATTTAAATGATTAATTTATATAAATCATTATTATAAGATAAATAAACCATAATAAATAATTTCTAGTAATTCATAATATATTAAAATATATAATATAGTCACAGTATGTAAGACAGTATGCAATATACTGTGTTTATATATTGTATAGCACATATATTATTATGATGTGTTATGACTGTAAGCCATATATAGTAATATAATTTAACTTACTAAAATGTTTACATTTAGCATCTTGGTAACTGCTGCTAGGCTAACATAATTTTGAACACAGATAATAATGATTTGAACTTTAAGGTCAAAATAATCATGTAATTTAATCACTGGCATTAATGTAGGACCTGAATTAATGAACAACTCTTCATCAAAATAAAATAGTCTGTGTCACTTAAGCATCCCCCAAAAATCCTTTTTGAGCCATCCTTCTTAATGAGCTCTATATTATAGTCATAAACACAAGAAGGAAAGTTAGCATCTCAAATCCAAAAGAGCAGCTGAGTAGGGCTTGAAGCCACATTCCACTCTGGCAGTAAGGTATTTGTGCCAGTCCAGAAAGTGTAATTGGGAGAACTGCTTTCCTCCTGTCAGCTAAATAAATGGGTAGCATAAACAAAGATTGTAGGATCATTTCAAAAAAACTGTCCAAAAATTGTTTATTTATGCCTGTTTACCAACTGACCACTTAAAAACTAATCAGTGAAACTGTATATTTCATAGTAACTTTGGATTTGGTACAACAGAATACTGTTACAGAACCACAGAGTGACCTGGGTTGAAAGAACCTTGAAAATCATCTCATTCCAACCCCCTGCCATGGGCAGGGACAACCTCCACTAGACTAGGCTGCTCAGGGCCCCATCCAGTGTGCCTTTGAACACTTCCAGGAGAGAGGCATCTGCAGCTCCTCTGGGAAAGCTTTCAGTGCCTCACCACTCTCACAGTAAAGAATTTCTTCCTTACATTCCATCTAAGACTACCTCCTCTATTCCACAGTATCTACTGATACTGGGAGTTGCCTCAACTCAGGTGTAGGACCTTCCACTTGGCCTTGTTTGCAGTCCCACTACACAAGCATATCAAGGTACCTCTGGATGGCATCCCTCCCTCAAGCACATCTAGGATTTCATCCCTGCACTAAATCACAGTAAGATGGGTATTTTTTAAACATTTTTTATCTTTTTTTTTTTAAGCTGTAGAGGTATCCATTGGTACTGAGACTTGTCCATAATGGACACTTCATGCTACAGGTTGCTGAGCTGCATATGTTTACATATATGCTGTACTCTTCCTGCTCTGATGGAATTATACACAGAGGTTAGGTTCTGGTTTAACTATTTCCAGTTTCCAGTAGAACTGGAATCATTGAGGATAACACAACATAGCTCTCTGAAGATAGGACCACACGAAGTGACTGGAAAGCAAGAATGAAACCAAGTTCTCACCTGACCAAGCTTTAACATTTCAATTCTAATTCTAACTCAGACTTAATTATAAGAAAAAAAAAAAATCTTTCTAATCTCTTGGCTATCATTTCATCTTTTAGTGCTAAATCTGGGAAGCATCCTGTCACTATAGTTATCCATGCAGTGCTTGAATTATGGGGGAAAAAAACCCCCTAAAGCCCATCTTTTTGTTATGATGCAAAAAATTTTCATTTATAACACATATAATTTTAATTTAAATGTACTATTTTAAAACAAGTTAAAACAAGATTTTCAGACTTCCAGAACTGATTCATTTTTTTAAACATGTAAATTCCACATCTCTACATTGATTTTGTTACATATTCCTACACTGTTAACTTTTTGTCATTAAGTCTTGAATAGTATACCTATCCTTGTACCATGACCTATAAGTAGCAACTCTAAGTCCAAGTAAATATATTTTACCTGTTATCTTGCAATTGTATTCGTGTCCAGTACAAAGGCTTCATGGGACGGCCAGGTTCAACGGCAGGTTTCCGAGGACCTTGGTTTGAAGATAAAGTGCTATTAAAGAAGAACCCAGGCCCTGGAGGTGGTGGAGGTGGAGGTAACACAGATCCAGGCAGTGGAGGTGGAACAGGAGGTCCCAGCCCTGGAAGCGGTGGTGGTGGTGGTGGTGGTGCCTGAAAATTCCTGCAGCCTTCAGAAAGTGGAGGTGGCAGTGGTGGACCAGATCCAAACTGAGATGTCAGTGAAGTTGGACCCATTGGCAAAGGTGGTGGTGGAGGAACTAAAGATGACAGCGAAGAATCAGGAAGGGGAGGAGGAGGTGGTGGTGGTGGTGGTGGAGGAGGCAGCATTTGTTTTGTTTGACAAGACAAGACACTTTCTGAAGACTGTACATTATAATTGTCCTTATTTTCACTTTGGGCAGATATACTATGTGTCAAAGAAGAAATATTAAGCTTTTTGGGTACTATTTGGTTATTTTTCACCGCTCTGTTTTCTTCCTCACTAGGCTTTATGAAAGTTTCTCTGTCAGTCTGTATACATACATTTCGGTATGCCTTTGGTGGGTTATCATCTTCAGTAGAAACACCAATATCCTTTGCTTTTTCATTTCTTCTGTTTAATTTATTATCAAGTTCATTCTTCAGATGTGCAATGGTTTCCTCAAGCTGAGCAGTTGATACAGCATGTTCTCCACGAATATGGAATACCCTGAGTTCAAACTGAGACTGCAGAGCAACAAGAAAAAAAACCCTTAGTGCAAATATTTTTCTGAAGTGTCTGTTTTGTGGTCTATTAAAAATCTGCACATGTAAACTATGTTCTTACATTAAGCAAAGAGAGAAATACTTCCCTTTCTCAGTTATAAATGGTTTTATTGCAAACTATTACATAATTGGACAATTACTAATCTTTAAAGAAATGTAAGCAGGGTGCATTTAAACAAAACATATTTTGTAAGTAAAAATCCAGAATATCAATTTGAGCAAATTCTAAGTTGTACATTATCTTTAAGCAGACTTACCAGTTTTTAATTGAATGTAAAAATTAATGGTATATTATGGAAAAAAGGTACCTTTTTCAAATGTTATTCTATTTAATGACATGAGTTTATTGCTTATTTCACTTCACAAGAGACATAACATGTTAGGAAGTAAAAAATAGATTAAACACAACAGAGGTTGAACTTCAATCAAGACAAAACATTAAATAATTTCTCAATCTATTAAGCGTTATCATCAATAAAATTCACAGAGGTACATAAAAATTCTTCAAGTTTGTCTTTACTATTAGATTAAAATTTCAGTTCTTCCAGATATATTTCAATCTACAACTCAGGAAAATAAATATTAGAACCAAGAGAATCAAGAGGATTTCACTGATTTCATATTTTCTTACTGCATGTCAGAAAGATACAAAGCACTTGGCACAGAAATATCTCCTTTAAATAATCCAATACAATCCAACACTGCTATTCCAGGTTATTAGGTCCCTACAAGTTATTTTCTGTTATGCCATGATACTATCAGGCAGCTGGCTGATGTTACTATGATTCTTTGCAAGGCAATGACTCCTAAAAGAGAGTTTTTAATGGTTCTTTTAGGATCCCTCTACAAAAGGGAAGCCAACCTTTTAACAGAAATGGCTAATGAGCTGTGATTTTCCGAAATTCCAACAGGCACAGCAATTTACCCCTAAAATTCCGACACAGTGCTTGCCAGAAATGGCAACACAGCACTTCCTACTTACCATTCCAGTTTGAGTATTAGGTCAGAGCTACTAGTTTACAGCATTAACTAATATACAAGTTACACAATGTCATACATGTGTAGCTCAGTATGGCAAATACAGTGTAACATATTGTGATTTTATATTGTAAAATGAAGATGACTAGATAGGCAAACAAGATACATTCTTTCTTACAGGAGTATGATCAGCTTGAATTCTAATCAATTTCTTAAGATAAAATCCAAAGTAAAAATGTGAAAATACTGGGTAGAAAATGCTCCTTTACACTGGCAAGTGTAAAGGTGGGAAATCAAGTTTAAAGTCTTGTAAAGAGAACCAAACAGAGATCTGCATGGGAAACAACCCAGTTTCTATTAGTTTTATAGAAGACTCAGCATAAATATGTACAACAGTACATTTGCTTAGCTTTTTTCCTTTTCCTACTATTGCTCTATTGGCACTCAGCTTTATTATTAGTTCAATTCAACTATCTCAAGATTTTCTGTCATTTGAATTGCTCCAGAGTTTTTAAACTTGGCATACTGATCCATAATTGGGGTAATGAAGTAAGTTTGCCTTAAGAAATTTAACTGGTTTTTTTTTTGTTTTTGTTTTTGTTTTTTTTTTTTAAATTATAGTACTTTGCTCCTATTGGACATCAAAAACTCCCTCATAGAGCAATTTACTTTGAACATTAGAGATTTTCCCAGCAGTAAATCTGAAGCCACCTTAAAAACACACTGTAAAACAAGCACAGTATCTAACAAAACTATTTATTACATTTAAATGGGCGGGAAAGTAACTGTGTTAGTATTACAGGCCTTTCCAAATACAGATCTTCAGTCTTTAATTTACAATATACAATTGGTAGTTTAAAGTGAAAATTACATTTGACATGATAGAATGAAAAGCAAGGAAACACATAAAACTTCCATATTTTCAGAATTATTTTCCATTACTTAAAAAAACCCCATAAACAAGAATTAAAGCTGAAATTACTAAGTGTTACTAATTACAAAAAATAAGTATTACTTATACTTAGTAATAAGTAATAAAACAACTTTTTATTTTAATTACTTTTCATCTCAGAGTAAGTCTTATTCACCAAAGTAAGATTAAGTAATATTGAAACCTATCCAGCTTATATACCTATGATAATATTTTCATCAAAAGTGTCCAAGAATGTGAATATTAATATGTACTATTTTTAATATAATACATAAATAATATATACATATTTTAAATAAAGGTCTACTTCCTCAAAAATATTTCTTAAAATTATATGAAATGCTCTAAAGTCATATGATGAATCAAATGGAGAGCAAACATCATCAGAATGTAATAGTTTGGTCACATCTATTTTAAGCAAGATGAAATGGAAAAAAATTTCAGCGGGAAACAAAATATCTACGGGAGGGAAGGTGTGGGAAGAAGGCTGGAGGAGCAGAAGATAAGCAAAAGCAGCTGAAACTAAAGCTTAGAAAGCCACTCTATGCATGAATGAACCTGATTTATTTCTGAAGATGGGCAGAGGATTTTGAAACCTATCAAAGGAAATTTCTGTGTAAATTTCCACATAAAATGAAAGCAAGACACTACAAAGAACAATGTGGGAGATGTTCACCTGCAAGTTTTAGATACAAAGGTTATCAGGTTTTTTTCATTTTAAAACTGCATTTGCCACTTTGCTGACTGGTATAGAAGCCTGGTTGCTTGCTTCCCAGCAACACACAAATAAGAAATCTGGATTGCATAGCTACATTCACCACCAAATAAACTAGTGCAAGGAACATATTTCTATTCCCCTGACCATTTCATTTTCTTTCAGCATTACTCTGCCCTTTCAGAGAGTGTATCAAATTAAGCCCTCAAGCCTTGGTCTGTTGAGGTTCTCTGGCTTTTTAATGGATCAGTGACTCTTGCCAGTCAGCCACTGTCATATTACTCCCTCTCCCGTACACACACACACACACACACACACACACACACACACACACACTCACTCTCAAAATTGATACAGATGCCCAAATTTCCATGACAGTAGAGATATATTTTTTCCAGATTACTGTTACAAATACCATATTAGAGGCACGGATGTTTCAATAAAGCCTTATTACTATTTTCTCTTCATCCTGCTAGATTAAAAGAAAAAGCCTTAATGTGCTGAAATCAGATTTCAGTCATCAATTTGAAAGTACCTCTTGAGTATCTTAAACCTAATCCATACAGCAATGTGTTACTGAAAAAAGTTGCCTTACTTTGGTACAATCTTTCTTGCATTCATTGTCAATATTATATACGCAAACAATATTTCGCTATTAAGCTGAATTATACTGTTAAAATTCAGAATTCACAATAATTTTATCTGACAAGGAAACAGTCTGAAAATACATGCTACAATTCAAGAAAGAGCTACAGCATTCTTAGCCACAGAAGGGACTGATCGGTGGTATGGCAATTCTAAGGGAGAAGGATCTGTGAAGGACAGCACATTGCAGACTGATTGAGTCAACTCTTTATTAGGATAAAAAGAATTGTCATATGCAAAAAAGTAATCCTTGCGCTTTATTTAGTACTAAAAGCTGTGTGTTTTTTCAGTTTAAGAGACATGCTGTCCCTGCGTTCATGATCACTGCTACTGAAATTTGGGGCAGCTCATTTGGTCTTAATTTTCTAGGTTCAATCAACAATGCTTTTTGTCTCCACCTCACCCTTACTGGATAATGCTCCCCTTGTTTCCTTAGTTTCTTTCTGTTTCTATTGCTGAAGAATACTTTCAATGAACCCTAAAATTTCCTCTGCAAGACGTGATTCAGCTTGAGTTTTGTCAAATGCTCCCTTCTATTCTGAATTCTAAAACTAGCCTTCCTGACTAATGTACCTCTTCTTCCATTTTTCCCCCAATACCCATTTTGAAGAGGTTGAGTAAGCAGGCAGCTCTGTCTATACTTCTTCTTGATAAAATGTATTTTGCTTCCAAATCCGCTCTGGCTTGGAATGCAGGTTTTAGAGTTTTTGCACCTCTGATTCTGACTAAAGAAGGTTCTTGCCTCTTTTGCTTTTCAGGCCTCACTAGTGCAGTTGCACTTACAAATCAGTTTCTTTAATTCGTCAAGATTTGTCTGTATCTGCCATTGAAATGGACATGATCCATTTTCCTTGAGTAAAATCAACTGACCAAGCAAATGATCCCAGCTGACCCTCAGATCCCTTGAACACAGACATCTATATATAAGCTTAGAAGGCCTGTATCGCCCTCTTCCTAAAAAATCACTTCTGTTAATGAGTAAAATAAAAGCTATCCCTTAAAAAAAAAAAAGGGCCCCTCTTACTAAAATACATGATATAAGTGGATTACGCAAATATCCAAAAATACTGATACACTGTAACCTGCAAAAACACAGGGGTGTTTGGATTGGCTTTCCAGTGTCTTCCTGTTTTATCCCTTTACACCCGTCTCTCTGGCGTATGACTCCAGTGACCTCCTTTTGGCACCTGTTAAGTGACTTGACACAACACAGAGCAGAAAAGCAGGATATATTTTCTGACAATGCCAACAACTCAGCCTTGGTCCCACTGGACCCATTAGAAATTATGAAGCATATGCTCAACGAAGAAAAACTGTGAATATTGAATCAGTGTACAATACTGCGATTAACCATTACAGTATCAGATGATAAATCATAAATTAATCACAAAAGCAAAAGATTAAATCCTCTCATTCATGTAACCAACAGGTTGTCTAAATGTCTTTGAAATGATAAGGTAGACTGACACAGACAAATAGACAAATCTCAGTACCAATGTGACAGCTTTTCTCTGTGCTCTGATATGTTGAAGAAAGATTATAGTCTCATTTAATACAGTCAATATAGTCAATTAAAGACAATCAACTCAAGTATATTTGTTGTTTTGTTACTGCTTTATGTAATGTGATTTTATGTGAATAGAAACTTTTTAACCACGACACAGAATTGCTCTGATATGAGAAGCTGTTGAACATGTATGTATGAATACAAGGAAAGTATAAATTTATACAGCAATCGACATTCAAAAATCAGTTGCTAACTTGTTATTAGTCAAGGCTTATTTGTGCCATAAATGTTTAAAAAAATCCTGAGAATTTTAACAGTTAAACATAAAAAAAGTTCTCTAAAACACTGTTCAGAGCAACCAATATGCAGAACTTTTGCTTTGAAATGAGCAAGTTCATGCTCTACAGTCAATGCCGAATACTTTTCACTAGCATTTACAGTGTAATTCTACTCTGAAAAGTGACTGTGTAAAAATGACACATATTTAATGAACAAAGCTGTTCTAGGTATATCAGAGACAGACCTCTTCCTTAACTGAGAAACACACATTTTTACAAGATTTTA
>WEIT01021321.1:1220-32000 GCA_013389985.1 Dryoscopus gambensis
TGGCCCCCACTGAACTCTTTCAAAACACATGAATAGAGGATAACATTAAACACTTCACTTCAACCTTTACCTCTTTTTGCTTTTTGATGATGACAGAAAATTCCGTGTAGGGGATCCTTGGATTTAATTCACATCCCATCAATGTGGCACCCTCATAATCCTTGATGTAGCCAACATATTTTGCTTTTGGTACTTTAATATCTTTGGAGAAACCCTGACAAAGAAAAAAAAACTTATATTGTCATGATGCTGTTTTCCTTTTACATTTGTTTTAACTGAAATGAATGAGGATTTAGAACCAAATTCATCATAATGTTAAAATACAAAAAATACAACAGAGTGAGTTACAGACCATGGTTCAGTGTTGCAAAAACCTTCTCATGGGAGGCACTTGATACAAAAATAGTTAATTGCTAAGAAGGGAGATAGGGGAGATTGTATTCATTTTGAATGTGTGAAGAGTAAATTGTATCAGTTTTATATACAGAATCATAGAATATGTTGGAAGGAACTTAAGGAGTTCTTCTAGCCCCNATTCCCTAGTTGCAATTTCCCACTATCCAAGTCATCTTCACTGCCTAATGCTGTACACCTTTGAGAATAATCTGACTCCGTTTTGCTGACCAGACAGTTGACACCTGTTTATCAAATCTATTTGACAGAACAGACATTGCCATCTTTCCTAAATTTGAATCTCATGTTTCAAATCAGGAGGAGCTCTAAGTGCAGGCCAGGTAAATTTTAGTTTGTCACAGGTATGCCTAGTCCTTTTTTATACTTCTCATAGAATCAGTGAAGGAACTAGTATTTTACCAGTTTTTAGACTAGACAAATTATAGACTACACCATATACCTATATTCAGATGATTCTATCAAAGTAAAATGTATTAGAATCCAAAAACATTACATGAGATGAACACAGAGCACATTTTAGAGATAAAAAATATACATGCAAAATTGCACTGTGCATTTTATCCAATTACTTTGTCACGTCTAGTTATTTAGTTCATCACTGCTAGATGTTAAACTTCTTGCATGAAGTAATTTCTTACACTGAACTTACTTGTTTTTTGAAGTAGCCAATAGCATATTCATCCGCATACGTGAGGAAGTTGAGAATGTTGTGTTTGATGTGGTACTCCTTCAGATGGTTCATGAGGTGAGTCCCATAACCCTGTGTGAAACACAGCAGGAAAAAGCCATGACAAAGCCTTTGGGGACTGCACATATTAGAACCTGTGGGCCAAGGGTTATTACACACAGTTTTTCAAAATGCAGTCTTTCCTCTAGATCCTGTTTTAAAGATTTTCTCTTAATTAACTTGGTGTTGCACACTCAAGAGAAAACTCCTTTCAGTCCTGTAGGGGTATCTTTGTGACCCAGCATGGAAGTTGTAATTCAAGGTACCCACCATTTTTTATTGTTTCTCTTTTGAATTAGATATCAACCATTAAAATCACATACTTCACCAATAACAAAACTGCACATACTGTAACAATAAAGCATCCTTTCTGAGCCATATCAACTCAAAACTACAAAGCAGTAGCAATACTGAAATTATTCCAGTGTTCTGTGCACCTGTAGCAAAACAGTCTCTGCCTCAAAGGATTTATTATCTAAACTTACCATAAAGCATAAAAAGGAACAGTGAACAATTACCATAATAAGGAATAAAAAATTACTGAGTCCACAATCAAATAAACAGCTACACCTTCTGATTGCACACAGGCATGATTTCCATTTAAATTCAACCCCAAAGTAAACATAAAGGTTGCATTTATTCACATTACCAAGTAAACCACAGTCATCCCCTTCTGCTGTGATATGAAGAAATGTAAAGTAGACAGGAAAGCCCATAATAATGTTTTGTTCCTGCATATGTTCCAATTTTCTCATCATGGAGACTAACTGGACACTTAGAGAGACATACATGGATTCCTTTTGAAAGGAAAAAAACTTGAAAACTGGGAAAATTTTTACTTATGTACAAAAGCCAGAAAAATAAATTAGAAAATACAAACTTCTGATTTAATTTACAATTTAATAGCCCCAAATATGGCAATTGCCAGATACGAAACTAAGCCACATACAGTAAAATTAAAAATTATTTTGTAGCAGGGGACCAAACTACCTCAAAAACAATTCAATTTGTATGGGAAAACAGTTTCCACATTTTTTACTCCAGCCTCAAAATGAATTAAAATAGGATTTTTTTCCTAAGACTAGGCAGATCACCCATGCGTGAACACTTGTTTTTTCTCAGTTACCTGTTGACAGGGTCAGCTTACCTAGAGAAAAAGGTGGGAAGGCAAATTTTCACACTTAACTCATACAGGGAGGCACCCAGAGGATAAAAGAATAAATAGTGTGTTATGCAACCCTGGGGACAACCTGATGGGTTGGAATTATTTGCTCTATTATTTTGAAAGATTATTCCTAGAAAATCACAACACACCTTTGGCAGTCTCACATGTGTTGTGCAGTTAGGAATAACTTAGGTATATGCTGTTAGTGTTTGCATCTGCTACAACACTTTGAATGCTGACAAGTCACTGCTAAGCGTAGGGGATTGCTCCTCTCTAACACCAGAGTTGAAAAAAATTAAATATAACCCAAGTATTAACAGTTGTTACAGACTTTCAATCCCTCTGTGTTACCCTTTCGCAGCAGGGTTTACGATTTCTGCAGTTAATTGCTACACACACTGAATTAACCCACGTCAGCTCTTGCTGCTTGAACTGAAAATCATGAAGCTACAGCACCATCTAAAGGCAAAATACTGAACCAAATGGTCAGAGTTAGATCTACCCGTAGTAGCTGGAAAAGCTGGAGGAACGAATCTCATGTATTCACAGTGCTCTGTGTTCTTTCAACGTGGATGATAATTCTCAAAATTCTGAGAAAATGTCAAGATATTAGCTCAAAAAGGAGTGCACAGAATGGACCCTGTGCTTATTTTGAGATGTAAAACCATACCTAATTTTTTACTGTAATCTTATTAAGATTGAAGTCACGTAATGTCACAAAGTGATTGAACACAAATTACTGCCCCACATGCAATACTTATTTCAGTCAACCACTAAGTGTTACACTACACAGAGACACAACTACTGGGGACAAAGGTGTGAAAAGTCCAAGAATGGCAGACTACTGGCCACTACTGCTCTACTGAGAAAAATTTTATTTAATTAATTAATTACAGGTAATCCTACCATTATGATGATGATTCTAAAGCTGCACATTTTAGTTTGGTTTTTGTGTATTCTATTCAGAATCACTGTATCTTTCAAAATCTGTTTCTGCCTGGCAACTCAGCAGTATACACAACACGACTAAAAATATTAGGAGCACATGCAGTAGGTGAATGGGACTCAAATCCATTTAATAAACACACCTAATACAGAATTCTTTTTACCTTGACTTGCTCATTGGAAGTCACAGCACAGAAAACAATCTCTGTAAATCCTTGGGAGGGGAACATCCGGAAGCAGATACCACCGATAACACGACCATCTTTTATTAATGCAAGGGTTTTATGTTTCCTGAGCAGACAAAAATAATGCTTTAATTCATGTACATAGTACATAAAGCGCCATTAACCTTCCTTTTTTCAGAAACTTGATTCGCTTCTTTCCACAATGAAAATGCAATTGTATATGCCTCCTAAATTAGCCACTTGTATCTACAGAAGAGTTGTTATTTTATCATCATGCTTTCAATATACCATAAAGGTCACCATCGTAAAGCAAGCTCCTAGCCTTGCCAAGTACTCTGAGATACTCGGGTAATGCCCAATAAATAAAAGTTGTATTGCTTTCATTCAATCTATTGCTGACAGTTACACCATTGCACAGTTCTCAGGATGATTTTATCCTGAGTAAATTAGAAATTAATGGAGTTACAGGAGAGCAAGTCCTTTCCAAGGGATTCCTGTTTCCTTGCATGTACTCTCCATAGCTAAGCTATCAGTTTCAAGTGCAGCTGATGAAGCAAGAGAGGACATTTCTTATTTCTAATCACCCACTCCTACGGGAATCAAGACCAGAATAAATATCCATTTCTGTTGCACTTATATTGACTGCCAGGAAAGATGTAACAAGGTGCAAACTCCACTCTTATGTCAAGGATAAAGAATTTTAGTATAATCCTCAAGGTGTGAAAACAGTGCACCTTTCTTTAGATCATTCAACACGCAGTATCATATAAATCATATAAATGATACAGTTAATTTACAGAAGTTGTATTTTGGGGGAAAAGTTGGTGCCAGAAGTGAGCCCCTGACAAAAAGCCCAAAGAGTAGTTATACAGTATGTGCCACCATTGAAGAAGATTTCATACATATTACACATTCTTCTTTTTCTTGCACTTATTTTAGTGCCTTTTACTTGTGGAATGACAGCAGCAATGCAGAGCTTAAGCAATGCTTGAGCTTTTGTGGTTTCACCCTGGCTGGATGCCAGATGCCCACCAAAGATGCTCTATCTATCACTCCTCTCCTCAGCTGGACAGGGGAGACAAAATGTAATGAAAGGTTCATGTGTAAAGATAAGAGCAAGGAGAGATCACTCAACAATTAGCACCACAGGCCAAACAGACTTGACTTGGGGAAATTAGTTGAATTTATAACCAATCAAAATCAGAGCAGGATGATGGGAAGTAAAACAAATCCTAAAATTACCTTTCCCCTCCTCCTTCCCGATTCTCTACCTTCTTCCCCAAGCAGCGCAGGGGGATGGGGAATGGGGTTACGGTCAGTTCACCACATGTTGTCTATGTTGCAGCTTCCTCCTCAGG
Source organism: Dryoscopus gambensis (assembly GCA_013389985.1). Taxonomy (NCBI): domain Eukaryota; kingdom Metazoa; phylum Chordata; class Aves; order Passeriformes; family Malaconotidae; genus Dryoscopus; species Dryoscopus gambensis. Next base: position 6,015 of record WEIT01021321.1, read on the forward strand.
GAGAGTTCTTCCCCTGCTCCAGTGTGGGGTCCCTCCCATGAGCTACAGTTCTTCAGGAACTGCAGTAGCACGGGTCCCTTCCCACAGGGTCACAAGTCCTGCCAGCAAAGCTGCTCTAGTAGGTAGTATGGCCAACTCTCTTTACAGGGCCACAGGATCTGCCAGGAGGCGGCTCCAGGCCGGGCTTCCCACAGGGGCACAGCCTTCCTCCAGGCATCCACCTGCTCCAGAATGGGGCTGCAGAGGGATGCATGCCTCACCACGGTGTTCACCGTGGAAGGCTGAACTGCTCCAGCAGCTCATGATGAATTGCAGCCTGTGGGAAGGACCCATGTTGGAGAAGTTCATGGAGAACTGTCTGTCGTGGGAGGAACCCCATACTGGAGCAGCGGGAGAGTGCATGAAGTCCTTCCCTGTGGAGGAAGAGGCAGCATACACCACATGGGAACTGACCACAGCCTCCATTCCCCATCCCCCTCTGCTGCTTGGGGGAGAAAGTAGAGAATCATGAATGAAGCTAAGTTTGGGAAGAAGGGAGGCATGGGACAAAAGTACTCTAAGATGCAGTTTTTATTTTCTCATTATCCTACTGTGATCTGATTTGTAAAAAATTAAACTAATTTCCCCAAGTTGAGGCTATTTCGCCTGTGATAGTTACCAGTGAGTGATCTCTCCCTGTCCTTATCTCCGTCCAAGAACTTTGCCCTTTCTCTCCCCTGTCCAGCTGAGGAGGGGGAGCAATAGAGCAGGTTTCATGTGAATCTGGCATCCAGCCCAGGTCAACCCATCACGGTCCCACAAGGAGCCACTTATCATTAATACAGCCACTAAGGTGGTGTTTTGGTACAACCCAATGAGATTGATCAGGAGTTATGAGGGCTTGACAAGATGGCAAAAGTGAAGCACAGGCAGAGCTGCTCCCCACACCACCTCTGCTGGCACCTTCCTACACCCCTGCCTGCAGACAGCACCAGACTCCCTCTGCCTCACACGCCAGCCTCCTCTCCAAGGATACCCACGGATCAAAGACCAAGCGGGTGATGTATTCCTTTGGCATCCGAGGCAGCTGATGGGAGAACACGTTCTGCAAACCAACCAGCCACATCATGATCTTCTTGTTGGGCTTCTGGTTCAAGGAGTTGCCGACCACATGGAATTCAATCACGCCCCTGCGCTCCTCCAGCCTCGCTGCCTCGTCCCGGGCTGAGTGCGCTGAAAGGAAGTTGGTCTGTACCACAGAAAAGAGGAACAAAATCACAGTTTTGAGATTTCACATCCTCTGAGAGAACAGCCTTAATGAACAAGCAAATAAAACCCCCTCTCTTTCTCCAGCAGAGCTGCCAATGACTGCCTCTGTAATGTGCCTTTGCAGAAGGGACACCATCAAATAAGCCAGATATAAGTCTACACCACAGTCTATAGAGGCCTATCTGAATTTAGATTGGTACAGATTAGATAACAACAATGGTTATGACCCAAAAAGTCCCAAAACCTCTTGAGAGATAGCACTCATCCAGTTGAAGCTTATGCCACTAAGACTTCATATTTTCTTTAGCCCTAACCAGCTTGGGTATGACTTGTGGATCCACCTACACATACTGCAAATCACACATTTTAATGGTACTGCAGGAAAAGTCATATTTTTTTAAATTTTATTAGTGCTTTCCACTATCTCTACCACTACTACTGTCAGAGCCTAAAAAGATTTTAATTCCTACAGAATTTGCTGTTATATATCTAGCAATTGCATCTATATATCTGAATGAAGGTTAAATTAATACAGAAAATTTATTTAACTTATTTTTTCAAGATCATTTTACAATGCCAAAACATCTCTGTATGCACATACTGTTTACTTTTTTGAGCAAAGTTTGGCTGCTGGGTTTCTAGTCACTGCCAGCCCCAACAGCCAGGCTGGCACAGCATTTGTAATATGCAGAGCCATCAGTCACAGCGCATAGTTTGAATAAGAAATGTAGGTGGTTCCAAATCTTCAGCAGTTTCTAGCTAAATCTTGGCAAATGAGCTGCTGGCAAAACATAGCCTGGCAGAGAGAACAGAAGGAGGAAAAGCCAGCCAAGGAAAAAAAAGTGCAATTCTGTACATGGCACAATTCTGCAGTTCTGTTTGTTTTTCTCTTCCAGCCGAGAAAAAGAGCAACTGGGGAAGACAGAGCAAATAACTGTTTAGATCAGTTTCTGCACAAGAGAGAGCTTTTAACTTTGGATCTTTCATTCTGCTGCAACTTTTGAAGCCCATTTAACCTTATCTTATGAGGTGCATCTATGATTAGCAATACAAAAGCATACTCTGGAACTGTTCTGTAACAAAAGTACCTTGCAGAATAACCTGATATCTACCTTTTTACTATCACTGGTTTACAAGTCTCTTTGCACACAATTCATTAAAAAACTTCTAGAACTATTCTTCTTGTTAATGATGTATTTCACCAACATTTTTTGTTCACCTAATCATACTCTTTCAAAGTCTATTTTTCTTGACAGGACTCTTAGCTTATCACATTCTATACATGTGGAACATTTACTAAAAACAGACCATTTGCAACACCAAGTCTGTATCTCACCTCTGGCCCAAGCATTGCAGCAGGATCTGTAATTGTTGACATTACTTCGTTGATTAACTCAATAGGAATATCTCCTACAACCCTTGGTCTTTTAGAATCCTCCAGAGAATAGGGTTCATTATTTTTCCTCTTTTCCCCTATAAAACAAAACTCAGACAAATTAGAAATAACCCAACTGTCACAGACTAGCACTATGAAGCCTAGCACTGCTGTTATATCCTTTAGTTTATATGACAGCTGTGGGGTTGCATTTTTTTGGGGTTGTTTTTTGTTTTTTTTATCCCCATAGACGGGGGAGGAGAAAGTGAAATAAATGAAAACTGACATTTCTCACTTCTCAGTTTTGGCTTTGCCCTGGGGTATTTTAGCATGAAGCAGGGTGAATATACCTCTCCTTCCACTATACCTCTAAATTCACAGTTAAACTATTTGCTTTTTCTTTTTGCTTCAAAATCCTCTGCATGGAACCTCTGTGCAGCTGTCTTGGGAGGTCAGTGCTCAATACACAGACTGCAGTGCATATTTCTGGATAATATGAAATCCCTCATTTAGGATTCACTAGAACTAAGTAACCATCATATATTTCTTTCACCTTTTCTGTAAACCAAGCAGCATGTACAGTCTGATGTGTCATACATATTTGAAAATCCATATAAACTTTTCAAATCAAAATATACCAAGTTAATAATTAACTGTCCTACTAACTGCAGAGCCACATGTATTATATAGCAAAAGCAACTAGTTAAATTCATGGAAGAAAAGTCCACCAAGGACTAGCAGAGGTACAGCAACTAGAGGGCCAGCTGCTAGCTCAGGACTATCCCACTCATCACCCTACTCATTCCCACTTCTGAGGGACAAGTTGAGAAATGATCTTAAGGAAAACTGCAGTTTAGGAGCCGCCTTAAGTTTCTCTGTCGTGAACACTGGGACTAAAAATTCACTTTGGTTTTGGCTTTTCTCCTTCCTTGAGGACTCATTTTACATAAGCTTGGGATCATCTCTTTGACCTACAACCTCTCTTGACAGGCTCATTAATTCTGAGGTGTTTGAAAAAGGATTTATTAGGAGAATTTATGCATCCACCAACTGTTTTTCTTACAAGCTTTTTTTTTCTTGACCTAACCTCATTTAGATTTTTAATTTAACCTGGTTGGTGTGTCTGTGTTTTTCTTTACTGCCCAAATGTATGTATTTTCAGTAACTTGAAAGATTAAAAAACCCAAATGTGCCCCTTCTACTCTGCCATTATTTAAATGAAACCTTTCCTCATGGCTTATAATAGATGTATTCCAAGAAAAGTATTTTTCAAAAACCTCTGACACTAGCAGACCTTTCCCCATTTCAATTTCATTTAAAGAAACCAATTTTTTTTTGGCAAATATAGTTGCCATTTCTGTTAGTTAAACATTACCATAGTGGAGAAAAAGGTTTGTGTGTGCACATCTTTCGGCAAAAACACCCCAAGTTTGCTAATGTGGAGTAAAGGAAAAGGTTACCATATACTGCAACTGATAATATCAACAGAAGCCAAAAGGCAAGGCTCCTTCTCCATTACCTAAGTTTGGGTCAAGGGCAGAAGAAACTTTACAAGCTGGACTCATATTCCCACTGTTGGATTGTTCCAGAGATGAAGGACTTGCACTGTATGCAACAGATCTTGCAACAGGAGGTGGACTGATTACTGGAATGACATGAAAAACAAACACAAAAAACTCAGGTCATGGAACCCATTCTGGTGCGGATGGGAAGACTGTCACAAAGATGGACACCCACCACCCGAAAAGTAACAGTGAACACTGTGCAACAGAGCAATGCCACCAATTCACAAGTAGAGACATTAAAGCTTTATCTCAGTATAGTTTTCTAAATTTAATTCTACCTAAGCAGGGACTGCTGGATAACAGGGATTGCAAATATCAGGCTTTATTATTTCGCAGTGCTGAGCAGAAGCTAAGAAAACAAACTTCCTTCACATACCTGCCAAGCCTGCTGGCATTTAGCTTCATGAAAAGGTTTTTGTAGGGCTCTATTGAAAACCAAAATCTCATCATTCAGCTTCAGCTGTCCACTTTAACAGAGCTCTAAGACTGGTTGCACAAATCAAACTCAATAAAGGGAGAAGTTGTTTCACCAATTAAGAGAATGAAACTATTATTTTAAAAGGTCACAGACTAACATCTCTTTCTCATACTAAAAAAAAAAAAAAAAGACACCCCACATTATTCCTAAATCATGCAGTTTTCATTTGTGTTACTCATCACTAAATGCAAATTACCTGTCTGGATTCCCAGCTGGCCAGTTCGGGAACTAGACACCATGAAATCCTGATCCCAAATGGGAGAATTCTGGCTGTACACTTCTTCTTCCAGCATGGAGAGAAACCTAGGCACAAAACCAGGTAAAATATCAACTTAATGGGCTCATTCCAAACAGATTCTTTTTCAAAATAAGCACTTGCAATGTTTTTAAATTAAAAACATTTACCAAGTCAGTAAGAAAATGCTGCTGGCCAATGCTATTAAAAAAAACAAAACAAAACAACACTCACAAAAATCACAAACCAGAGTTGAGATAAAGTATTCAGTAGAGTGCTTTCAGTTATGAAACCTTACATTTGATTACAAGGAACATTTATCTAATTGCAAGTGCAGAAAAAGACAGTTATAAACCACTTTTACAGAACAAAACTGCACTAATAAGAAAGCTATGAGTTAACTAATGTTATACAATGGTGGCAAAATATGTCTGTTTTGATAAACCAGTGTTCTGCAGATGCACTTGCTTTCTGCCTTTTATAAAATCCCAGTGTAACTCACAATGCTCTTAGGAAGACATTTTCATTCCTTTAAGTGTCCTACTGTTACCTTTAATTGCAGGTTTGTGATTGTGTATTTTTAACCTTACTTTGGTACAGTTACAGAAACAGCACGATTTTAAACCTCTCTTAGCTTTATTACATTCCACAGATCAGACTCTCCAGCACGCTCGCCTTCTCAGGGCTAATACACCAATTTCCTCTCAGCAGCAAGACAGCTGCTTATCCTATGTGGCACAAAAGGGATTTTCAGACCAGAAGTTGACATGGCACATTTCTACCCTCTGGAGTCATCTATATGTATAGAAACTGTATGAAACCAACAGGACTGTTGAGTAAAACTTTCTTGACTAGGATAGGGATTTTCAGGATCAAGTCAGACTCTTGTACTGCACATACAGGACAGCCATACCTAAGCAACGTGCCATGTTCGCTGCTGTCTGTACAGCTGATATTGGCTAAAAAAGTTTGTAACAGTGACCTGACCATCTGTGACAGAGCAGAAGGACAAATCCAACTTTAGTCAAAGCTCTATTCCCAGGCAGCACAGAAGCTCTACCTTTAGCCCCATTAGTGACTACTTCCTAGGTGTGCACAGACACAATCCGTGGCTGCTCCCTTTATCCAAAAGGAGAGTCCAAGAGCAGAGGGGAGCCCTGTGCCAATGCCAGGCTCCCTGCTCTGGGATACAGGTCCTCTGCAGGGTTCACTCAGCACAATGCCAGAGAAGAAACAAATGCTGCAGAAAAGTACAGCCCATGAAAGATTTAAAATGTTATGCATACTTTCCGCAGATCGTTTGCAAACAGTACTTGTCTTTTTTTCCCAGCATAATATCAAAAGGAACTGCAGTGAATAATAATGCTTTTCAGATTACTGCAAAAGGCTTTAAAAGGCAGTGAAAACAGGGGCATATGCTGTCCTATGTTACAGTGTAAGATGTATCCAAGGATATGTATTCTATCACCATCTTTATGAGCTGTTAAAACCAGTGGCACAGTGCTCCCCACCTCCTTCATGACTCAACCCTGATAAACTCATAGGGCTATCTTCTGTTAATGGGCCAGCTGTTGACACCAGGTGGGGCAGAGCTCTTATCTCTCCCATGACCCATCCTCCCTCCAGGGGGACATCTTCTGTTAATGGGCCATCACTGCATGACTGATAAAATTACATCATCCCATTGTGAGATACTCCGCCCAGAGGGAGGAACCAAGCATTCCATCCTGGATATAAGCTGAGATTTTGAACACCAGAGGCAGCCTTTCCCACTGGATTCCCAGAGGAAGACCAGACCCTTCTACACCACCACTGGACCTTCAGAGGAAGACCAGACCTTTTCTACAGAGTCACTGCTTCAGCAGAACCATCACTCCAGGAGGACTGCAGCCACCATTTGATTGGACTGCTACCAACACCCTGACCATCAGGGGGGTCAGGTTTGTACTCTGACTCTGTCAGGGAGTTGGTTTTTTTGTACTACTACATTTATTTTATTTTTCCTATTAAATTGTATTTCTGACTTGAAGTCTCTCACTAGTTTGCTTTCAAACTAGCACATATGCACACCTACTTCTTCCACAAATCTGCTCCTTGCATCAATGGGGTGTTAAATCCTTCTTTATATCTCTTTCAGGGCCAGATCATGATCCCGTTCCCAGATACACACAAACATTCTTATATCCATAACCATCTACCCCAAAGACAATGTAGTGGTAAAATAAACTATTAATAGTAGTAGAAGCAACAAATCCTGGGTCTACTCAGCTTAGGAAAGCTGATGCTGTTTTTCATTCCCCTGAGCTCTAACCCATCTTCTGGCCCAACACAGTAGATAGCATCAGTGCGACAAGGTCTTCCACAGGTTCAGTTCATTAGTTGTTAGGAGGGACAGGCTTTTAAAGTAATTACTTGGAGAACCAAGCTACCCTCGTAAAAAAAAGGATATTTTTAAAGTGATACACTACTTTGAACAGGAATTCATTACAATGAATGATCCTGTCACCATCACTACCCCTCTTTACCACCAGTAAAATGTTTGAAATTAAGGACTGTCAAAGTTGAGCATGTTTCAATAACCCAATATGTAATTATTGCTGTTTCATTGTGAGAGAACCTCATCAACATTCCAGTACTGGAAAATATAGTCAGTATGAAATGTATGACTTTAGGATTCATTGATGCAGTTTTATACTAACTCCTCCCTAATAAACCCATCTCTTCTGGGGGTGGGGTGATCACTTTGTTCACTATTACAACGTTGAATTAAACTGAAATTCTTATAAACTCTGTACAACACCTGCCCTTTAATGCTCCATCACCAAAGCAGATGTGAGCATGTTTTTAGAGGTCTGGAGCTACATTGTTTCCAAGGACTACAGAAAAAGAAAGCAATTGACCTACAATACCTGCTCATAGGCCAAAAGCACAATCCCCCAGCAATATGAATAATCCTTTTCATAAAGTAAACCCTAGGACGAAGCAAAGCAAGCAATTGTGTACATAAAATACACTAGTCTAAGTTATGGCAGTAAAGAAAGCTGCAGTCTCTAGCTGCTACTGAATAAAAAGATAAATTCTTTCAAACTGCAGGTAATTTCTCCCTGTCCACAACAAAGTTGCTGGTTAACTTTGAATGCAGGCACGCTGTGACCCCTTACTTTGGAAAATGAGTGAGTATTAGTGTTCGTTTTTCTTGAGGAAGCTTGTCTTTTTCTTGCCTGGCCTGCTCCAGCAGTTGGCGTCTCATTACAGTAAAAACAGAGCGAAGCAATGTCCTACCAAAAACCTGGGTGGTCTCATACCGAGGTAGACTGTCACAAAACTGAGGGACATTGCAATAACAAAGCCACCTGTAAAGAGGAAAAAAACTGGATAATTATCACCATCTAACATATGATTCAATGCAATAAAACCACTAGCCACATCATTTAAAATGCAGCTGAGAGCTATATGACCGTATAAATCAGTTCCACTACAAGGCTGGACAGAGTTAAGCAGCATTTATATTGTCCAGGTTTTTACATAAATGACAACCAAGTACTTTTAAGTTTCCATATATTCTTTTTCTCTGCAGTCTAGTTTCCACAAAGTGCTCTTGGTTCCAGAAAATAATCACAGATTACAGAAAATTCATGTTGATGTCAGGGATTCTCTCCACAGCTCACTCATTCAGCCTCACACATCTCCTGCCACTGACTCCAAAGACTCTTAGCACAGCCTGTTTTACCCTCTAACTTCTAACTTTCCTCACAGAGAGGCAAAGTGGGTGACACTTTTAACTAGCTCCATCCCAATCCAACTGGACTCCTGCCCTGGTCTTCCACCAGTTGGCTTCTTCCCATTATACTCTGACTTATTACTCTTTCATTACCAGTATCTCCATCCATAATGAGCTTTGCATTAAGGAAAATTACAGCATGTCATGTTTTTTTTCTAGGAAAACGGATTATGGTACCGAAAAGATAATTCAGGAGTACACTGCCTATGTAGGTTCCAATATCTGTTAATCTTATCAACAAGATTTTGATATCTGTGTGTAAGTGAACAGTCAGGTATCTGGAGCTTTAGCAGAATCAGACCACAACCATTATGAAAGCTCCAGCAATGGAAAAAAAATATGAGGAATTGGATGCAAACATATTGCACTGGATCCTGCACACATTTCCAGACCCAAAGTACAGCCTGTCTCAAAACATTCTCCTAAACTCTTGTGCCTTAATCTTTGCAAACATGAGTTGCAAAAGAGTTGTGAGATAGAGTTGTTCACAGACTTCCACTCCCTGTTCTTGGCTGATAAAGCACAGCTCTCAAAACACAAGAATGCATGTGAAACTCTGATACAGTTTCATTCAAATCCTCAGGTTCTCAAATGAAATTGGTGACTGCACAAATTCAGGTGTGCCCATGGTGCACCCAGAGCAATGCCTCAGACAACACAGAGGAGAGGAGCTCACAATGACAGGTGAGATCTGATGGGAAGAGCAACTTTGGGTCAGGTGGCACTTTAGGGACTGTGGGCAGGACGGTTTGAGAGAACACAAGTGACAAAATAATTAACAACAAAAAGCCACCAACCAGAACCAATTAGCTATTGATTCCTAATAAGAGTTAACTCCTACCACCCCTGGCTGACACCTGTTGTCACCAACAAATGGAGGTCGAACACCGACCAAACACTTTCTTAGGAGCACCATGGATTGTAATTGCCCTTTATGGCCGTCACTCAAGGTGACAGGACATCTGAGTCGTACACAGACACAGTGCAGTCTGCTCTGCCACTAGCCAGAATCTCAACTCACAGCAGGGTTTGCTGTTCTCCTTCACGGAGAGGAGGTGTGCCAGAGGAAAGGCCACCAGCAAAGCAGCCAGAAGGTGGTGCTCATCCTCGACCAGCAGAGGTGTCCAGGCCGTTCTTGAGAACAGGGTGCTGACAGAGGTTACCTGCTGCCTGCACAGGCAAGACCCTTAACTGCTCTCACTGAAAAAGGCACTGCACTACTCTTGTGAGAGAGAGAAAATAAAGAGAGACATGTCTTTTTATCCTAGCTCTTCTTCCTCCAGCGACTGAGTTACTCCTTTGAATTCTAACAACACATTGAAAGGTCATAACAAGAATTATAATTTTAAGGAACCTAGTAATATCTGTTCCCCATTTAACATTCAAGCGGTTGCAAAATTAGTTTGATTTTTCAGCTCCTCTGTGATTTGGTTTCAAACAGTGATGCTTTACAAAGATTGGTGTTATCTTCTCTCCTTTTCTTTTTTAAGGTGAACAATAAATAGGGATCTTAACCGAGGCTCATATCTTAAGAATATCGAGAGCACTTCACAAACAGAGAACTTGCAAAAGCATTGTTAGATACAAGTGTTCCAGCCTCTACTCCCTATCTTAGCTGATAAAGCACGTGTCTCAAGACACAAGGATGCATGCGAAACTGATATATAGTCTCACTAAAACCCTTAGATCTTCATGTTAAATCCATGGCTGCAAGAATTCGCAAGGTCCATCTATGGCATAAAGATACTGGTGTACTCCTGACATTTGCACGTGCCCTATTTGTAAGGAAGACTCCTAACAGGCAAAAGCAGCATTACCTGGTATAATTCACTTTATACCCTGCAATATCATCATTGGGTGATCTTAGTCTTCGCTGAGAAGGTGTCTCCAGGTGCCAGTAGTTAATGCGGTTCAGAAACATTTTAGCCAGTTCCACTATTGTTTGCCTTTCCTTCGAGGGTAAGTGGCTAAATTTGTACTGCACGAAATTATTCACACCCTTAAAAAGTAAGAAAATTCTGTTTAATGATTTAGCCATAATTTTTATAAGAGTGCCCTCAAACATTCCTCATTTTATGTTTATTATGAACTTGCATTGCATGGGAAAGAAAAGAAATATTAGAGACCATTAACTCCTAGCTCAGCTACTCATGTAGCTGCCACAGGCTGCTACCTGTGTGCACAGCAGAAGGTACATCCAGGTATTTTTAACCTACCATCAGCAGCTGATGTAAAGGGAAAGAAGAAAAAATTCCTTTTTTCCTTCCTTCTCAAAGTCAGCAAACTTTGAGAACAGCAAACAGTCAAACAAAGTTCTGGTAGGCTTTCATCTATACATAAATCAACTATGACCATCAAAACTCCCCAGCTACTTTTCAATAATAGATATGGGCTTATGGACTTCTACTTAAGTTTATGTCTACAGATTGTATTATTTCTTCAAGAAGTCTTGACACTTCACAATCACATCTCCTCATTGCACTTTGGATACTGTCCAGCGTGAAGAAAAATCTACTGAACATAATTAAAATGGGTGACTAAAAGTGCTGCAACACATATATTTTATAAATCCATTATAATACTGGTGCTTAGCAAATAATTTTGTTTGATTGAGTTGCTGAGCTGCTAAAAGCAGAATTGAAAATATCGGTCTTTTTTAATGGGAAAATTATTTCAAAATAAGCTGTAAGAAGAATTACCCTTTAATCTCTATGCTATATTTTCTTAAGCAACCTGAACATTATGAAGAATTTGACCAGAAATGGCATTGTAAAAAACCTTTTTAATCGTGTATTTTAAGGATTAGGAGCCTACAGGGGTCACATACACATTTTTTGTTTATACTGAAACTAATGGAGAACTTAAAGTGAAGACTTCTCAGAAATTCAGCAACAAAGTGGTTTGATCTTCCTAATTGATAAGAAGCGAGAGTTGCAAAGAAATAATTACAACACATAACAGTCTTCACATTTAAAATTTCCTGTTTAACAATAGAACATTTATTCATCCACAGATGGGAAAACATTGAGCTCCTGTTTCAGCAAGGTATGTGAGCCTCTACATAGTCTCACTGGAGTTAATGGGCCCACTTGTCTGCCAGAAGTACATTCTTAGGAGCTTGCTTAACCAAAAACTGAATTTGTCATATGTTCTTTATCTACTGAGAGTTACAAAAGCCTCAATTATTCTTTGGTTTCAGCTTTGTTTTTTTTCTTGTGTACTCTTTGAAAGAGAAGGCTATGATCTCACTGAATTGGACTGTAACATTTTTCTTGATATACAGAAGGCAAGTGTCATTTTAATATTGGATTTCAAAACTTCAACAGTATTTTTCATCACTTGGAAAAAAGAAAGATTAGAACTGCCCACATGAAAGTAGCATTTCAAGTTAGTTCTCTAAACCCACAAAAAAGTCAGTTTCATTAAAGCATAAGACGAATGATGAGAGAAGTCAAATAATGTAACTATTGTATGAACACTAAAAGGAGAAGCAACAGCAGTCTCCTACAGCCCCCTATTTTGTCCTAAGCAGAACACAGAAACACCTGCAAAGTGCCTAAAATGCCCTGTTTTCAAAACCAGTGCCTACATTTACAAAAAGAAAAACAAACCACAAAAAATCCCCAAACAACCAAATCCTTCAACCTCCCACCAAAATAGATATTATAAATAAATACGCAAACAACAACCAAAAAACCCAACCGCACACCAACCAAACCCACGTTTTGACTCTTTACCTGTTCAATGCTAGGTTTCTCAAATGGTGGACTTTCCAAAGATCCTTCTACCACAGGTTTTCCCATCTGTAAAATGCACTTCCTCAAAAGCTTTTAAAAATACACAAATTTTTAAAAGTTAGTATATTGGCATACACAGAGTCAATGGAAGTCACAAGGGCACAACACACTGTGAGCAGTGTTGAAATTCTCCTGGATATCTATCTATCTGCTTGTTTAATCATCTGAATTTGTAATTACTAAACTTCACTGTGAAATCACCTCTGAAATGCATACAAGAGGGTTCTCTGAGGAAATGCAAGCAGCTAAGTTACCATTCATGTCAACTGACCTTTCCTGGTATGTCAGTGAAGAAGACTGTGCAGTTTATAGATGGGACTCAGGGTCAGTTCCTCACTCATCTGGATGACTTTTGGAATAAGAATCAGTATGCTGTGGCTGGACATCAGAATGTCCAGCCCACAATTACTCAGTAGAGCTTCATGCTAGAGAAAAACTGTCTCAGCAGATACAGTCAATCCATGCCTGAGGGGCAGTGAAATTGGCTTACGTGTGAGAAAGTGAAAAATCTGAGAAGATACTCCACAAGTTCAGCTTACTTTGAACAGGTAGAAATAAACTTGCTTGGTGTCTGCATCTTCTTCTTTGTGGACACATGTGAACAGATATTCCACATCCAATACAATCCCCAGGAGCCTATTCATTTCTTCTTCAGACACATTCTCCAGGTGAGAAACATGAGCAGCTAAACAAAATAAAAACCCGAAATTATAAGAGCCTACTGAGAGAACCCATAGCACAACTATAGCCCAGGAGATCTCCAACTAAGCCTTAACTGTAAAGGCACTGATCCTGTAACAACCTACTTAAACAGAACACATCTTACCAGAGGTAACTGAAACCTGTATCACATCAGAACAGTTCGTAAAGGTTGACCAGGGGTGGTAACTTCCACAGCAGAGGAACGACAGCTGGTTGGAATCACATCATCTGTTCACACTTAAAGCAGTCCTGCTTGTACTAATATGTTGCACTACATAGCTAACTACGTACATTTTTGTCCTAAAGCTATGTCTTTGGGACAAGATTTCTTGACTTGAGAAAATAAATCCATAATTTCCATAAATTACATAATCCAGATGTAAGCAGCACCTTATTTTGTGAAGAGTGAAAAAAATCCCAGTTCCAAAAAATGGCTTTTTGTTTTAAACCGGGCATAAACTGTTTAAACTGGGAAAGTCTCTTTCTTTCATATCATGTAAGATCAAACTGTGCTTTGTGCGCACTATACTAACAGAGACTTTGCAGACTGTACATGCTCATTTGTTCAGAAGTTTAAACACATCGCAATTTCTAAGCGATAAACTCCCTTTTATCATCTCCAAAGGTAAATAGAGTTCCACATCTGTAATTTTCAAAAGCTTGAGGTTTCTCCCTGTAAAGTGGGACATTCATTTCAAGCTGGTTTGAACAACTGGCCCTGGCAAGAAGGAAGGCAGTGTAAAACAAAAAGTGAGCTCCCAGAAAGAAAGATATTTGCATTACAAAAATCAATGATCTTCTCTGACTCCAGGCTCATGTAGATGGCACGCATATCCTTTCCTCTGAAAGGACAAGAAAACATCCTTTCAAAGAAAGAGAAAAATAAAGTTTGGGCATACTAGCTTTTTATATTTTAATAAATTTTATCTATATTTACTTCTTAAGATTAACATATTTTTTGAATGGAAATCTGACTCCTTAGTTGCGGAGTTAGTGAGGAAAAATAACGCTAAACTTGGCAATGATCACATTTATTGGCCACCCTGCAAAGACGGTTTGTTTTGAGCAGTTTAGTATGATACCAAAACATCTAAATTCAATATCTTTGTTCAGCTTCAAGTAAAAAGTATACTGTAGCTCAGAACTTCAAAAATATGCCAGCAACTGTTTCCACTTAAATGAAAATTTATAATATAGTGTCCTAGGCACATGGCCATCATGAGCTTCCTCTAAGGACAAATATTCAGTATTCTGGGTAGAATAAAATGATTTCATTTCTGTCCTTAAGATAGGTGTGAAGGGCTAATATTCCCAGCTGTCTGTCCTGATCGTTTGCAAGTAATAAATACCCTCCTAGAGGAGCTTTGCATTAGAAACTGATAACATACTAAAGAAATTTGCATTCAACTAACAAATGAATAAAACATCAGCATAAGAAGCCATTTCTATGCAGTTTCCATAACAATACTGAACTACTTGACTACTTAGTGGCAGTGTTTAAACATTTTATTAAACTGGAGAATTATTACCCATACTGCAAATCCAAAAGTTAAGTGTATTACCAGCACGCATTTACCAAAGAGACATCAATGTTTATACACCAGCCCAATAAACCATCTTTCTTCAGATGTTCACAGCCCATTCCCAAACTCTGCGGCCATTAGTAGGCGTTTCATTAAAATTAAAGCTTTAGTACACTGACATCAAATACTGCGTCACTCTTGACTAGAGTTATACAGTCCCAACCACATGCACTGCTGTTAGGCCTGAAAGAAGAATTTAAATATCACATGTATAGGTTGCTACAGCATGCAGAAAAAAGCAAGCAGAAAGAACAAGGCTCAGGGATAGGAAGACCTGCAACTTCAACAAGCAAGCACTGGAGTGTACAAATTAGGAACAGTGAAAAAATAGACTGATGAGGAATGTGTCCACAGTCTACCTCAAAACACTAGTAATGTACATTGGACAGGCAAACCAAGAAATACCCAAATATGCTACAAGGTGCATAGCAGGAACTCAAGACAGTTCTGGGACCCAAATATGCTATGAGAAAGTGCATAGCAGGAACTCAAGACAGAGCTAGGGGAAAAAAAGAGAGGCTGAATATGTATACAGCGTATTAATTAACTAGTTTTAAAAGTGATTCAAGACTGACAATATTTATGAATTAAAACATGCACCCTGCAACACAGGAGAAACAATAAAATAGAAAAGAGGCTCTGACTATGCAACACCTGGTCTTGTGGCTGGTGGACAGTGAATTGTCCCAGCATCTAATCCAGTCACAGTGTTAGGAAATATACCATCCAAATAAAAGAAGTATTCATTACAACAACCACCTTGAGCCAAACTGTGGGGCTGAACATCAAAAGGACGAATACAAGTTGTAGGTAAGTAGACAATAATACACACAATCAAATAGATTTATGCACTAAAACCTGCACTGGCTTGAAGATCAAACCACATCCCCAAAAAGAGGTATCTCAAGCAAGACTAGTATGTAGGATTACCTCTGGATGAAAACAACAAATTCTAGAAAAGAGAAAGAAAAAAAAATCCAGCATTTTACATCAGGTACAGCTTTAACCGGTACAGGAATTTCTACATTGTTACTTCAATGGCTTTCTCAGGCTAAGAGAAAGCAGCACAGATAATGTGAAGCCCACACACCTTGTGGTAAATCTGGTTTTAAAGGTATTCAGCAGAAACAAGCTAATTTAGAGGAGATGAATAGGAAAATTATCTTGGAAAACACAGCTGAAAGACATATTTTTTCCAGTAGTATGAGGAAGCACACGGCAACTCATTTCGGTTACTTTAAATGAAACATCTTCCTCATTAGCTGCAGTCAGAAGAAGCCTTTTCTAAAAAGAGCAGTAAATAAAAATACAGTTTCTTCATAAAATACTTTTACTATTTTACAGTACTGGTTTTCCCTGGTTCCCTGGCTAAAGAGTAACTTAATATTTTTTAATAGACCAAGACCAGGCCCAGCCTTTAGAAGAGCTGAGTTTTCCTACAAAATACAAAGCATCCACACATTCTGCTGAAGAACAGAGAACTGACAGGCACATTAATAGTTTTAAAAAGTTTAAAAAAGTTAAGTTGCAAGTGAAAAAAAAGAAAAAGCTCTTTCTTCAGAGGCCAGGATTCAAAGGGATGGGTAACACAAGCCACCCTAATTGCATAAACAGAAGCAGCACAGAGAAGCCATGTGATGAAAAGTTGAAACCAACTTGGCTAAAGTGACTGAATTTTCTGTGATATTATGTATTTGTTAATCTTCTCCTGCAAGCAAACCCAGAGATTCGGAATATCAGGAAAAAATTCTGCTGAAAAGCCTAGAAATAAATCACATGTAATAAGAGCATAAAAAAGAAGAGAGCAGAAATAGAAATAAATCCCATAAAAAAAAAAAAAGGGAAGAAAATCATTCCATTCACAGTACAATACTTTTTTCAAAAGTAAAATAATAAATGATCTATTGTGAATGTTTTAGATTTTTCCTTTTTTTATCTCATTGTCCTAAGTTTTGGGCAGCAACAAAAATTAAATAGCAACGGCTTCTTTTCCATTAGTTCTGAATTTTATTTTAGCAAAATTTTTATTCATTATTTGCTAAGAAGGATGTGAATCTATGCTGGAGCAAGTCTAGAGGAGGGCAATGAAGGTGATCTGAGGGCTGCAGCACCTCTCCTATGAAATTAGGCTGAGAGTGTGGCGTTGTTCAGACTGGAGAAGGCTCCAGGGAGATCTTAGCAGCCTTCCAGGACCCAAAGGTGGCCCACAAGAAAGCCAAAGGGGGACTTTTTCAAGGACATGTAATGACAGGACAAGGGGTGGTGGCTTTAACCTGAGAGCAGGTTCAGATTAGATATCAGAAAAAGGCTTTTTTACAATAAGGGTGGTAGAATACTGGAACAAGTTGCCCAGAGAGGTGATGGATGCCCCATTCCTGAAAACATTCAAGTTGGATGGGGCTCAGAGCAACCCAATCTAACAGAAAGTAACCCTGCTGACTGCAGCAGGGTTGGACTAGATGATCTTTAAAAGGTCCCTTCCAACTCAAACTACTCTGTGATTCTGATATATACAGAAACAGCCATCACCTTTTATTTTGGATAAGTATAAACTCTTAAAATAATAATACAATGATTCAAGACTGTTTTTTCAGGCTGTGTGGGTAACAAGTTGTTATTTATTCTAAGTCTGAAAAACAAAACCAAAAACTACAACAGTATTTAACAGCAGATTTTGAGCAGTTGCTTCCAAGATTTGCAAGCTGTCTGCACAATAAGTTAGACCATTCTAAGATGTGCAACCCTAGTTTTATTTTCTGTGACACAGAAAAGACACAGTTCTTTTTGGTGGTAAAGAGTACCTGCTTTAGCGATGTTCAAGAGTATTTTATACTTTGTTCTAAAGTAAGGAAACATAATACAGCCTGCAGGAGAGAGTCGCTCGCCTTGTAACTAAGGCAGCTGGCAGATAAAACTATGTGAGGTTAAGGTATATGTAACACAAAGTATTAAAACTGTTACAGGTAGCTCAATGGTGCTTCTGCATTTTAACAGCTTTGAACGTCGGTGTTGTTCGAAGCTGTACCTTAGCTGAATTTCTTTAAAACTAATTTTAGGATATGTCGACATTAAACATATTTTTAAAGTATTAAACATACTTTAACCAAAGTTACTGACATTTACACCTAACTGTAACTCCCACTTCTAGGCCTTGGCATGGTATCCTGACTGGAAATTTTGGGGCACGGGTGCCCGGCCCGCGGGAGGACGCGAGGAAAGCTCACCCAGCGCGTGGCTGCAGCTGCGGCAGGGCTCGGCCAGGCTGACAGCTGCCTGCTGCAGCTCGGCCCGCGGCGGCGTGGGAGGCGGGTTCGGGTTCTTCCACCCATTGCATTTACAGGATTCCTCGGCCTGAAACCAAAGCAAAAGGATATCGGTCAACACCACCAAACACAGGAACTTGCTGAAACGCCTTTGTTTCAAAAGCAATAAAAAGAATTACAGGTTGCTTCTTTTTTATTTTGGGGGGAGGGGAGTTGGGGCGTTTTGCTGTTGTTCAGCTTGGGTTTGCATTTTTATCTACCTCATTACTAACCCTTATTTTCTGGAAATTGTCAGAAATAGAACAGTATCCCAAACAGAGAGATTAACACAATTTGGTAAGCAGAATATATAACAAACCCTAGCTAGCTCCTCTACAGAAAGGCCTCACTCTAGTGAAAAAAGTATTCAAACATTTACTGGTATACAACATTTACAGATTCTGCCACCGAGACAGATTTAATGATTTTAACATAAACAGGTTATCTAACAGGCAACACACTTGTAGCCTCATCAGCTACACTGGCACCAAGGAATCACATAACTGAAACCAAGCCCATGACAACCCAGGCAAGGTTAACTAATGCTGAAATAACCCAACAATAAATGGACTATCGGAGAAGGCTGTTTAAGGCAAGGAAGGCTTGGCCACAAAAGCAACAGACGCCAAAGACAGTGACACTTCCACTGCAACCTGCTGCTTTCCCTGGAAAGTTTACTTACACTCACTGAGTGTGAAACAGCTGCCAATAGACTGCAGCTAAAAGAGAAGACCATGAAGGGAGAGGCTGTGACTTTGGTAATCGTGTCTCAAGCCATTCAGAAGTTCAAAGTACCGATTCCAGTTATCCAAAGAGCAGCTTTACAGGAGGGGATTTTCTTCTGCATATCCAAAAGATCTCGGTTATTCTAACATCAGTCGTATTCCTATTTGAAGATCTAATTGGAAGGAAAGCCTGCTTTTCTACTCTTCAGAGATATCTGTGCACTGGGTTGTAAAAAGATACTCATGAAATTGCACTGCTGAGACCTCAGTGAGGAAAGTATGCCAATTGCTGCATAATATTTATGGCTGAAACAACCTTAGTAGGAAAAATTGTGATGGTAATATATGCAGCACTAATGTATCATTTTTCAAAACTGATTCTGCATACATTTACTGTGATCTATTTCAGGAACCTATTTCATTTTCCTTTTAAGTTTCCAAATCCCATCCTACCTAAGGAAGAAGAACCCAGGAGAAGCAGAAAGGATCACAGCTTGACAGCTCCTAACACTGACAGCTTCATAAATGGCTGGTAAATTGTTCTTTTAAACTCATTTCAATATTCAGCAACCTGAGAACCAAGAAAACTACTGCCTGCAGTTTGCTGAGCACCACATGATGTTTTTACCATCCCTAAGGCTTAAGCATTTATCCAGCTGGGCTCCTGGCCCTGGGTGCCATGGCCTCTGCCTGGCCTGGGGCAGTCTGGCAGGTACCAAGGGCTGTGAGTAGCATTTTCTGTAGCCAGAGGCAGCAGGATGACTCAGAAATCCACCTGCAAGTGCCCAGCAAAACCATTTCCACATATTTCCCTAGAAAAAGGGACAACCAGCATTGCCTGAACCTCCTGGCTCTCCAAACTCACTGAGTGGGTGCAGACCACCTGCCAACCCATGCATTTATAAAGTGAAATCAGTGAAGCTTCAGGATGAAATGGGGGGAAGATTAAAACAAAATTCTATCTAAATCTCATAAAAGGCAATCTGAAAAGATTTATGATGAAGCTTATGTTCTTCTTCTATCGTGTTTTCTGTGAATAATATGGTTGGCAGAGAACGGAAGGCAGCCTGGTGTAATTTTATGGCAGAAACCGTCTCTTACAGTTTGACAGGCACTGAGCCAGTTGTGTTTGTCATCCAGCCCTACAGGCCCTGAAAGTTTATTGGACTGGAGAGATCAGTGATTGAGTGACACTGGCGAACCGCGGGTTGCCCTGGTGCAAGGACTCTGCACATCTGGGAGATGACACAAAACCCCTTGTTTTCAATTAGCATCCCAATGCAAAACTGATGCCAAATAAACCATACACATTCGTTTTGTAAGAAAGGCAAGGTTACCATGAAAGTTTTTGCATTTAATATGAGGATAGAGAAACTGTCAAAAAAAAAAGTCTGAAAATGAGATTTCTGCCAAAGAAAATGCAAGAGACAATTGCGAAGGAGTTGTCAAACAAAAAAAGGATCGAATATTATTTTAGGAAAGTAAGATTTGACCCTTCCCATGCAGCTGTCTGGACAAATGTTCAACACTGTAAATTACTGACATATCACCATGCTTATTATTAATTGCCTTAAATCATGCCACAATGAAGCATACGCAGAACTCCCTCCTAAAAATAGGCATGAGCTTTTTGAGATGTTTTTCTTGGAGTGGAAGCAGTATGTCACAGAAGCTCACCAAACAATGTTTACTATCAAGCCAAAAAACTATAAACAGGGAGTAACTATGCAAACTTTAGTGTCACACCATAATTAACAGCAAAGATGCAAACAGATGTACAATCATGATAACAGCTCAGTTAAACTGACAAAAATAAATATCAACCCACCCACAGAAGAATAAAACCAGCATGTTCAATGGCAAATTTTGTTCTGCTCTTGTTGGTATTTCCTCACCGGACCTTTTTGCAACAGCTGTTAATTGGTATTGTTCGAATTATTCTAGAGACCTTACTCAGCCACTAGGGTGGGTTTTTCTGGTTAATCTCTATAAAACACCAGAATCAGCATAAACGTTCTGTTAACCAAGGGGAAACAGAACCTAAAAAGGTCCTCTTTTAAAACTTAGCTTTCATTGTAGATGTTGACAGTGCAAGTATTTTGCAGAGAATATGCAATGTGCATTCCTCAGTGGCTTAAATTGCTGAGTTGTTTTAAATCTTCCACAGCATTTTGCTCATTCAATCCTTTCTTTGACTATCTTCAGCTTTTTCCTTTCTTCCTTTTTTTAATGTCACTCATCTGCTTTTCATTAGAAAATAAAGTATGACTTCACCTCTGCAAAAACTTAATTTAATATCAAAACAGTTTTGCAGAAAGGAAGGAAAAGTATTTGAACTAGCACATCTAGTGCTTGAAGTCTTGTTTTCTGGGACATCTGCAGAGCTTTGACAAATCCAGTGTAGAATGATGGGGACTTCTGCCCTAATGAGGCCTGCAAAATAACGACTGTCATCTTTGCAGACCCAGGGATCCAGAACACCACACCTTCATTGGTGGTTTTTAATAAAATTGGATGAGTGCAATAAAAATAAAACACAACAACTATATGCTGTTGCCTGGCCCCCTCCCTGCAAACAAAAAATTACAAAACACCCACAAAATAAACAAAAAAAATTCCAGTGCATAAATTACATACATTTTGCACTGTACAACACAATTTCAATTTACTTTTTAACTCCTTCCATGTTTGGTGGTGTTACAATGGGAAAAATCAAACTGTCCAGTAGCTCTGGGCAGTGAAAACTATAACTCTAGGCAAACTAAAGTTACTGTTTCCTTTAGAATACTGATATACTGACAGGTCAAAAATGGACAGTGAAAAAATACAGCACATTTTAACACAAATTGTCAGTATTTTTATTTAAAAAGGAAGCACCTGAAAGTTACGACATTGCACACCTCAGCCCCTTTTAGGTGGGTTTCTGCTGTCCAAACAATAATGAATAAATTAAGAATGTTACAATAACCTATGGACTAAAATATCCCTCCCCCATTAGGACAGTGAAATATGCCTAAGAATGTGCAAACTTCAAGGTAACTTAATTATAACGTAAAAGACCCCAACAGTTCTAAAATTGATTTTCAAATAGCTGTTGTGCTGCATTTTTCTTTCCAACTTAAAATCATACAGGTTATCCTGTCTGGTAATTGAGATGCAAAGCAGCCTCAACAGATTATACACAGAACATTACAGATCTTCTCTATTTCCAGCAAGTATAATTACTTTAGAAAACATATTCTTCCTCCCAACACAAAAGCTGTGTAAAATACCGTATAAGCTTTTTCCTGCCAGCAGCAAGCTCAGAATGGTGACTTTATGAAAGATTGTCACATAAATGATAATAAATACATTGATGAATTTAAATCATATATTTTTCCTACTCAAATGTCCAGTACCCAACAAGCAGACACAGCTGGACACTACTTGGAGAGCCACTCATACGTATTACAAAATTAGCTGACCCATTTATCTTTAACAATACAAAATAAGCAGCTCAATGGGCAGCTCATAGGGCATGCTCTTCCTTTATTGATTGATCTAACTAATTTATTCCCTGCATTTTCCAGTTTCACTTGCGGAAGAGAAGTAGGCTACCATAATAAAGCTTTTATTAATAATAGGCACCCAGTTCCTACCTTGTAAAGTTAATGGTAGATTTCCTATTTAAAGGAAGATGCTTTAACTTGGCCTGTAAGACATTATAAAACAGATTCACCCCACTATGAAAGTGATAAGAAAGCTTCAGATGTCTTCTTTGTCTCCTGTACACTTCTGCAGAAAACAACCTTAATACATTTCAAGTTGAGCTTTAAGTATCTGTACTCCCACTATACAGAGCCCAGCAGTAACATGGCCAAATTGGCTTCATCTTAACCTGTCTTATAAAAATAAAGAAAGAAAGTATTTTATTATGGAAAAGATGGTACAAGTTTACCTCGTGAACTCAATTTTCTTATGTGTGGGAAAACTAGAGGTCCCACTAGAATGAGAAGTGGGAAGAAGTGCTTCAAGAAAGGGTCAGCAGCTGGTCTGGAACCTGGGTCTGGGATTTTACTTCCACATCTGCGCGTTGCTCACCTGTTGCAGGGCCTTGGCCAAGTCATCACAACCCTTCTCACTCTGTCTGCTTATCTAAAGCAAAAAGCCTTACTTCAAGGAGGTATTATTGCTTGTGCAAGTGCTTTAGGCTACTGGGTTCTAATTATATTTATAAACACCCAGGCATTACTATAAGATACATATAATGAAAAATAAACAATTTACAGAAAACTTAGTATACTAAAATAGTACATATTTCACCTTGTTTACAAGAAAAGCTCCCAGTGAGACTGGAGAGAGAGTTGTATTTTCACATGCTGTAAACCATAGGGAAAAAAATGCAGAGGAGACTTCCTCCTACATCTTCATTAAATATATTTATGTGTGTAAGTCACACAGTGCTGCTTTTATACAAAGTGCTGCAAGCTCGCATGCCTAATGCTCAATTTCACAGTGGACAAAACCAAAACGATGTATGCAGCCATTCATACACACACAGATACAGCAAGTGCCAAAAAAAAAACAAAACCCCTCACAGCACACAGCACTTCTGTGTACCTCCAAAAGTCATGAAAACTGTACCAACTCCTATTATATATCTTGTTCAGAATGCCACCCTCCTCCTTCAGACTTGGGCTTTTAAGAAGGTTTTTTTACTCAGAAGAGCCTGTTCTATGCCTTCCACACACACTTTTCTCGCAGAGGATTCAAGTCAAGTGGAGCAGCTCAACAGCTTCAACTCTCCTGTCTAGTTCTTTTATCAGGAAAAAAACCCAAACCCCACATTTGTCTAGTCTCAGCAGCAGCTCCCTACACTTCAAGCTCATTCTGTTCAGGATATGTGCACACCAAACATGTATTTACCAGCAGTCTTTGTCCATGTTTCCCATTAAGAAAAGGGATGAGTTGAAAAGAAGGACCAGGAGGTCCCTCTTGAGGGCCAAGCACCCTGCCCCAGAGCAGTGCCTTTTACTCTCTTCTGCTCAGCACTTCTGCTGTCACCAGTGACACTCACCCTCTGCACAGTCCCTGACCTCTCCACTTTCTTGTGTTGTCACTCTTCATCCCTAGTGGACAGATGCTCCCTGGCTGTTACTCCAAACACCTCTGAGGTTACGCTCCTAATAAATTCTGCATGCTGAATTTTGCAATGAAACTTAAGTGGGAGAAGGTAATTGACGCTAAGGATGCCATTACATATTTTAGCACTCCAACTTACACAGCTCTATGAAGATTTACATAAGATCCATCTATAGTCACTACTTGCGTGAAAACAGATGTCCCCTTCGAAGATGGTGCGAGTGTTTGCCTTCCCTCACTCTTTTGCACTCGCACACACAAATACAAAACCAATGGAAGAGAAGTTGCAACCCAAAGCAAGAAAAAGTTCCAAGTTACACGCTGCACTGCTACAGCTGGCAAATCAGCTTCTCCAGGCTACAGTTTCTGGCAAACCACTAATGTTACAAGCCAAGAAGTGTCCTTCTGGAGCATCTGCCAGGTGTTCAGGAAGAAATATAAAACATTTTTCCACCCTGCACCATCCTTCCCACCTTATCCCACAGGAGAAGCTGCTTGGTTAGCTTACAAGGAGCTTCCAGTCTGCCTCCTTGCTTCATTATGAGATCTGAAAGCAAGTGCCTGCCACTGAACTACTGAAGACAAACAGCAAAGGTAGAGTTTGCGTTTTAATCTGAACACAGATTTGAACATAGGAGTTGTGTCTACATGCTGGCAGGAGGAAGACCCCCTGGCCATGGGTTGCTCCATTCATCCCTGCAGTACCAATGGGACACGCATCTAAGCCTTGTCACAGATGAGGGCCAGCAAAGACACCCCAGCAGAACACTGACAATATGAGCTGTTCCTGCTCTGCACCCCATCACCAGAGTCCTGCAAGAGGGAAAGAGGAGCTGACAGCAGGAAGCAAAGGGTTTCAGAGGAGACAAGGCTTCTCTATAGCACAGCAACCTCTACGGGGCAGAGCACCACAGGAGAAGGCTTTCACCCTCAAAAACATCATCCGGAGGTGCATCCGAGGGGACAAAAGGAAAAAAAAAAAAAAAGCACTAACCTGGGAAGAAAAAGCAACTCAAACACACATACACTTCCCTAACAGCCCAAGAAAAATTTACCCACTTTACATCCAGCTTCATTTATTAGCAAGTCTTGGTAACATTAAAATATGGGGGTGCAAAAGACTTATCACTGGGAAAGCTTCAAACCATATCGCTGCCCACAGTGAGTGCTGCAAAGTTCAAGTACACCAGCTGCTCTTTAACCTTACTGACACCGGTGTAATCTTGCACTGTTCCCATGCATGCACCAAGGCTCAAGTTTAGGTGCTTGCACATTTGGAAACAGCTAAGACATTGCAATGTGTGCGGCTTCCAAAATTTGCCCTCCCATCACAGCATTGCACCATGCCTTCAGCATACAGCTAAATCTCGCTCCACCAGACAGGACTACAGAGCCATACAACAATGCTTTGTCTTGTTTGTTAGCTTGGCCTTTCACTTAACATCTGCCGAAGTAGGAGAACAGAGAAAATAGGATGCACTTTTCTCACAAACAGCTACTCTCAATGCTGAAAGCATTATTAGAGGACCTGACATCAGCACTGCCAATCTAAACATGTCAGCCCCGCTGTGCATCCAGAAATTGCCCTGACAGCAGCAGCGCAGCCAGCAGCCCGTGCTCTGAGCACAGGCGACAATGCCCGCGGTCAGAGCTCCGAAGGCGGGAGCGACAGCTCCGACCGAGCTCCCTCCCTCTACAATAAACAGGCGAGTCCCACTTCTCCCACCAAGAAGAAAATCGCAGGTGGACAGAAAGTGTATCTGATAGGAAACCAGGAGCAGCACTCCTGAATGCGAGCGCCGGGCAGACACGGAGCAGAGAGCCCTGCTGGGGCAGGGTACAGGTGGACGGGGGAGCCCGCCGTCCGCTCGGGCACCACACACCGGCCCGGCGCTACGTGACCGCCGGGGACACAACTTTCCCAAGCGCGGAGGCCGCGCCCCTTCGCTCCTCCGCCAGAGCTGCTGGCGACGGTGCCAGCTCCAGCTCGGGGCAGCGGCTTCTGCGGTGTCAACAGCTCCGCGCTGCGAGGCCACCGCCACGCCCGGGCTGGAGCAGCCCCTACCCGGGGCCG
>WEIT01021321.1:32808-47265 GCA_013389985.1 Dryoscopus gambensis
TGCCCCCGCGGTAAGGGCGGCGGCGGCACCCGCTGCGTGCGGAGCCGCTATGGAGCCATCCCGGCCCTCCGGGAGGCTGCGCGGGAAGTTGCCCTAGAAAGAGGTGGCATCTCTGGCGGTGTCGAATGGTCCCGAACCCCGGTGAGCCCGCGGAGCTGCCACTGTGGCCCCTCGGAGTGCCGCTACTTTGTTTGGCTTAACCATTGCCTTCCCACACTGTGCACTCTGCGGCCACCTTTGAAGGCTTCAATCCTTTTCCCCAGATGATTTCTGATTGAATGTAAAAGTACGGGTCAGAAAAACCGGATAATTTAAACTCTGCTCACTTCCTAGTGTCTTAGTTCTAGGGCTTGGTTTTTTGTTTTGTTTTTTTGCTCTGTCCAGAAACAAGTGTTGAGAGCAGGTCAATTTATATCTTAAAGGGATTACCCTTTAATTGAAAGTTAAATTAAGCAAATGATCCTGCCCCAGAGAGTGCACTCCATGCACAGCAGCAAGTGCACTGGGTGTGAGGCAGTTCTGCCCCGTTGCACGTATGTAAAAACGTGGTTGAGCCGTGAGAAACCACAAATGGCAATTCCGTACTACGGCACCACGGTTTAAAGGGTTGGGATTGAGGCTGGGCGTTTGCGTGGGATTTACGGCTCTTTGATGTGTAAAGCTAAAGTATCAAAGCAGTAGTATGAGTTTGGAAGAGAGTCCCAGCGTAGAGAGACCTCTTGCAGGCATAGGGCCTTGGTACCTTGCATGGGGAAAGCAAAAATAACTCTAGGTTTGTGTGAGATAGTATTTGGGGGGAAGGATGGGTGACAAAACCCGGCGGTCTCCTTCTTTCCCTTCGCAGCTCCAGGCGACATTTTCAAGCATGGTGTTAAACAGCGAGTTAGCATATTCATGAAATGATAGGAAAACAGAACGGAATGAAATGAGGTATTTCATGAAACAGGAGGGTCTGTTGTTTTTCTCTATTTAGTTATTTATACTTTTATTTTGCTGGGATTTTAAAATCGACAGGCTGTTGATGGGGGTGGGGGTCGGGACCTGCTCCCCGGCCTCTGCCGCGGGCTCGCCGGAGCCGGGCTACCCCGAGGAGTCCGCGGCGGAGGCCGGGGCTGGCTTCGGGCTTCCCAGCAGCTGTGACAGCGACCCGTAAGATGGCTGCTGCCATCCCCGGCGCTTTAAGACGGACTGGTTAAGGTGGAGGAGCCGCTGCCCTTGGCGGTAGCAGCCTCAAGCTTAACAGGAAATTAAACGTGATAAAAAAATCCAGTTTCTCTGAAATTTAGGAGAGAATTATCTTCGTCTTTTATTTTTAAATTTTTGTTTGAGTGTCCGAATCGCGTTTTAAAATAGCAAATAGCCGCTGTATGTTAGCAGCCACCTAAGAAGCTCTTTGCTTGCATTTTCTTTATGCCGGTTAGGTTTCTGCTTTCGGACTTGAAAATGAAACTGTTCTTGCTTAGTTTCACTTTCAGCTTTCCCACGACTCCTCCTCGGCAGCAAATGTTACAAGGAAAGAGCGCATCTGGAACAACACGCTGGCTTCAATGGACCACTAAATATCCATGCCTGAAGATACACGCCTAGTTTTCGTAGGAGCTGCTGTACCTTTACATCCCCCAGTATGTTTTTCCTTTTTTTTTTTTTTTTTTTGTTTTCCAAATCACCAGGTTCTCCTTTAACCAGGTAATGGTATTTTACCTAGCATTAAGCTTGCACACTCGCATGTAATGAACTACAGTTTTGATTCTGAAAATACATTTACCGTTTTCACACAGGTGAATAACTCTGCTGATGTGCATTGAGACCACTCAGTGGGCATTTATATCTGAAGCTGCACAGGTGAATGCTCACAGGATCACAGCCTAGGTGAACAACCTTATTCTTTAGGGTCCTTAAAAACCTGAAAACTTATTAAAGTAAAATCAAGGATGAAAGTTGTCAGGAAGCAAATAATTTTACTGCAGTTCCTTCTTGAATCCTCAAGAGCATGGCTGCCTTACAGTATCGTGTCTTTTTTTCCATTATACCCTGATGCTCACCAGATAACCAGAAATGTAAGTCTACCAGCTTGTGGCTTCAGATACAGTTACTATAGTAACATTTATAAACACTAATTTCAGTACAGTTGCAGAACTGCTGCCTGCTAGGAGCATCTTAGAAAGAAACCACTCTAACTGCAAATAGGTAAGTCTTTCTCTTTTTTTTTTTTTTTTAAATATTAAGCCTGATCGTTGCTCACATTCTAACTTTGTGCAAATATATTGCTAAAAACAAAAAGAGAAAAGCTTTACTTTGTCTTAAACTGCTGTAGTGAAAATATAAAATTACATTAAAAATATTACATTCAAAATTTTTAGCAAGAATCAGGAGTGATAAGACCATTTACTGTCTGGAAACATGGGACTATCACTTGGGTTGTGCTGGCTCCAGTGAATGTAATCAGGTCATGACAGGTTGCACTGCATTGGGGAAAAAAACCCCAAAATCCCCTATGCGCTGACATACCAGTGGCTACATGTCATTCTCGGTTACGTATATCCAGGCTGTTTTCTTCTGTTAGCTGAATTCACAAGTACAGTACATTTTCTAATTTTCTAATTATAATGCATGCATAAATCTGAGCACCAGATAATCCCACTGTTGCTTATTTTTCATCATTAAACATGAATATATCAAATTAAATTCAAACTCAAAGTATTGTCTGAAAAACCCTCACCACATTTTTCAGTTTCTGTCCTTTGGGGCATGTCAGTGGGTTTGCACAAGTCAAGCTGACTCTGAAACCTGCGTTTAGGAAGCACAGGTGGGAGCAGATGATCCTGCTTGCCTGCCTGTGCTGCTTAGCTCACAAGCTCAGGTGAGTAGCCAGGTGACTTCAGGAAAGCTACTCATCTGCATCAAATTGAGGAAGCCAGGAGCTAGGTGAGACACGAGTGCCAGTTCATGTGGGTTTCAGGTCTCACTCAGGCTGCTGATAGCCCCGAGGAGGTGCCTGCTCAAAGCCCATGCTCCCAGCAGATCAGACATGCATTTCACGTTTGTTGCTCCTGCATGAATTCACCGTGAACACCTGACAGGCTTAAATGCAAGAACATGTGTGTTACTATTATTCCAGCAAAGGAGGCAGCTGTATTCTTGCGTCACAAAAGGGGAAATTAAAATACAGTTTAGGGTGTGCCTG
This sequence comes from Dryoscopus gambensis, assembly GCA_013389985.1. Taxonomy (NCBI): domain Eukaryota; kingdom Metazoa; phylum Chordata; class Aves; order Passeriformes; family Malaconotidae; genus Dryoscopus; species Dryoscopus gambensis. The sequence goes on from WEIT01021321.1 coordinate 35,993, forward strand.
ACTCCTGGTTATTACCTAGTTGTCATTTAGGGCTTTTGGGGCCTATCTTGCTCCCATAAATTAAGGAGTGACTCAACTAATGGCAGCCTAATGCCGAATGTACTGCTCTGACAAGGGACCACCCAGCCTGCAGCTGAACTCTGGGAGTCCACTCCTAACCTTCATCCCTGTCTCACAGCCCAGTCAGATCCAGCATGCCCAACCCAGCCTTGTTCAAGTGAGATTTTCTTTGAATTCTCCCACCTGTTTTTATTCTTGCCATTCAACTTAAATAGGAAAATTGTAGCTCTTGCTTTTCCAGGGAACTTCTCTGAGTAGAAAATCCTATTGTGTCCTTTCATTAGCGCATTCCTTGTGGGTGAAGTGGCGTCCCTCTTGGCCACCAGGACTCATTCAGGACTGCTATCAATATTTTATGAATCACTGGAAGCATTAACAGTACCAAAGTTTTGCTCATTAGGCTGTCTCTAGCATCTCATCAGCTTCCCATAGTGCTTACATGTGACTCTAATAATACAGATGGCAGAACTTGCCATCAGGTTTTTGATCTTGTAGGAAACCTTACGCCTTAATTACCCAGTTTTTAAAGAAAAAAATGCGGAACAATAAATGGAGAAAATGTCATTGCAACACTCATGGCTGCTTCAGGCACATGAATTTCTTATAAGTGATGGACCATTTAGCAGTTTTTATTTGCTTCTTACCTAGAGGATGCTCTTCTTGACTGCGGTCAGACTTTTGATTTAACACAAACCAAGAGAGAAAATTAAAGGCTGGTGTCACACAGCATGGGACAATCACTCCTGTCTTTGCACAATTTGAGCTGTGTGTGGGAAGTCCAGAAGCTGTTTGTTGAAGTTATTTAGCCATCAGCAGTCACTGCATAGGCTTACCCTGTGTTACTTTGTGGTAGTAAGAGCTCTGGATTGCTTCATGCAAACATGGGATGTACTATATATTTTTCCCTTACCCTGTCATTCTTTTGACTCCTCACAATTATTTTGTTTATTCCTTTCTCTAATGTAGTTTTCTGTTCTTTCTGCTCCTAAATTAATGGCAGAGATCCCTGCAATCTGCTGGGACACCCCTTGGTGTACTTTGACTGCTTGCTCCATGTAGGGCAGGACATTTGGTGCTGGAAGCCTGACAGACCCCTGGGAGACTGGCACAGGCATTGCTGGCAGGGGTGGGAGGGAGAGGAAGGGCCTCCTTTCTGCTACCCAAGGTGCAGGTGCCACCAGCACCCTTCATATAACATTGACTTAGATAATAAAACTCTGCATAGAAAATCCCTATTATTCCTGTAAGATGAAGTCACAGTGGCCTAAGCACATCTGATTGTGCAAACCCAGTAATGGGCCTTTCCCATATCTGTGGGGGGGACCACCTGGAAATCCTGGGAGCTAGAGACGTAGCCGCAGGCACCACAGCTAACCACTTGGCCAAGCAGCAGAAACTAAACAGGCTAAAAACTTCCATTTGAACCAACTGTAATAATGCTGCGTACAGCTGAAAAAAGCAGGGCAACCCCAGGAGTACACACCAACCCCAGATGGGGGTTTGTGGGGTGAGGGAGGCAGGATGTCACTGGGAGTGCAGAAGGCACAGTTACGTTATCACCACCCATCTTCTACCTTCTGCCCCAGCTTTCTTTGCAGATCCCCAAACCCTCACATTCCTCCCACCCCATGCCAAGGCCAGCAGGCTTGCCATCCGCACTCGATATGTTGTGGCCTCTCTGCCCCACACAGACCCTTGGGGAGTAGCAAACTGCTATCTCTGCCCCACTGAGGCTGACCCATCTAGCAGGAAGAGCTGCAAGATATCTGGAGTGTAGAAAGAGCTGGTTTTGTCATGGTTTCACTACTCCCATTTCCCTGTTCAATGCTTCCTCCCAGCTGAGGAGCTGTGCCTCTGCACAAGTAGAGGCTGTCACAAATTACAACTCTCGTCCAAGAAGACCTAATGACAGGAACTCTTATTTTATAGGGTGGCACAAAACTAGAGGGCCTGGAATCCCGGGATTCTAGTTTTGGACAGCACTTTAGAAGATAAATAAGGAGACTAATTATCTTAATTTATTCCATAATTATTTTAATTACTAATCACTTCCTTCTTTCTTACCTATTATCAGGTTTACAGGTGGGAGTGTTCCCAAGTCCTGAATGCAGGCTCTGCCCCTGGCATGCTCCCGTGACTCACCAAGTTTGTCTTTATCTCTTCCCGCACCTTTTATAACTAGACTTGCTTGAAGCTGCATCACTGCTTCTGGGGATGCAGTAAGCAGGCTATACTATGCACATCTAAGTTGACTCTCTTGGGAGAAGATGTCTTGTTCCTTCTGCACCATTCCCTCTGCAGATGGTTGTAGAGAATGAGAGGGCCAGCTCTGCTAAAAAAAAGTGATGGAAGGTACAGGGCATGGCTCCTGGGTTAGCAAATGAGTTTGTTTTTTCAGGTGAAGAGTTTTTCAGAGGTCTTATATGAGTTTAAGGAAGGCTTTGTAAGGGTTTTCACGTAAGATATTTGCTCTTTGCTGCTTTGGCCGAAGATGATCACATGAAGCTGGGACTTGCTAAGGCAGCACCCACCCAGCAGAGGCTGGCTCCGACTGTGCTGCGGGGCATGAGCTGCACAGCACAGTGACACTGCACCAGACAGATGCTAATGTCCCACTGCCCACCCAGCGTGGCTCCATGCCAGGTGCTGGTGGCATCAGGAACCCTGCAGCTCAGGGACAGACAGTCCTGGCCATGCCGAGAGTCTCTGTCATGGTTTCTGTCTGCGGGTGTGATGCACTCACAAAGAGTTTTCCAGGGGAGGTGCTGCTGCCAAACTGTGTGACGGGCAGGGGGTAGGGAGGTCAGCCAGGACGGGAACTGTGCTGAACATGTCAAGGCAATGAAGCCATATCCTGGCATCACAGGCACATGGGAAAGAGAGGACTGAGAGGGAAGCGCTGACTGAGGCATGAGCAAGAAGTAAATCAGGGAAGAAGGAAAAGACAGGCAAGGAAGTTGGTGCTCATTCAGCAAGAATTTGCAGCAGTGAGGCCTGTTTACATGTATTAGTTGGTAATATTTTGATGAGAAACTCAGGGAGACCATGACCTCCATTTTACACCACACAGCCCTTCTGTGCCTTTTCCCGTCACCCGCAGGCAGGCAGGCATCTTTCCAGTGCTGGTTTCAGCATCAGTAACAGTCACCATTTGCTAAGACGACAAGTATGTAGCAAATAATAAAACCCCCAAATCTCACAGAGGAAGGAGTTCAGGCCTGGAGATTGTGCAAGCTAAGTTCTGACTGTGTCAAAGGGAAGTGAGGAAGAAGCATGCTCTGGGTGGAGATAGGAACGACGTGTCAAAGGGAGATAACTGCATATGGGACTTGTCTGTTTGGATACAAATCAGATCCTGGATCCTCTAAGCTTGGGAACATCTTCCATCTTTGCTAATTAAGAAATGATGATTGTAGTGCCAAACTGCAGAAACAGAAAACAATCTTACCTTACCTTATTAACAGCAAGCATCTCCAAGTGTCATAGCTAGAAAGGCTTTCCAGAAATAGGAGATTTACTGAGACAATGGTATTTTCTGCCAGATGAGCCTCATGCTCTGCCTCAGTTCCTGTCCCTTTTAGACAGGCCAGTGAATGGCAGAAGTGGAGGAGCCTCCCTTTCCAAGCAGCAGGACTAAGCACTGAGCAGGAGGCTCTTTGTTATCACACATACAGCAAATACGATTTTTTGCCCTTGAAAACACATCTCAAACTGTGGTTCACTCCCCATTCTTCTACATCTAATTTCTTTTTATCTGCTTCTATTTTCATCTCAGAACATTAAACTGTGTTGGGTTTTGGCTTCCTAAATAGGCACAAGGAAACTGCAGTGAGCTAGAAAGCTGAATTTTATCTTTCACTGTGAGGCTAGGAGTGCTTTAGCTTGGTGTTTTGTGCTGTCAGTATCTCACTGTTATCCTTTAACCTGACAGCAAAAAACATCCCGGTTTGTGTATGTTCCTAATGAGAGAAGTGCAAGGAGAGAAGGAAACACAGACTAACCTTTCTACTTCATAAGAGATTAACAAAGCAAATGCCTTTTTTTCTGGAACTATTATTTAAACTATTAACTATTTAAACTAATAAAGCTATTAACATAAGCAATTTATGCATACCGTAAAAAATTAACATCAGGGATGCTCTTTTAATAATTATAAGCAAAGTTATTGCAACTAGAGAGTTGTAGCCCATCTTGCTACATGAATTATTATGCACATTATCCTGGTTATTTACACATTGTAATTAACTGGGACTGTTCTGGTGCTTTGAAAATGTGATTTGTGAGCACTTACAGCCACTTACGGAGATACAAACCCACGTAAAATGTATGTGAGTGTTAACCATTCAGTTTGCTGAGATCAAACTAACATTTTGCTGAAAGTTTTCAATTTCCTGTCTTTAATCCAAGGGTCTTTTATATACACTAAATAAAAAATGGGTTCATATTTAAAAGACTGACAAAAAACAGCTTACCAGGTGTTCTGTATACATTGGTCCTAATTTTTCTGAATGCATCATCGTAATGACAGCAGTGAAAAGGCTTGTGCCATCCCTCAATCTCAAATTCAAACTATGCAGAATAGGGGAAAAAAGATCTGCACAAGCAGTTTTAACCACATACCTCCTTACCTTGCCCTGCTGAAGTGGTGCAGCATTTTCAGAGGAAGCTGATGTTCACCTCTTGTAGAGAGGCAGACTTTCCTATAAACTGCTCCTACAGCAGATTGAGAGCTGCAGCCAGCTGCAAGCCACCTCTGCAACAATAAGCTACACTACGCTGTCATATGGGCATTTCAAAGTGGCTCTGCTTAATATTATCACCCTTTACAGAAGATTTGTTGTAATTGATCTACCTCAGCTGATCAGAGGCACTTGATTCATTAAGATGTATTAGGATTAATTTGGGCTGGAGGAGGTTGGGGCTTTGACTTTAACAAAATTTTATCTAACAACTGTCATGACAGAAAAGGGGCACACATTGAAACACAAACTGCAGAAATCCTTAAAATACACAGATAATGAAAGAAGTAGTGAGACAGAAAAAAATGTACCTCCTAGCTGAAATCCTGGAAAACAAGTGCAAAATAGTTTATTCAGGTGTGGCTGTATCGAGTGTAAAGAGAGAGCCCCAGTAAAGGAATGAGGTTGAAGTAGGATGAAATTCCCAAAGGCTGCTCTTGTAATGTGGCTGTGGAATATTACTGCTGCTAAACTATCTCTGTTTGCCCTGGTGATGGTTTAACAGCAGTTAACAAAGATTAACTGAAACAGAAATCTCGTAACAGAGACTACAATAGCACATCCATTTTTGTCTGACTCTTCTCATCCATACAGACATAAATGCTAACTACTAAGATGATCAGCTTGAGTATCAACACTGTGTTTTCATCCTTAGCAGAGACATGATGTATAGGCTGGCAAGCTTAGCTGCTCACATCGTGTCAGGATTTTGTGTTATGGTGTCTGTGCATGTACATCACGTGCTGGCTAAGGGGGAGAGGATGTTATGCAAGAAGCAGTTCATACTGAAATTTTCCAAGCCTGAAGCAGAATCACTTGGAAAAAAATTCTAGGTAAAATGGCTTAGCTGTGTCTGAGAATATGATTTGGAAAATATGATTTGGAAAATATGTTGTTTTGAATGTATTAAGCCAAAAGTCTAATTTTTTTCTAGAAAAGCTCCAAGATTGTCAGGTTTTAAACTACCACTTGGCAATTTGGCTGAAATGGCATCAGCATCTTTTCTCATTCTTGTCAATTTGCCCAAGTCAGAGCAAGTTACAATACTTAGAGAGCAGCATCAGTTTACCCATGCCAGGTAGAGACACGCCAGTGTGCAGGTACTGAATTGAGGCAGCCCCTCTGCACCACCGGGGCTCTGTCAGGAAGCACCTCACTAGGAGGCTCTATAGCTCTGACTCTTGGCTTTGCAGCACCAGGTGCCAGACCTGGGAAGAGCATCGAGGATGCAGAGTGAGAGACTGAGCTGATGGGGGGGACTGGAGCAAGGAGCTGGAGTGAAAAAAATGGAAGTATGTGGGGATGGGGAAGATATGAGCTCCGGCTGGAGGATGGGCAGAGAGGCTGGTGCTGACTAGAGTCAGGTCCTTGCAGTACCTAAATTCTAGGCTGCTAAATTCTCTGAGACACGTAGGCAGAAGATTCATAATTCACTTGAATTCCTTGTGGATAATCCAACTCCCACATCACATTGTGATCTCGCCAATATCAACAATCCTGATACTTCTAAGAAAGTAAGTAATTATTTAATAGAAGCCTTACTGATTTGCCAAGATAAAAATTCCACATGGCAGCAAGACATGGAAGACAGGTTTATTGTGTTGGACAACCATGAAAATAGGTCAGATACATGTTTTCTGGAGATTCTTGATGGCTCAGTGTGACAGCTACAGAAACATTTGCAGCAAAGCTTCCACTTTTATTTCTTGACCAGCTTTCTCAAATAGATACCTCCTACAAAAATAATAATGACAAAGAACAAATTCTAGCGCTTTTTTGGCCATGGTAATCAAGGCAGATTACAGGGAAAAGGAGAAGAACCAGGCAATGAGGAGACCAACAAGACCAGTCCTTATGAAAATGTATGCCAAGTCCTTTTGGAGAATGCAGATTTTTACAACTGGGAAGGAATAAGATTTCCAAAGTTCACTGGAGTGGTTGTTCAGTGGTAAAAAGAATTCCTAGTGAAGAGATGGACAGCACTGGGGAAGAAGGAAGAAAACATTTTTGAAAACAACACACAAAGTCCATTAGCCAGTACAGCCGAAGGTGTTGCTGGGCGACTGCACGTTGCTATCATAGGTATGTGTTTTCCACACTAGGATTTCTTTTCCCCTCCATCCAATTAAAAAAAAAAAAAAAAAGGCAAGCATAAATTAATCTAGAGATTTGTTGGTAGTTGGTATCTGGAGATAAGAAGCAGCCGTTCCTTTAGCTTGACAGCATGAAGGAGACATGATAAATTCCCTCACAACTGATATTGCTATCACACAATAGTATTCAGCTTACCTAATAAGTAGCCTGAGCACAATATTTGAATTAAAGCATTTAAGCAAATTTACTATTGTAAAAGACAGAGTTAGGAAGCATTCCATAACAAACAAGTGACCTTTGTAAGAACAGTATGATTTTTTAAAATTTATTTTAAGTCAAGAGGTTTAAAGTGTCACCACTTTAGGACAGGCAATCACAAACCTTTTGATTTTTGATCTGATAAAGTCCTTGTGTCAATGAAACATGCTTAAGATATTCTTTTAATTCATTTGTTTCATTGGACTAAGTGCCACCACATTTTGCTACCAGCAAACTGAAAACACGATTTGAGGGAATAATCTGAATTATTACTTTCTGAAATAGGAATCTGTTGTATTTCACTGTTATGGAAGAACTATTCAGACCTGTTTCCTTCTGAAGTAGAACATTTTCTTCAGTACAGAATCAGTAATTTATTACAATCAGAAACAATTATACATTCCTAATGCTTCTGCACCCACCCCTGCTACAAGGAACACTAGAAAATGCTGTTACAGACTAGCAACTCTAGTCACTTTATCTTCCCACCTGGTGATTTTTGTTACCAGTTCAGCCCTCTTGTGTACTTAAGACAGCTGTGAGATTACAAGCAAGATCCTTGCTTTCCCACAAAGGAGTGCACAAGCACAGTTACATAAAAAAAGCTGATGGTTGAAGAGTTTCAAATGGATTTGTGTCTACAATTACATTCTCTTCCAGTCTCTGCTTGAAGCACGTGCCCAGCACTACCCCACTTTTCTATCACTCTCCCTGGCATTAGTAAGGAGTGGGCTGACCTGCAGCTGACGTAAGATGCGCTCTCTTCCCATGATGTGTGCATTCACACAACTTGTATTTCTCGTATTTCTCCACATGAAATTTGACCAAAATTAATGAAGAGGGTCAAAGATCAGTAGGGAGAACCATTTGAGAGACTTCATTGCTGCCAGGACAAAAAAAACATGTTCCACTTTAAAGAAAAAAAAAACAACAATTCCAGACTTCAAAAGAGTTTTTGCTTAACAATAATTTGCACTCATCTGTCAGTCTAGGAAACGCTGTAAACCAACTTGATGATGCACTGACACTGAACTAGGTAACTGTGGTGTATCCCACCACCTCCATTCTTCAATGCTTGCTGCTACAGCTGTACCTGATAGCTCAAACAAGCTTTCTGCAGCTGTGTGAACTTTACTGGCACAGGTACCCACATACAAGTAGTTTAGCACTAGCTCAGTTTTCTTTCAGGAAATGCAGTCACACCTTTACTGGAACACAGCATTAACTCACATAAAGGTTGCAAAGTTTTCAGATGCATTTGTTTCCACCTTATTGGGACAGAAACATTTTATTCCAAAGAGATTGGTGGAGGCAAGAACTTAGGCTGGGTCAATTGTCTACCAAATTGCTTCTGGGTCTTGTTACCTGCCTCCAACTATTCCTTACAGGAGAGGGTTTCATGCTGGCTGCAATCAAGGATAGCGTAAATTCAAGCTCTGCTAACAAGTTAAGGTTTGAAGTTCATCAGAGATACTTTAAACCTTTTATGAGAAAAATCCACATTTTTGAACCACTGCTAAATAATATTTATTTAATCTAATACAATTAATTTTCCACCAAATGTACAACATCAGAGGAAAAAATTCACACAACATGAACCTTCATTTCCCCCCAAGGAGTATGTTCTTACAGCAGTACAGACATGTTCCTTCAGCTCCAGATAAGCAACTAAAGATGGTCAGATACAAGGAGCAGGAGATGGTGACACAGGCCATCTTCTTCATTTAGTCCCATATTGATAAGTCAGCTAAGTTTTGTTGCTTCTTTTGCCCTGTCTGTGGTTTGCAGACAAAAGAGACTTGCATCCAAAAGGGACTAGATTTTACTTTCTTTCAGCCAAATTGTTCCACATGGGTTATATTATGCCCTTTGTTAGGCTTACAGTTGGTGGTCTTCCTCCAAGGGTTCAAAGGATATTTTACACATTCTTCCAGCTCTCCACGGAAATCAGAGGAAGGAGGGGGAAGCAAGCACAAGCAAACATACAGAGCACAACTTAAGGCATCTACAGTTTATAACTGATTAAAAAGGTGCATCCTTCAGTTTGGTATTTTGAATCATTTTCTGATTTAAGGCAGAAGAAATCTGCCTTCACAGACTACATACACTTCTCCTACACTTGATGATGCCAACATGGCCCAAGAAACACAACTAGCGCGTAAGCAATGCCTACTTATACACCCGTTTTCAGAGGTCTGTGCCCCAGAACAGCCAGATGATATTACGAATACGATATAAATGAACACACAGCAGACAACTTCATGTCTAGAAAGCTACCACATCCCAAGCAAGTTACTTCTGCCTGGCATCGCTTTTGCCCTTATGCCAACACATCGGAGCAGACCGAACACCTCCCCTAACACAAGAAAACGGTCTGTCAGGGCACCACAGAGGATCTCAAACAACATAGCATTTTGGTTCAGAGCTCCTTCCTTTATGCTCTGTGTTCAAATCTGACACGACTGGTCCCCTGCACTGTTGCAATTTCTGACACTTTTAATTCTCAGATTTCAGAAATGTTGAGGGAAAGGGAAAATACCTCTTCCTACTAAAGCAAAGCCATTAGTCCTCAACTTCCCACAATGACTAAGAATTCTTGCTCCCTCGGGTGCCTTAACCATGTAAGAGATTTAAGGCATCATGTAAGTAAACAGTAAATCCCACATTATGTCCAAATTATTTTCAGGTACTAAAAATTGTAGGCTGCTAGAAACACTTTGAGCCTGAAACTTCTTGCTGAGTTCATTCAGACACTTGAAAGCACACATTCTCATAGGAGGGGAAAAAAAAAGTATTTGAGAAAAATAGAAAAGTTGCACCTTGACTGGTTTTTAAACAAGAGTACATATTTTTCATATTAGACTGCACTTTAAGCTGAATGAAATGTCACTTAAGACTCCTCATACATTTATTTGCAGTCAGGAGATTAAGATTCCAGAACAGTCTTCTAAGAATGGAGGGGAAAAACCACAGAAAACTTTGCTGTAAAACAGAACCAGATTCAATGATGGACATATTGTTGCCTGTGACAGTAGATTATTAACTCTGATCTCAGGTTTTTTTCCAGTCCTTAACAAAAGACTGTTACTGTAACAGCAGTATCTTTAAAAAAACCAGTATGCTATAAATATTATTTCAACTTCAGATGATGTATGTGCAGTCTTACATAAAAATGGAAACAGTCACTGTCTCTCAAGAGCACAGCGCTTCTAATGGAAGTGAGAGAAAACACTTCAGAATGGTGGAAACATTGGCACTAATAAACCAGATAAGCAGAGAACTAACCTGAGAACTACAAGGGCTCTTGGACATCACAGAGATCCAGTAAAAAGAACATGTTATACCTGTACCTCATATTGTATCTGTCCCTATCAATGGTACTCGCCAGTTTCTTATTTTGGCTTCTAATGGGCTTGGGGGGGGTGGCAGGGGGGTGTTGGACTACTTAAGTACTTGCACCACCTCTTAACATTCACCCATTATTTGAGAATGCACGAATGCTGTTCAACAAAACAGAACTTCATGTGTCAGTATCTGATATCCCTCACTGGAGACAACTTAACTGATTCAAACCCTATTAATCATCTCCAAGACGGAATACAGCTATTTTATTCCAATAAAGGTATTTTTCAGAGTGACTCAAAAGGCAACCTGAAACAAAATTAGTGAAAATATTCTACGAAGAATTATAGGCAAAGTAAAAACGGAATTCCTAATAAGGAAACCAATGACCACAAAAAACAACCTAATCCAGAACTGTCTCTTTTCAGTAACAATGAAGTAAGTTTAAAGAATAGTGATACACTACTCCAATTCTAGCACACAAGGTGACTCTGAAGAACTCATTTTGAGGACAGAAAATTTTATCTAAGTTTTCATCCACAGTGACAGACTTCAGAGCAAGAGAAAACGGACACTTTCTGTGCAACAGGTCCAAGTCACAGCCTAACAGCTGCAAGAGAATATGCTGGCACCAAAGTCTAAAGCCATGAAATTGCCCCAAAAATAGACAAAATGATGCCATGTAATTATGACTCAAGTACGCAGCCAGCAGAAAAAAGGGACTCCAATGCATTTTGTGACAAACCGCATGTGATGCTGGTCAAGAACTGCTAAAGACTC
>WEIT01021323.1:449-16899 GCA_013389985.1 Dryoscopus gambensis
AATAACAAACCATCCTGTCTTGGGCTTTGCTGCTTACAGGAAGGATTTCTGAGAGCTGGGAGGTGTCTTTCCTGTTAGAGGATGGCAGATGAAGGGGAGCATCCATCCATGCCTTAAATGAGCCATCCCCAGGAAAATGTTCCTGAGTGTGCAATTGCTGGCTCCCAACCTTCACATTTCAGGACTCTAAGGGAAACAGAAGGCTTTGCTCAGTGAAAAAGTCTGGGAAAGCCACATTCCTGCGCTGCAGCAGACCTGTTGCTTACCTTGGATTCACACCTTGCTTGAGATGTGAGGACTTATTCTTCTCAGCTGTTACTCATCTATAGCTCTCTCAGAGATAGTTGTGAAGTTGTAAGGCTGATTGGCAGTGTAAAGCCAAAGGGGGATGTACAGCCAGAAAAGAGGAATAGCTCCCCAAAGAATTTCTAGGCTGGCCTCATGGACAGCCAGGCTGCACCTGGTCCTCATTTAATTACTTTTTACACAGAGCTTCAAGTTACTCTTCAAATGAATTATAAGTCTCAATATATCTTTTTTAGTAGGACTAAAATGATATCTATTCCTAATATCCTGTCTCCTGAGAACAGTGAGTAGATTTTTAGAAAGAAAATATAACAGCATAATACAAGAGAGATAATTCCAGATGGCATTGTTTGTGGGATTTCCCCAACTGGAAAACTGCATGTAGACCTTTTTATTCAATAGACACTGAGACGTGTCAAATACAAAATTCAAAAAATTACCCAAGTTTTTTTTCCATCTCATTTTTTACTCTGTAAAAACCCTTTTCCACATAGCTTGCCACCATTACAAGCATGCAGGAATCAGATCTAAATGCCTAGAGGAGCATAGGAAGCATTTGCTGGAAAAAAAATAAGTCCATAGATAACTGCTTAATTGGAGTACAAGATCATTAGTATTCTCTAATAATTAAAATTAATCTTTTGACTTACTAGTAGAAATGTATTTTAAGATGGGACTGGAATTAAAATGAGGCAGCAATTATCTGTTTCAACTCAGAAAATACACTTCAGATGGGATTGTGGTCATGGAAAACTGTGAAGACAACTGACAAATTATTGGATAAATGACATATTGAAGTTTGCTGGCTTTGCAAAATAAAGCGTGACTAGGAAGAAAATAGAAAGAGCACTGAATAAGTTGGTAACTTCTGTATTAATTTACTTTACTGTTATTGTTATTATAAATAGGCATAAGTTATAATACCGGATTCAAGTAGCCATGAATGAAGTTCCATCATTTGAAAATACTCATCGCAGTCCTCCTCCCATTTATCCTTCCTTAGCATAGGCTGGAAATATCCCATGCCACCAGTGCAGTACCCATGGGAGTGTAGGGCTGTGAAAACTTGGATCTTTTCTAGTTTTAACTTGGCTAGCCTTTGGGCTCTTTAATTTTGCACACTGATTGTACCTCAGATCTAGATAGAAAACAATAATGCACTCATATTTGTCCAACTGGATCACATTATAGTGTAAACCCAGAAGGAATAATGTACTTAAAATTGACATTGATTTGGCAAAAATGCATTTTCTTTTTTTTGGGGTTGCTTTAGCATTGCAGATGAAGAGAAGGATGTGCAAATAAAGAGATCTGTTTTGCCATCTGTAGTTTAAGTTCTTCCTGCCAATGCCACATGTAGCTTAAAGATGTTTATTAACTTTTGAAAGATTTTTGTAGGGACCTATTTACATTTGAAATATTCTTCTGAAAAGAAAAAGAAGAAAATCTATTAAATTTTAATTTGGCATGTTTCAAAATGCTAGGAAAAGCTATACTCCCTTTGTGTTTCTGAAGAAAGCCAGTACGTGTTATCTGGTTCCCCGTGCCAGCTTAGTGGAAACTCTTGAACTTTCTAATGCAAAGAAAGGTAATTTGTTAGAATTTGTGCATTCTGTTACTGATGGGAACCACGTCCTTCCATTTTTAATGTCCTGGATACTCCTTGAAGAAGGCCTATTCAGTGTTATGTACCTCTCAAAACCTGTCAAGGCCTGAGTTTGTACTTCTGAAAACAGCTTGCTGGAAATTTCCCAGCTAAACTGTTCTTGATACAGAGCTATTTTTGACTGATATTTTTTTTCCTGAAAATGCCTGCTTCTGTGGAGAATTCTGGTGGTTACTTAAAGATTTCAGCTGAAATTTCTGTCAATCATGTACAGCTTTGTAGGCCAAAACTTGAAAATTTATGTGAGGAATATCTCAAACCAGCTGTAGTGGTGAGCACAGGGGAGGATTCCACATTTTTCATGAGGTGGGATGCTTCTTAGAAAGAAAATATATCCTTGTGCTACTAGTATTATACCTAGAAAGCCTGATGTAAGCAGAACTACCTGTGATCTTTTTGACATAAAATACATTTGTCCTCTTTGTTGCTGTTTTTTTTAATGTTCAGATAGATTGGCCATCAAAGTTAAGTAACATAAACACTTCTGTAACTTTGCCACCTCCAAAGAGAAACTGTTTATGTGTCATTTGAGGTAGGAATAGGGTCTGTGTGCAGTAATTGCATCTCGTATCCATCAATGCATTCCATTAGTAACATCATGGTGGGGAATGGCTGGGGTTATTGAGCTGCTTCTGTGTTTAGTAGAACTGCTGATTGATGCCTTATTTTAGCTCTGTGGGTAAAACTGTGGATCTTGTGGCTTCTGTAAAGATTTTTATGGATGATTTAAAAATCATAGAAAAACTCACATATTGTTTTAAATAGATGGTCAAAATAACCGTGAGTTATTTTTTAAACTTCTCAGCAGTGCAACAGTCCCTATGTAAAGAAGGACTTGTGTGTGATTTGTGAATGGACTAAGCATCAGTGAAACTCATTTAGGGTACAACATAAAAAGACTTTATAATGTGAGTCTTTACCTGAGGAAACATTATGAAACACTCCCCAGTTAATTCAGTTAAAGGTTTGTTTGCAATAATATGTGGCATTATGTTCCCCTTACCAAAAGAATCTTTTCACATTATTGGAGAAAAGTGTAATCAGAAGCCGTGTTTAAAAGCTATGTCACCACCTTATGTCTTCTCTTTTATGGAATTCATGAAACCTCTTCATTATGTGCTAGGACTCCACTGTAGGTGGCACATTAGAAAGACGAACATGTCCCTAATCTACAAAAAATCCGTGGGACGGATTTTGCTCCTTGGCTTATTTTGAGTAATACCCTACTTTGCAACCATCAGTGTAGAGCTTAACCTGGGCTGGACCCACATTTCTTATGTTGTGCTGGAAGCAACTCCCTTCACAGTAGCTGTTCTGTGCTTTATTTTATTTTTTCCCCCAAACTGAATTTCCTTTCACACGCATTGTGTAAAAAGAGGAGCAGAGAAGGGCGCTGTGTAACAGCACAAAGCAGCATGGTACCAGCACAGAGTGAGAGCTCCTCTCGCCCTCACACTGACCGAGAGCAGCGCTTCTGAAGGAACACAAAAGCAGGCTCAGCACTCAGCTTCCCTGGGTATTCTCTTCCAGCCTCCAATGATTTGTAGCAAGGATGCTTTCTGAGAGAAAGGTGATGTGTTTCTGATATCTTTGTGGCAAGTCTTTCAGAAGAGATTAAAAAAAAAAGTTGAAGAATAATTAGGTTTAATGATTTGTTGCTGGTATTTAAGATGCATTTTTAAATTATCTATGCTCAGGAGAATGCCCTAAAATACTTCAATGAATTCTAAGCTGTCAGTTCTTATCAGTGGAGTTTGTTTACTTCTAACTCTTTAATTTTTGCATTTCAGAGGAAAATATAAAAAAAACCCTACAAAATGAGCTGCTAGAGTTATTTTCCCCAGTGATGATCTGGATTTTAGAATTTCTGATACCTGCCAGCCTGAGTGTATGTCCCTTTCCTACTCTCCTCTTGTCCAGACCGTGACAGTGGTGCAGAGTTTTCACAGATCCTTTTTATTCCATCTCTAATTTGTGTCCTGACTCTGTGTTGAAGAGACCTTGGTGATTTACTGGTACCAAAAAATGTTGGTAAAGCACCAGTGGTGGTGCAATATTGCAAAGGATTGTCCAGCTGTACAAATCACCATGGTGTCCAGCTGATGTAGGACATGAACTGCAGGATCATCTTGCACATGAAAATATTAAATTTGAAAATTATTGAGAATTAGTTCAGAAAACTTTCTATGCAGTGTTAACTCCCTTTGTCCAGTGGTTAAGAGGCTTCTCAAAATTAAAGGTCTTCCTCAAATTTTCCACTGAGCTGTTACAACATCCCGTCGTCAAAAGATTCCCATGCAGTCAGGAGTTTCTTGATCTCCAGGAAATAGCTGTAAATTCTTCCTTGTTTCTGTTTTCAGTTTGGAATTGTTTCTCTACAGTAGGACTTCCAAGGCCTTTGTTTTTGGCCCAGACTTGAATCCCCATGATGAGAGGGAGGGAAGGGGCTATTTCAGGTTTTCAGGCTTTTGATTCTAGTCTGATTATTCAGAGTGGCTGATGGTGAGTGAGTCTATCTGTGTACACTATAAAGCCAATACCATCCTATGAGCTTCTTTCTTCCCTGGCAAGGAAAGAGGAGGGGAAAAAAAAAGAAAGAGAAACAGGCAAGGAATTTGGCTAGTATGCCAGGAAGAATTCTCAAGCAAAAGTAATTAAGCTCATATATAACTCTCTTCAGACTTTAATGTTTCACGGAGTCATTTTTCATCTACTGAGTGGTACTGTCACAGCACCAGAGATTTAACTTTTACATATTTTCATTATGTAGTCTTGTGCAGCTCTTGCTGATAACAGTAATTTGAAGTGTCAGTGCAGCTGATGGAATCAGATGGGCCATGAAGCTGTTTGAAAGCTGTCACTGGGATGTAGAACATATTTTTTTATTTTGCAGTTTCTTTATAAAAATTTAAAAGCAACGCAAGATAATGTGTATTTGTTCCTTCAGTAATACAAATTGTTCTGAAAGATACTTTTTTATTTGTATTATATAGCTGTAGGGGTGAATTAGTTACTTTCAGTAATGAAATATGACAATCCACAAAGAATTTTGTGGTGTACTCTGGATTTAGGACTAGATTTTTGAGGATTCTTCAACATAGCTGAGTCACAGAATTTTCCAAAAATCTGTCTTTAAGTGTCACAATGAGAGCTGCCAAGCACTGAGCACTTTGAAAACCATATCCTTTTGTGGTTTTTCAGAACTAAAAATTAGTGAGCTGTTTTAAAAATCTGCTTTCCACCCGTGTATTTCCTTTATCATGGATAAAGTCTCTCTGAAGGAAGACTGTAATCGATTAAAACTATTATTCCTTTTAATTAAATGAGATACTGCTGGTGTGCTCCTCCATCACTCTTCCAATTATTTTGGAAACAGCAGGAGACTGTATTTTCTTGGGAATCTGGTCCTCAGTATTCATTTCTTTTGATTCTATGCCATTGCTTTCATGGTCCACTCCTAGATGTACACAAGATGACAGTGGGCAAGGGAAATCCACATGTCATTTTAAGAAACATGCCCTCAGAATATAAAAGTTTCCATCTTCCAGTTCTCCCTTAGAAAAGGCTGTAGCTTTGCTTTTTGATATATATTTTGATCCTACTTAATTTTCTTGTAATAATTAGAGGGGAATGCCTTTTTAGTTTCTTAGAGAATGGTCGGAAAGGAAACAACACTACAAGGTCCTTCAGAGTCCCTGTGGAAATGGTTACAAAATCAGGTCTCACATTGACCATACAGACGGGAGAGGGGAGACTCCTCAGAGTTCTGTGTTGTTTTATGTGGTGTTTTCAGTTTGCTCTGTGTCTCTGCTGAAGAGCTCCTTCTCTCCGACACAACCAGTCATGCACAGATGTCTTTTGGTTAAGAGGCAAATAACAGAAGTCCTTTCTTATTCCAGATTTCCCTTTATTTGCTAACTCTCTCCCCAACAGTCTTTCGTTGAAGAATTGCCTGTCCACGAGCTAACATGCTGTTTCAGCTTGATTATGTACAGAAAATGGCAAGGGCAACGCCTGGCATTTTAAATTGCTTTTCTTCACTCCCACTTCTAGATAGGTATTTTGCTATTCCAAAACAACAACAAAAAAATTCGTGAGAAGAAGTATAGCTGAGGTAAGAGGGTTCAGTGGATGGGATACCTCCTTTTGATGCAACAGAACCAAATCTCTTTATTTTTTTCTTGTGTTTCCTGGAAAACCTTCAGCAACTTCTAATATCTTTATGACACATTATCTCAAAAATGTGGCGGAAAATGTAGGTGGTGGCTAGGCATGGCTTCGACACCTTACCTCCTTTTACCTCTGGAGAGAAATTATTGGTACTCAGTAATTGTGTAAGGGAAATCAGAGTCAGTTGTTGTGCTTTTAAAAAATAATGCACAGAGCATTTGCTGCTGCAGCTCAGCCAGGCCCTGTAAGGTTCAGGTGGATTTCAGTCCTTCTTTGATCCTGAGTGATGAGGATAAGGTGATGAGGACACATAAATATAAGGCTGGTTCCCCTTTCACAAGAATCATGAAATAGAAATACATATTTAATTTATCTGTAAGTAGTTTCTTACTTGCTATCAAGAAAGGTCCATTGAGATGAAGATATTTAACAAGAATGACCATGGTAATGCTCTCAGTTCAAAAACAAATAGGCAAAACCCGTAGGGGAGAAATATTTCCAAATTTCTGAGAGTATTGGAAACACTGCAGAGGAAAAAATAAAGAAAATGACTTGACAGAGGACTGCTAACTACAACAGACTTAAATAACAAATGGACATATAATAAAAAAAAATCAATACTCAGAAACACGCAAAATAGAGATGGAGAAAATATATTGGGCCACATTCTGCATCTCCTGCTAGAGTCCAGTTGTTCACTGCAGTATATCTTCAGTCTCGTGTAGCCTTAAATTGTTCAAAGCAAAGGAAATTCCTCTGCTTCCTTTGGGAGTGTCTGCCACAGACTTAAGATCTTGCTGTCAAGGGATGTTTCTAGACATTTAACCTAAATTATGTTCATTTTTCAACCATTAGTGCTGAAGTTCCCTCCTTGGTGTTTACAGCTCTCAGAAGGACCTTGCCATCACAGTCTCCTCAACACTGTTTGCCCCTTATAGAAACAAAAGGGAAGTCTCTGGAAACTGATAGAGAATGAGAGGGCAGGGGCGTGGCCAGTCCACCCTGATTGCTCAAATAGCAATGTGCACACCTCTACACTTGCACCTTTCCCTGTTCCATGGTGAGCACAGCACCTTTCCAGCAGGGTGAATAAGCTGGAGGGCTGTGTGGGACCATACTGCTCCTCAAAAAAATACTAAAAGTATCCCTGCCTGGCATTCTGTACACTTACCCACATGGGGATGTGCAGAACCAGAGTGTGACAAGGTAAACAAAGGCATGGCTGTTGCTGTCAGAGTTGTTCAGGATGCTCTGAGAGATAGGTATCTCTAAGAAATTCTGTGAATCTTAATTTTGTGTAAGAATGCATGATACATTTTGGTTAACACCTTCTTGTATGAGAAATAACTAGCAAACAGAGGTATGGAGAGGCCAAACCTTTGTGGGGTGTGGGTTTATGTTGGACGAAATATATTACACTACTCCATCCCTCATACTGGTCCTCTCCAGTCATTCTGTGGGCCTTCAAACTAAATGATTTTAAAATTCCATCTGTAATCGCTTTCCAGGACCTGTCCCACTTATCCATTATCACACTGTTGCTCCAAAGCAGTCCAGTGTCAATGTTCACTTGTTTAATTTCACTGCACCTCAACAGGGTAGTTCCTTGTATTCAGTTAGACAAAGAGTCAAAACGTTCCAGGGACAGGTAACAGCACACTCACAAAGGGCAAAATGTTCCCCTTGCCTTGAAACCTTCCCTTTAAGAGGCTCTTTTTTCCCTCTAGATCCTTTCACTGACTTTAAATACCTTTAGCTCCATCCCATCACACCAATTTCCTGTGCCTTAGAGTCTTGCTGCCAGATGAGGACGCTGGACAGTGGGATTGGAACCTTCCCCCTCCCTGACTCGGGGAACCGATCGACGGGGCGACACATTTCTAAGCAAGAGTCAGCCTTGGAAACTGGAGTCTTTGCAGCATCTGAGCAAGTTCTTCTTTCAGCTCCTTCAATAAAAGCCAAAACTCTTGAGCGAGAAGTGCCTTCAACAGCTAAGAGCCAGGAGTCTGTGGAAAGCGTAATTAGTCACTCAACGTCTGATCCGGCCATGACTGCCAAAGGTATACGACCTTTTCAAAGTCGCCTTCCCAAACCAGCTTCCTCAGGTAAAATGTCAATTACACTGAAAATCACATTATTTCTGCCTTGGCCTCTGTTTTGATTAGCAAAAATTCTGTAACAACCGCAATTGATAACAGAAATGTTAAATGCGGAGCAGAAGACACTCTTTTCATGAATGCATAAGGTTAACAAGTTTGTGACCTGAGCCATATGGAAATTTTGTTATACATAATGCTTATCTGAGAAAGAAAAATGAGTTTAGTACTTAAAGCCTTTTCTCAAGAAAAACTACTTGAAGAAAAAAACCATATGCCAGCCTTGGAAGTTGACTTGAAAAAGAATACAGATGTTCAGCAATATTCAGGATCAGACTGTACGAAGTACAAAGCACAGCCATGTTGTAACATAGAAAAGATATATTCATAAAGACTTGCTTTTGATACTGGATTTGAACTAAAGACTCATTTGGCCTCAATGCATAAATTCTGTCCCACTGAATATACGGCCTCGACCTCAAACAAGGCTCTCATTACTTTACTACATCATACAAACACATTTCTATATATGAATATAAAATACCTGACTTTTCCTTATGAGCTATGTGTGTGTTCAAGCTATAAAACAAGAGCTGACAAAGGTATAAAAGGACTGGCAATCCATCAAAGCCCCAGCAAATAACTTTGCATTAGTAAATAGTTCCATTGAAGTCTGTGCATTTATTATAAACAAACATTGACTATTTATATGAGTTTTTGAAGACTTTGGAGTTATTAGTATATATGTTAGTAGGATTAAAAATCATGTAGCATTAACAGGGAAATTTTTATATTCAGCATGAGAAATACAGCAGAAAGTACAGTAAAACTGATTAGTTTAATGGAGAAGGGTATTATTTTATCTTGACCAAATGCAATGTCACTTATTTATTGGAGTTATGGTGATTAGCACTTTGTCAGCCCAGTTATTGCTGCTGTAAAAGTTGTGTTTAACTTGCATAAATCTGTATCACTCTATCTATAAGAGAGATTCTGTGTAATTAGCATGTAAGGTTAAATACCAAGTCTGAGCTTAGTTTAAGGCCATCAAATATATGTTCTGCTAATGAGCTGACATATATTGAGCCTAGGAAGAAAGAAGCCTCTCCTATATGTTCATAGGATGCATAACAGAAGGTTTCTAATTAAACATCTTAGAACTTAGTTGATTTAGCTATATTCCCAGTGCAGTGTTGTAGTGGTATAATAGACTGCAAACACAAATTGTATGCTTTATTGCAGACTCCCCTGCTTGTTTCAAATCTAAGCTAAGTGGAAAGATATTTTAATACTTAGTATTTTTAAAATAAGTGTACTGTTAATTAATGATACAGCTAAGAAGGATTCAGAAGAGAAATCTTAGTTATAGATTATGTGCTACATGCTTGAATGGCCACATGTGTGACCTCAATTCAGCAGTGTGTTATAGAGTAGAGCCCGTGATTAAACACTGTCATTATAACAAATTGAACAGAAACTGCAAGCATTGAATTGCTTCATAAGAAGTCAGTAGCAGTAAGATTATTCTGATCTTAATGCTAATATTCACTGCACCAACCTTGTAAGGTTTGTATCTTAATTAAACTGTCATGAGGAGATGTTACAAAAAAGTAGTTTACATCAGATGATGGGGTCAACTCATTCTTTACTAGACTATTTTCATTCAGTTCTTCTCTCCCTCACTTTCTCATCCAAATTACAATTATCACTTTATTTCATATGCACCATATATCTTCTTTGATGTTCTGATTTTGCATAGTGCAAATATAGCAAATAAAAAAGCTGGCTTACTGCTGGAAAGGTATTTCCAATTATATTTATGTTAAAAGATTGTTCTCTGAGAACATAAAATGGCAGAGCAGATCCTACAATGCCTAGAAGTAGTTATTGAATGTTGTTTCTTTGTTGAAAGAGTATATATTTTATAACTAATGGAGGGATTTAAATTCATGCCTTCCTCTTCTCTTGTTAACTGGAAAAGGATTTGGATGAAATTCTGCCACTTTAGCTAGAACGAGTCCAGTAAGTTAGTGAGTTGTTCCTTCGAGTAGTAAAATATTATTTGACGTAATGAAAGTATCACAATTTGCCCAGTTTTTAGTGAATTATAACTGACACACTATCATGAAGATGCTGATGAGACCTAGAATTTAAATAATGTCTCCCTTAATTCAGGAATAATTAACCTTGCAAAGCAAAGTGAACAAGAAGCACGTTCCGTGACCTCTGCCTCATTAGAACACACCGAAGAGACTGTAGGAAATAGAAAAGTTCTTCCGGAGTGGACCCCGAAGAAAACTACTAAAACAAAGGTATAAGCTAAGAAGTGTCATCTCTTAAATGAGATGGGTGTTGTGGCCAGTGCAGAGCTGTCAGAAATGGCCAGTGTTTTTAATATGGTGTAAAGAGCAACTAGCATTCTAACAGCTGCATTTACTTCCTTACTCTCCATTTGCTATCTCATTATTTATCAGTAATAATAATACAGCACCTAAAGGTTCTTTGTCCTCCTGGTTATAAACGTGTTTTAATTAAAATCCTCACAGGCACTTTTAGAAAAGGAAATTGAGACCTTTTACCCCATTCTTCTCTTCTAGAAAGTTGATCTTGTTTGCTGCTTTTCATTGACATTCAGATTGGTTTTTGCCCAGGCCTAGGCTTCCTTGTCTGTACAGCTGAGTAGTATGAGAGCTTGAGAGATGTGCTGTGGAAGTATTGTGAACGGGAAAATACTCTTCTAACACGTTTCTGCGGGGTTTTGGGACTACAGCTGGCTTGCAGTCTCTAAAGCTGGGCATACCTGGCTGCATGCAGGTATCCTCAGCTCTGGTTCCCTCTCCACAAGTGTGTGATTCCTAACAAAGGGGCATCCTTCTGCATCAGTTAAAAACTGCAGCATGGATGGCAAGGTAGGGGAATTATTTTCCCTTTTAGAGAAGCAGAATTAAAACATCTTTTGAGCCACTGATAGGCAATTGGGGTAGGGGTAGTAGGTGGAATTTGTACATGCCATTACCCAAGCAGTATCGGGCTTAGCTTCCCCCTACCTGGTTTGTGGGCTTTATTGTACTGAGCTGCTGCTGCTGAATGGTTTGAGCCTTCAGGCCTTCCATGGTTAAAAGCTGTCCAGAGCTGTCAGTGTTCCTCTTTATTCCCAGAGGAAAATCAATAATAATGCTTCCTGGAAAGAACTGGCAAAGAAATCAGCTGGGAACTGAGGGCTCTCCAGTATTGTAATATAAATACCAGGACAAGGAACATGAATTTAGGATTTACTGGTATAGAAATGGTGAATTGTCTACTGGCCACCCTAACTGTCTCTAGAATTGCTTGCAGCAAACCATTTGTGGTGTGATAATTTTGCATGTTACAGAGAGACTGTATTAAACATACTTGAGAACTTCTAAAATTGAACTTTGTGGGTAAAATTATCTGAAAATATTGGTAGAATCAAAAACCATGTTGAAATGGGGAAAAAAAAACAAAATAAAGGTAAAGTCTGTTTCTGCCAGACTGTCTCAGGGGACTTAGCAAGACAAGAATGTGTTATTTCCATGTCAGACTGATGATTACTTACTTGAAGGAGTTAGACTGGTAATGCAGACTTACTCAGTTGAACTACACATTTATCCTGCATGATGAATATAAAATGTGCTACTCCTAATTCCTTCAGCATTATTTTGATATATTTGCTTTATCTGACTTACTGCTATACCCCTCTTTGTGCAGGACACAGCTCTAAGGGTGTGCACGTACTCAGCAAGCAGCACTGACAGTGAGCCTGAGCCAGAGTACGAAACCTGTTATTTCAGAACTGCAGAGGAGACTCTTGTGGAGCTCACAAAGAACAACAGACAAGGTAATTGAAAATTTGTCCATAAAGATGTATGTCCCTCATCCCCACACTGACTCAGCAGCAGATGGTGTCCTTCACTGAACTTTCTGCCTAGTTTTCACTTTCTAACCCCAAATCGTTCTCCAGCCTAATTTTCCATTAGCTTTTTATTACCTTTTGCTTTTTATTATGTGTATATGCTTTTTCCCCTCTTCCACAGTTTTTGCTAGTAGGGGCCTAACTTGTAGGTTCTTATGCATAAATCTCTGCAGTGTAAATAAAAATAATTACATTATTACAAAATTGAAAGCTGACTATAATGTAGCTTTCTCTTTTTTTCTTTTTAATTATACAGCTAGTTTATATAATGCAGTCATCAAGGCCACAGTTTCCCAACCTCTGTATCAAGGTGATGCTGGTTATGGTGCCACAGTGAACTGTCTCTCATTTTCCTCTCTGTATATATTGCAGCTTTCAAGTACCAAAGCTTTTAGTGAGAATTGATGGCAATTCGGAATTTACTGAATTCCAGTAGATAAAAATACATTAAGTGAAGTTCTTGAGATAATAGTTTTCTGTGTGTTTAATAACCCGGGAAATTGCTGGCTTGTCTTGTCCACCAGCCTGCTGTGCTTCGAGCCACCTTCCAGTGCAGATGTGTGCCCTGGGGGTGCCGAGGGGAGGGCAGCTCTGTCCTTGTCCTTGCAGCCCGTGGATCCCCTGCAGGTGGAAAATTCTGGGGAGCGCCAAGGCCACTGCAAGGTCTTGGCACCACCCGGAGAGCTGATCCCCTGTGCAGCCCCGAGCCTGACCTGGCAGAGATGGGCGCCTGCAGCACCATCACCGCGGTGACGATGGCACGGGAAACACCATGGGTGGCTGGCTGCTGTGCTCTCCAGTGTCTCAAGCATTTGGCATTTCAGAGCTAATCTACTGCTTGTGATTCCATGGGAGTGAGCAGAATGGGAAGCTAAGGCCATTTATTTACATTACTACAGCAGCTTTGTGGGTTTAATCTGTAGAAAATATTGCAAGTCATTTTAGTCAGCCCATAAACACTTTTTTACAGATTTTGCTTTTTACAAACCATATTTCAATGCAATAAATGCGATTTTTTAAAGAGGTAAATAAGCTTTTTTCTTTCCTGTATTGATCACAATTTGCAAAAAAGATAGGATTTTTATCATGTGTTACCAGTTGCTTTAAATGGCAGCAGATTCCAAGTTCAGTGATATCTAATAATGACTTGAGGTGACCATTTTACATAGAGATTCATTAATTTTGTGTATATGCCTCACTTTTGAACCAGTAAGAGAATAAAATACATAATTGTGATTGACACAAATAGAAGATTATGACGAAGAAAAGTATTTCTACTGCGGTCATTCCTCATAGTCAGGATTCCTGTGCTCTCTAAATGCAGTTCTCACATCATATTAACAACTGTACTTTATCCCATTCTGTGTTCAAAGGTCTCGCTGTCTTTATGCACACAAGTGATATAACTTCAAAACATCCACATGAGCCTGGGGCTGGGGCTCCAGCAAACCAATCCACAGAGAATATTTTTATATGAATAGATAATTACATTTATTAGCCAAGTCTCCAAACTCGCTGGTTACACAATTATAATGTTGGAGTGATTTTAATTTTCCATTTATGAGCAGGGAACAGAAAGACTGAGTGCCCAATGCAAAGGCTATTAAAAGTCAATGATAAGACCTTTGTTGATTTAATGGGCTTAGCATGAGATTCCCAGTGCATTGCCCAATGTTACGGAGAAGGTCAGTAGAGTAACAGGGAATACACCAGATATTCCAGATCCTTCTCTTCCAGCCATGAAGGTGTTTTGATTTCAATCTCATAAATTGGGTTCTACCCTGATGTGATTCTGTTGCAGGCATTGGGGGCAGACACTCTCTTAAGGCTGTAGGTTATAAGGCAGAGTTGAAGTTTGTGTAACAAATGCGAGGAAAGGCACTTGATGGTCACATAAATATCTGTCTCCTGTGTGCTTTCACGGAGCTGCAGAAAATTCCTTTTTATTTTGTTCTTCTGAATGAGTTTTCAGCCTTGGACTTCAGAAACTGGGGCTTTATTGCTAATGTTGTTGTGCTACAGCAGGATCTAAAACAAGCGCTTTCTTACCTTACTTGTGTATTTTTAATGCTGTTACATTCATTAACTGAAAATATAGTGAAAGGGAAAGAACTATCAAGTGCAGTCAAACTGAAAGATATGCTAAAGGAACTTAGCACATCTGCCATGTAGGTCTGTTAAAAGAGAAGAACAAAACCTTACTGCAGATAATTAAGTAGAAAGGTCCCCCAAATTAACCATCTTGTCTATAATTTGAAAAGAAAGGAAATTAATTCTGTCTGTCTCACACCATCTCCTCCACCTTGTATGTTAAGTATGAGCAGTCCCTGTATATGCATTGGAGAATTAGAAACTAGTTTTTTAATGTTTCTATTGCACTGAAGTTCCAATACCTTAAAAAACACTTGAAACACAGTTAAAAATTGTAAAATTATATTAGAATCTATGTGGATTGCAATAATGTTATTATTTGTTACATCTCTTGCAGCTGTGCAGGAAAAACAAAGTCAGAGAAGGTCATTTTTGGGGAACCCAATGTCGATTTTGGATTTATACCAACACAGTCTCTATGGTCATTTTGGAGAGGATGGACCTGAACAATTAACACATTACAGTTTAATTGAGCAGCTGAGTGGAGCTTCCAGTAAAGACAGCAAGGGCAAGGAGACCCCAAGTGTGAGTTACTGTAATTTTAATATTACTTCTCATTTTGTTCATTGTTATCTTTACTTGCCTTTCGTTTTTTTTCCTCAGTGTGTTGATTGATTACAAAAACGAGGCAGACTTGAAAAAAGCAACAGGACCAGCAGAAGAGTAAAAATCTGAATATTTTTAGAACAGAATGTTATGTTTGAATGCTCACCTGTCATAGAATCAGACTTCCAAAATTGACAAGTGGAGACAGGCTTGTGCTTGTACTCCACCATTAGTGAGGAGTTGAAATTTAAAGCTAGCAAGTAAACACAGAATTTATCTTTTAAGGCTGCTCCTTCTCATATAATTAGATCATTTATATGGAACAATATGTATTAAATTACTTAAAACTCTGAAGAAGTATTCCTAAAAATTCAAATGAAATTATGCTATGGAAATCACCTATCTTCTAGTCTCTTTTGAAATTTTAGTGTTAGCTCTGGAATTCCTGATTTGATGGTTTTAAACATTATTTTGATGAAGATCTGTCTTGATCTAATGGGTTGGCCTTGATGCTAAACTGAGACAAATTTGTTTTCTCCTCTTACTTCATGTGAATCCACTTCCTTTCCTGTCTCTAAAAGTATTGAACCTGACATCACACAGTCTCAGCAACCCTGAAAAGGAACTTTTCAACCTGTTGTTTTCCTCCTCTGTTCTCATGCCTCCTCCTCTCATCATCTCACTTCTTTCCCTCTCTCCTTTGATCTAACAAGCCAATTTGTTTGAGAGTAGAGACCCCCAGTCACGATCCAGTGTAATCATCTTGCCTCCCTGTTCAGTCTGTTTTCCCAGCTCGTGTTTTTAGACACAAGCTCTTTTGTTTCTGTGTGTAGCACTCAGCACATTTTGGGAGTGTTACATTATAAACAAAGGTGGTAGCAGAAAGTAAGGAATGAGCTGCTGGTTTGTAACTAACTGGTGTAGACCATCAATGAAAAAGAATTTTTATCTCTTCCCAGACCCCAGTTTTCAGTTTCGGGAAATGACTGTGCCTTGTAACTTCAGAGGTGATTAACTCTAACCAAAGTTAGAGCCTTGGAGCTTTCAGGAATCTGTGCCAAATATGTTGAAAGAATATGAAGAACAAGATGGCAGCGGCCCTGTTTATTCCCACTCTGCTGGCATCAAAATCCTGCTTAACTGGATATCAAACTGACCACAAACTTCAAAAGAAAAATCCTGAAATGTGTGTGCCTCATTTCCCAATCAACCCAATTTCATTAGTACCCAGAATATGATTCAGTTTTAATGTATGTGGGTCATATTAGAAGGAACAATTTAAATTAATCTGGCTTCATAGTTGGGAAGAAAAAAAAAGGAAAAATGCAGCAGAAGGGTGTTTAAAAGGGTATGTGCAGGAAAATAATTTGAGCATCCACTTAATTCCTCATCTTGAACGTCCNAGATTTAGTTCCAGTGTAAAAAAGTGACTCAGAGTTGCATCTACTTTTAACGTATTCCTTGTCTACGGCATCTCTGCAATGCACCCAATCAGCCTCAAAACCTAAACAAAGCCCATTGAACTGGCCTTAGGATCCTGTAAAACTCCATGATTAAACTAAAAGACATCAAGTGTTTCTC
>WEIT01021323.1:16926-40797 GCA_013389985.1 Dryoscopus gambensis
ATTTTTCATGCATTATGTTGGGGAGCTCTCAAGCTTACTTTTTAAGTAAATAGTTTTCCAAACAGCATTGCCTCTCCCTGAACAGCGAAAGCTCAATAAAGCACTAGAGATTTGCCTATTAGTATTAAACTTTTCAGAATGACAAATGAGAGGAAGTAACCATGAAAAGCAGGTTGCCCTGAGCTCCTTGTTTGAACCAGCACAGCAAATTTTTCTGAGCTGTAGTTGTCCAACCCAAGAAGATCCACAGTCTGTTTAAATTAGAGCTGTGTGATCTGCAACATTACCCACAAAAAGAGGGGACACCTCAAGCAGAGGCACTTATGGCCAACAAATCTTAAAAAAAAAAAAAAAGATCAATTTTGAAGGGGGATTAATGCAGCTTTCATGCAGAATAATTGGCATTTTGAAAAAGGAAATTGTACAGGCTTTGAGTTTAATTCCCAAGTGGTGTTTGTCAAGCCTTTAAAAAAACCAAGCCAAAGACGTGTGTCAAAAAAGCGTCATGATGGGCAAAATGAGTTTACAGTGCTTGTCTGAAGAGCAAGTGTGCTGTGACAGTCTCTGAGCCCAATTAAATTGGGCTGTGCAGCTCCAGGACGGCAGTGGTTCAGACTGGGGGCTCTAATGAGACAGTCAGGAGGCTCTCTTAGCCCAGACTTTTCATTTGATTTGTCTTCCTTCCCAACCAACGCATTCACCAGCATTACCTCCCAAGTTTATACACAGCAAGTTTCATCAGCAAAAATGTGCTATACAGGAGCTTCAGAGGAGAAACAACTGATGGGCCATTACTGTGATAAAGGACACTGCAGGGACAGTTTGAGGAATCAAAAAGGGCTTTTAGACACTGAAAGGAAAAATACTTATTGTTACAGCCTTAAACAGCACCCTGGTTAAATTCTCTTAGCGCTAAGACCAATTTTACGTTACTTTTATTTTGACCTGACAAACATATTCTGAAATTATGTCATCCTTTGGCACACTGCAGAATTTTGGACAAGAAAAGCAAATCACAATTTCGAAAAGAGGAATAAAATGCATTGAATCATTAGCAAAAAACTTTCACTTAAATTACCAGCCATGCTGTATTTTCCTCACGTAGGATTTTCAAAACAAGAAACATTCATTTTTATGTGTATCAAATGAATTATTTCTATTCGAACAGTAACTTCTCTGATCTAATAAAATATATGCAGCACCTGATCCCAAGTCCAGTGCAGCCAGCCCATGGGAGACACCTTGTCAGTGAAACTTCACTGAGCCCTGCATTAAACAGCTGTTCCTGTTCCTTGCAGCAGACATTGGGAGTGCCCTGAGCTCTTTGCCAACGTCCTGATTGTTACCATGTTTATGCAATGAAAAGATTATTTCACATTTCATCAGTTAATTTGCTGTTAAGACTTTAAAAGCTCAAGTGATTTTTTTTCTTACAAGAATACAGAAAACAAGATGAATTTCCCTTCCTCAGGCCCATTGTTTATTAACATATTTTATAATCAAACAGGAAATATTTGGAGAAGTAACTGAGTTGGTCAAAGATGTTATTACTAAGTCATCCTTATGGTCCTAAAGAATCATGAAAAATATGTTTAATTCTCTGTCATTAACCAACTATCACATATTCTACTCTGTCATACACCTCTTCTTGCTCTCTTTGGTCCCTGTTACTCAATTTGAGTCACCATCAAGGCTTGCTTGTGTTTCAAAGCATGACTTGAGCACTTTAAAGAAAAGATCCCTTGTGGAAGGGGTTGGTACCCATCAGAAGCTTCTACTTCCTCTTGTTTTTCCCCAGTTGTGATGAGATACATAAGAAATCTGACATTTCACTGTTGCCTTGTTAAATGCATGGGCACTTGAACTGGGGGACTCATTTAACCAAAGAGTCTTCTCTGTGCCATGTGAAGTCATGGCTGTATCCACCATGGCAGAGTTCATGTGTGTGGAACAGATGATTCATGAATGAGATCAAATCCCCGTGTCTGGAAATTCAAGTAGACATTAGAGATTGCAGGCAAATACAGGCCAAGGAAAAATTAGAGATGTTGCTGCTGTTTAGGCTGCACTTACAAATAGGACTGACCTGGCGGCATTCCCAGATAAACTCAAGGATTTTACAGCTGAGTAAGCTGATTGGGAGTTAATGCTGTATGATTGACTTCTTGTGCTCACAAGCCTCCTATTAGCAGAGGAGAATACCCACAAAAGGACTAGAAACAAGACTAAGTCTGGTAATTGCACAACACTTGCCATCCTCAAGGATCTCCGAGCATTAAGCTGATACCAGAGAGGGTGTTCCGGCCTGGCTGAATTACAGCATCCCTTAGAGCAGCCCAGACACCTCTGCAGGCTACACGAAACAAGAGTGAGGGGAAAATAAAGGCCTAAGCTGCTTCTTCTTGCGTCTCATCTCCTACAGAGGTCAGTAAAACTCGATCTAAGGTATGAACTGGCAGCACTGGGTACGTTGCACTGTTCACCTCTTTAGGCAGATCTTGGAGAATGTGCCAGAAAAGTTTGTGTGCCTGATTTGGGTTCTCTGAGACCCTTTCTGAAGGTGCCTTGTTCTCTCTGAAAGAGAGGAGCTCTTTGGCTCTTATATTAAGCCTCTCTTTTAAAAGATTCTCTGTATTTATGTATCTGAAGTATTTCTGGGCAGATCATGTGCGCTCTGCTTTCACAGAGAATTAATTTTTTTTCACATTATCAGATGTGCTCAGGAAGGGATTCTGCCTATCACATGTGGAAAAGCCTAAGATAATGATTTTAGTCCAATTAGCACTTGGGAAAAGCTGTATCCTAAGACTTTAAAGTGGAAAGGAGGTATTGCCCTGTGGAACTACTTTCTTCTTTCCCCTGACCAGCAGCTGCCTTATCCTTAATACCAAACTTTCAACCCAAAGTTAAAAATATGAACATTGCCCCAAACTTTCCTCTGTGGGGAACTAATAAGAATCAGCTATTCTAGCTACCATCTGTATTTGGGAGAGTGAAACCACATCTCAGTGCACACTCCCCATGAGCACTAAATAATTACTTTCCTTTTACTTTCATAATAACATGAGTACCTGCAGCTGGGGCAGCACTGGGTGATATTTGGCCAGTTGCTGGGCCAGCAGGATCTGTTTTGCTGTCTGTAAATTGGTGACAGCAACACCTATGTCATGTTACAACCAGAAGAAAACAGCAAATGCTCCTGATCCCCTTGTTTTGTACAATGTGTGTGTTACTGCAAATACAGAGTTTGAAGCAGCTCTTACAAGTTATCATACTAGAAAGTAATGGAAGGTAGAAGAGGTCCCATGTCAGTAAGAGAAAGCATCTAATGGGCTGGATCAAATGCAGAAATTAGGTGATAGTAGGTTTCAGTGCACTAATAGTATAACTCAGTTTACTGTGTTTCAAGCACAGAAACCTCACCTCCTCTTTGCTGTTTTTCTTGCCAGGCTTAAGAGAGAGGAAGATGATGAGATAGGGAGGGAATCAGCTTTGTTTGCTTTCCTACCCCTGATGAACCTAGGATATTAAGGAAGAAACTGGACTGTACAATCTGTAGGTGGGGAATAACTCTGCAGTCTCATTCACCCATCTTTGGTGTTTTAGGATCATTGCTTTTCTTTCAAGTAAGGAACGAATATTACAAATGATTGCATATATTTAGGGAGGTGATCTAGTAATGTAAACATTTGGTGATATTAATTCTCAGCACCACCATGTGATCCCTGAGCATGGCCTCGTGGGGATCTTTGAGCTACACATTCCCATTTGTCAAAATTGCCTCAAGAGGATTTTCCCACTGACAGGCTTGGGGCTGCCAGAATTCCTTTCTGTGTAATCAAAGGGGTTTGATTCTCAGACGAGTGATGCAATACTTGTGCCATCAAAGCAGGGACTGTCTGAGGAATTGCCCAAGTTGATGTAAGACCCATTGTCGGGGGAATGGTATAAGAGCATTTGACAACGTAAGTGACAACAGGAGCATGGTCTGATAACAAAACAGGTTTGACCATGCCACCCATGGGAATAATACAGAATTAAACATATTTTTTCTAGCCTAAAGTCTGATTCAGCTCATGTGGAGAGATGTGAAATTAGAAATAGGCTAAGACATCTGCAGACATCAACAAATCACTCGTATCTGCATGTTTTTTCCCCTCCACAGGACAAGTTCACATTCTAAGATCTGCTTCCAAGCCTTATATTCCCAATGAGATCTTTATTGTTTCTAATACCTTGCCATCAAAGTTGCCCCCGAAAAGTAAAGTGAAGAGACAGCAAAAGAAGCAATTTGAAGCCTAGCTAGGCAGTCTTCTGGGACCAAAGTCTCACTTGACACACATCACTTAAGAGAAATGGTGTGGTGTGGAGAACATTCTTACAGCCAGCCTGAGGAACTGGCTTGGCAACAGTAAACAGCTGCAGTTGTACAGAGACTCATTTCTCTCCCTGTGCCTTCTAGGTGAAACTGCTGAGGTTTCAGTAAAAAATTATGCAATGGAGAGTGGCTCAGCAAGGAGGATGATAGCATTCTCCATAACTTTCTTGACTGTTTAAAAGGCAAAACAACATTTGGAACGCAGTGTCCACCAGAGAAAATAACTTTTTAATGGTATGCAAGGGACATTTTTAGGGAAAACATAACCCTAAAAAAAACCTGGAAGCTGTTATTTGCTGAAGCAGTTCTGCTTCTAGCATTAATGGCCTCAGTAGTTTCAGTACTGTGCCACCAAAACCCATTCTGACTAGCCCTCCAGCTGGTATAAAGGCTATTTTATGTTTGGTTAGTGTATTTATGGGGATGGGTAGGTGGCGACATTTTAACTCAAATATCTTTTAGCAGATAGTTTTAAGAGCATTTGGGTATCAGTGAGGGACAGAAAGTCTTTGGCATAGTAGAGCAGGCTGTGTGGCATTTAAAACACATGGTGTGCGAGGCTAGCAGGAGAAAGGTTTGGACGTGAGTCTGAGAGAAGATGTGGAGGAAGTGGAAAGCAGGAAAGCCGAGGACCTCAGGCACGGCTGGGCATGTGGGTGCAGTTCCAGTGCCTCTGGCACAGTGTCCCCGAGTGCCAAACGCCCCAGTCGCTACCAGCGCCAAGTGAACTGGGCCTGTGGGGCTTGTCAAGTGCCACATGCCGGTGTCTGGGCTTGTCTGATTTAAAGCAGCACACCAAGATGTCCTGTGGCCACAGCTGGAGCGTTGTGCTCGCTGAACCCCTTTGGCACTGTAAGGAGGGGAGAACTTTGCCCTTTCTGAGTGGAAAAACTTGATCACTGGAGCAGAAACCTCACATGCCACCGTCTCAGCAAGTAATTTCAAATTACGGAGAGAAGCTTGTCTTTTCAGCGTGTGGGAGCTGCATAACCACGTCACACACTGGCCCAGATCTCGCAAAAAGCCCTGCAGTTCATTTGCCGGAGCCCCTGAGGATCGGCCCAAAACTGCTCGTGTGCGAGAGCCCAGAGCAGCACAGAGTTGTGCAGAGCTGTGCAGAGCTCATGTGCAGGGAGCCTGCCCTGGCACAGCCTTAGCACAGCCCTGATGCCCTGGGTACCCCAGGTCGTGTCTCAGCAGGGCTGGGTAGCTGCAGTAAGCCGGGTGTGGGTAAGACCCCAACGCACTCGGTCCCTGCCCACCTCCCTTGCTCACTGCAGACACATCCCCAGCACTCCAATGTCTATTTGCCTTTATAACTGGGGATTACATATGGATTTAATAGGCACAGGGGCTCTTAGGTGTAAGTAGGAAGATCCTTTAGTCTAGTAAGAACCAAAAGTACATACAGAATAAAAGTATCATTGGCTAGTGATTTCCCTGAGCGGAAAATGTTCTGGGCTGTTTTTCAGAGGTTTGACAGATGGAGCTGATGTGATTTGCAGCACGGCCCAAAGTGCACTCATGTTTCTGCCATTTGTAACCAGGCACTCTCCATTCCCCCATCTTTGGAAATAAAGCTGCAGGTTTCATTTCTCTCGCCATCAAATTGGAATATTATAATAATACTGTGGGCCAAAATGGAATTCAGGGTACATGAACAGCAAAAAATGATAAATATTAGTAAGCATGTGAGATAGTGTAATTGTTGTAATAGTAGAAATTATATTAGTAATAAAAGAAAAAGCTAAAAAATAGATTGGATCCAATAAACATTGGATTGACTCAATCAAGATACGAGCAGTAGGGCACAGAAGTGTATT
The DNA here is from genome assembly GCA_013389985.1 of Dryoscopus gambensis. Lineage (NCBI taxonomy): Eukaryota > Metazoa > Chordata > Aves > Passeriformes > Malaconotidae > Dryoscopus > Dryoscopus gambensis. The sequence goes on from WEIT01021323.1 coordinate 23,128, forward strand.
CAGTGAGCTGTTTGTTTTCTGAAGCTGGAAAATATTTTGACTCCAAGAGGAGCATGTGATTAGCAGAGTTAAATGAGATGAATAACGCTGTAATATTTTTGTGAATTGTTTTTCCGGCTGAAACTTGCCTTCCCCATCTATAACAGCGATACATTTTGCAGAAAGCACTCAAACATCATGAAGAGAAGGGTGGGAAATGACTGATCTTTTAGTGTGAGAGTTGTGTACCAAGGAGAATACATGAGGAGTAAGTTACACAGCTGATGGTAGCAGGAATTGTGGCAGTAAACTGAGAATACATTAGTAAAATATTTCTGTTTTTAAGAGCACACTTTTTCTTTCCATATGCACACAACAGTAATATCCTAATCAACATGGTCTTTGAAAAGAAGGCAAATTTTATGTCAAATATTGACAAAAACCATATTGAAATAATTTTTTGGTGTTTATAGTTTGTTCCACTAGCTGTTTTCCTCTCCCAAAAGTTATTTGCCTTTTATTGAAATAAGAAGTTATGCTAGAGTTTGTGCAGTATGACATACAGATTCTCTAAAACCTTAAGAAAAATATTGTTAAATATTTTTGCAAATTAAAACATTCTACTTTATAGCAATTCCCAAAGTGTAATATTTTATCTCTTACTATATATTTAGGGCCCAGTACATGAATTTCAGGCTTTTGCAGCATTCATATTAATTTAATGGAAAGTGATGTTTGTATTTGATAGGAGAAACAAACATGGTATTTAGCAGATTTAGCAGCAATAAGTGACACAGGGAACTTTGGGAAGTTCTTAAGACATAGTTACATAATTTGAATGTCTAATTATCTTTCACAAAGGCTGAGAAGAGTGACATAAGTTTTCATAGCACATGTCAGAGTCCTCCCAGCCTGAGCTGCTCATCAATCCATCAATGACTGAGACACAACCTGATGGCTCTGCTCCTATTAGTGCCACCTTCTCTCAATTTCTCCCTTCTTTGCTTCCTCATTAATAGAGGTCACTAAAAATTTTACATACTGTAAAAAATTGTAGCCTGAAGAACTTCCCTTAGCTAGTCTAGTGTTATTCTTAGCAAATCAAACCCCAAGTGATTATTATCTGAAAAATTGCCAGTCAAACACTTTAAAGTGATTTTTCTGACATCCTATTACATATGCACATATCCTATGGGTTACTGAGTGCTCTGTAAAGCAAACTGTAAAACAAGGCCTCAGATGGGATTGGGAGGATGAAGAGGAAAGCAGAAGTGGGTGGAAAAGAAGAAATTAAATATGAATAGGGAGTGTTGCTGTGGATTTTAAAATTAAAATGTTAACCATGCGGTAATAGTCTATGATATTTCTTCTAACAAAAAAAAAGTTACCAGATTGGGAAACTTGTTGGTACCACATACAACAAGATGAAAAGCAGCTTTTAAATGTAAAAGATTTTCAGACAATGCCTGAAATTGAGGAGCAGAAGTAGCAAAGCAGACAGCACATGCTTCCTGCTTGCTCTTGCAAGAATTATTCTTCTATGCATAAGCCTAGGAGGAGACTTGTTGATGGCCTCTAATCAGTAAAAATAAAGGTCAGGGTTTTCTCAAGCTTCTTTTCTTAATGTCTGTGCCTAAATGGATATTTAGACACTTCAGCTGCCCAGTTTTCAAGGGTGCTAAAAATCTGTAGCTTTTGCTGATGTCTCTGACCCATTCATGTTATTTGGGTCCTGTGAAAATCATGGAGTTTATATAGGTGCTTGAAAATTGGTTTAGATATTCTCCTTCTAACTGGCAGAATTTTGGTCTGTAGCATCCTGCTTCTGTGCATTGGCTCTGTGGGCAATGACATGGAATGCCAGCAGACATTTCCCCCAAGTTAAAAGGAAGGCCAAATACTGTGCATTTTTAATCTGGTCCTACTGTGTTCCCATTAAGACCATATAATAATGAAATTCTTCATATTTTTAAATCCATTTCTTTATTGCATTTTCCTTAACATTCATGTATGAGCAACTGGAAAAAGCTTAAACTTTCATTTATATCATTTTACAGAATATTTTTACTATCACTATTATAGGAACATCATCTTATCTTTTAATGTTTCCTAGAACCACTATAACAAGCCAGGGTACAGAGAGCTCAACATTTCTAATACAGCATTTCTACAAATAAAATCCATTGTGAAAACATGGAAGCTGTGTTATGACATCACTAGTGGCATGGTGTTGAAAACAGGAGCAGCAGAGCAAGCCAAGGGCAGCAGCCACCACCTAGAAGTTGTGTCAGTGAGGGCTGGAGCCTTCCTGGCTGACTGCTAAAGACTAAATTGTCTTTGGAGGGTCTGTTTGCGGCAGTTCCATCACTTGTCGTGGTGATCCAAGAAGATGAAGTGTCTGGCTGGGCTGGAAATTTAGGTATGAAGACATTTATCTTCTTGTCTTGCTCCACAAGGCAAATCCTGCTGGGTTTCTCCCTGCCATTACATAAAAGCTGCCTGGCTGCCCAATTAGTGTGCTTGGGAAGCGGAAAGGGGGCTAACGCTGATGTCACCCACAGGCGTCACACGCTCTGCATTTAGCTCAGCGCTGTCCTTCTGTTCCTGTGAAAGTGTTGGGGAGCCCACTCTCTCTCCTCCACAGCCAAAAACTTTCCTACAAAGCAGGGAATGCTCCAGACTTGGGATTTCAGATATCTCGTGCCATTCCTGGGAGAGATATCTGTGCAAAGTAGAACTTTTGCCTCCATATCCTGTTTCACCAGTAGGCATGGAGTCTGGATGCTAAAGGATAGAAAAATCCAGATTTATGAATGCAGCATTATGTGGATAATTACCATTCATATTTACTCACGGGAAGGAAGCACTCAGTTTCCATAGGTCCCAGGACACAGGGCTGAAGACAAGCATCTCCATAGGCTCCATAGGCTCTGGAGAGCACAAAACCCTGGGAGTTTACACAGGGCACTCCAATAGGAATGAAATCATCGACAACTCCAATTGATACATCACAGCCTGCCTTGCTGCTGCTGGTGGCATTAGCATTTGCTAACCTGGGCTAAGCAAATTTTGTGAGACAGTTGGGAGTTTAACAAACGTATTTCAAATTGTATTTTGGAGAAATCTCAAGCATGGGGGAACTGGTCATGTTCTGTTCATTGCAGCAGATGGCATCCCATTTGGTGTTTGTTAGCTTTGTTTGCAGCTCAATATTTTGTTTCTAGGGGAACTCAGTAAGTTAAATAATTTATCTCTCTAATGCATCAAGAGTCTGATCCAAACTCTACTAAAGTCAGTGCAAAACATTTGATTAACTACCACGTTCAGTGGATTAAATGCTGGGTCCTGGATGTTGAAGAGTGTTTCAGATGCTCCCTAGTGAGAACAATAGGCCTCTGTCTTTCCATGGAGAAATTTTTGCCTGCAAATAAAATAAATATTCAAATACTGACAAAAAGCTTAGCAGACAAGAGTGCAGGACTGTGGAGATAGGGATGATGTTCTGGTTGAATGTCCAAATTGCTAAACCTCTCTTGCTATTAAATTCTCCATTTTTTAAATAAAGAATATAAATAATACCTTCCAGCTGCATTTGGAATTTAATCTAGTACCATTAGCAGACTGCTTTGAGAGCTTTGAAGGCCCATAGCAGCGCTAAGCAAATAATCATTATCACTTAATATTCTCATCAAGCATTCTTGCTCAAGATGGGATCTTGCATTACAAGGGCGAACCATAAACACATCGCTCCTCTGATGAGGAATTTTCGGAATGTCAGAAGCAAATTCTCACCCTGATCCTGCAAAGAGTTTTGCATGGGCAGAACTCTACCACCTTCAGCAGTCCTGTTGTCCATACAGAGCTCCTAACCATGTCTGTGTGGGGGGTAAATTTTTATTCTATTGTTACAAGTATTTGAATCCTGAATAATCTAAGATATTGAAGAAATCAACACTTAAAAGAATTTTTTTTTTTTGTATTCCAATAAATATTAAATGCCTGCTCATTTTCACCAACATTTTTTCAAAGTATTCATTCACTAGTAGGGCCTGCCAAGTGCTTTATTCTGTATTTTCATCCAAATTTTCTGTTTACATAGTCTTTGGGCATTCAGAAAGTGAGTGTGTATTGTACAGTGTGTCTGCATGAATTCCAGTTGTATTTTAGTCCTCCTAGTGGCCTATTATATTAACAATATTACAATCTGTGGTTTGGGCATAGGAACAGGTTCTACATCACCAGTATCTCACTGAACCTTGCAGCATGCATCCTGCAGTAACACTTCTGTATTGCTAAGGTCAGTAAATCTCCTAAAGCATTTGTCCAGCAAATCCAGTCATGTGGCAGCTCTCACTTCACACATTTCTCTTTTTAGACACAAATTGCAGCGAAATCAATGCAAAATGATACTCCGTTATTCTGTCCCTGCTGGTTCTTCACACCAAATTCGTTCTTCAATCATTCCCAGCAAATGTTTTCTCACAGCCAGACAGGGGGGTCAGACCCCACAGAACCAGAGTTCCCAAAAAGTATTTTCACTATGCCTCCTTTCTCTGAAAAAGCCTCTAAAGCCTTGCCAAAATACCACCTCACAACCTAGGAAGGGCCTTCTGCAGCCCAGGTGGGCTCAGCGCAGTTACCAGCCTTTCAGGTCCTGTTAAATGCTTAACCTGAACTTTGCTGGTATCCAGGGAAGCTGAAGGTGGAAAGGCAAAGGTGTGTCCAGCACTTGTCCTTGAGTTTTCTGTTTCGAGGCTGTGCCCCTCACAGAGAGTTTGCAAGCATTAATGCCTCCTGCCAGATCCCAGGGAGAGACATTCTATATGCCTGGCTGAGCCACGAAGTAGGATAGAGCTTCTCATGACCAGAAACAGATGTACTCGTTTCTAAAAGATGAAGCAAACACGTCTAAATCCATAAATTAACTACAATTCCCCTCGGATCACAGCCAGATGATATGCATGTTAATCAAAACGGATATCACTGCTTTAATTCAGTGAGGAGGCAAGTTGAACATATATAAATCTCCTGGCTATAAGAGCTTCCATCTGCATCTCCAGCCGTGGTCATCTTGGTGCCCAGCATTGCTCTGCTTAATTCTAAATTCTTATTTCTAGTAATTCTAATTCTTAATTCTCTTAATAATAGAGGAGCACTGTTTCTTTTTGAGCATCCTTTAGAGTTAAAAAAAGGACTATCACCTGCCCTCAGCGTTTAGGACATGAATTGCCTATTCCCTGCACGTACCCCAGTGTGCATTTTGCGCACACAAAGTGTCAGGAGCAGCCAAAGAAAACTGCAGGGAAGGGAACAAAGATCCCACATCCCAGTGCATGGGAGCATTGCTGACATCCCTTCCTCCTCTGCACCTCCAGCCACAGGCAGACACCTGCAGCTCCCCGTGGTTTCCCCAGGAATCCAGGAGCTCCAGCCAACAGCCCAGGTTAGAAAACCTGTCCTCCAGCACATCTGAAACTCAGCCATGAATTTCTCCGCTTTTAAATTGCATTTTTTACGTGATTATCTTCCAACAGGTTTTCTAAATTCTTGATTAATTTTGGGTTGGCTATTTAATACAGTGTTTGGTTAACTAATTCATGTAGTTGTTTATAATTATTGCCTTGCTATAAAATCATCTTAATAGAAGGTTGGGGTTTTTTTGTTTTCTTTCCGGTAGAATAACAAGTTATTTTATTATTCAAACAAGGCTTACTTCCTGCTGTTTTCAATAAGATTTTTAATAAATATGTAAATTTAAAAATTAATTTACTGCATACGTTTGGCAGCATGATTCTTGAACTGACAAAAGTTTGATGGATTGTAAAATTATCCCCCATAAAAATCATCAGTCACAGTAAACAGAATTTATCAGCCTCTGGTAATTCTACAGCTTTTTCTTCATCTTATCTCCTGTTAGGAACTCACTTAAAATTGATTATAATATAGTATGTTTCTAGAAATGTAATTCATTCATATATTAATTAGATTTTAGGTTAATATCCCATCATGGAATAGGACATGAGCCAACAGTGTTTTCCAGTTGTTACAGAACCGCAGTAGAGAAACCTTGATTACTGTTCCCGTGTGGTTTAACTGCCAGGACTAATCACTAATCAAATTCAAACAACATAAAATGGAACATCCTTCATAGCATTTATTTTCTAGCTGACTTATACTATGGGCTTTTTATTGATACAAGTTGCTGTACTGAAATGAACTAAAAATTGCAAGAGAGGATTTATCCTTCTACTTTAATTTGGTTCTGCAACCTATGCCTGAAACGCTGTCTTGGATTTTTGAGCGTGTTGTGCTGCTGTCCCTGAAATGCTCTGCCCTACAGCAGAGATAAATTGTTTCCATAAATTTAGAAAGTTCATGTAAATAACTGTTCTGTTATGCTGTATTTGATAGCAGATGAACTTAAAACATAGGTTTCCAACTGCAATTCATGCTTTGCTTGAATCAGTGCTGAAAACTTCGCAGCTTGTAACGTCAGCTGGAGAGGTGGCAAGCGCGGTCACGTAACCAGCATCATTATTTGCATCTATCCTGTCCCAGTTTGCTCTGATTACAATAGGAACTTCTCTAGTCTCATTGCACAGAGTCAGAAAACAGTATGCATGTGGTTCAGGCTGCTACAGATTTACTGAGAAGGCAGCCTGGGCTCTACCGTCCTCCCCTGCTCCTCCAGGAGCACTTAGCAGTGCAGGACTGCCCGCCCCCAGCCCCAATCCTCACTTAGGGAAGGTGCAGAGGAGGGCACACCTAGTGGGTTTCATTAGTGCTTTTCAGAGGCCAGGTGTCACAGAAGGGGAAAGAAAGGGCAGTGGGTTTTGGTTAGAACCATTAAAGGGAAAATCTGATATGTAGAGAGCTGATTAAAATCTGTAGTGGAAAGGTCAATGTCAGCTTCAGGCTCCTAAAATAAATTATGTTGTTTGACTGGGGTTTAAGCAAGCTAATTCAGAATTTTTTAACAATGAAGCAGACCCTGTTTCCAAATTCTAAAATTTTGACCTCTATATTCCTGGTGAGAGCTTGGAAGAGCTTTAGTTCTGATGTGTGTGCACCATGGACATGAAGGGTCCCTCTGCAGTGGCTGAGTGTTGAGGTCACACAGAGGGGAACTAATGGGTCTGGGAAGATTGTCTCTTCCCAAATTTCCTTCCTCCTTGGAGGCTTAAAACAAAACAGCTCTGTTTACTGTGGAACTCACTCCTTTGTTTAAGCTACCTCTCTGAATCACCTTGAGAACTTGCAAGAAGGGACATTCCCTTTCCTTCCTCTGCAGATCTCCCAGAAGAGATGCTCACTGAACTGTCCCTTCCCTTTCCTTCCTCTGCAGATCTCCCAGAAGAGATGCTCACTGAACTGTCCCCCAGACAGCACAGCCCCCTTAATGTATAGAACAAGCCAGTCTTCATAGCTGGGAGAATTATTTCTACGTGGTTTTGTCATGCTGCTGATTTGCTCTTGACCCTGCCATATAATCTTGCTTCTTCAGTGGTTGGACTCGATCTTAAAGGTCTTTTCCAACCTAAACAGTTCTGTTACTCCCTGATTCTCTTTCTACTGCTCCTGTCTTTTTATCCACAGGTCAGCTGGATGGTCACAGGCTATGAATCTAGTCCAGGACACAAAAGACAGGATTACCAGTGAGGAAAATCACTACCCACTTCCAATTACCTTTTACAATACAATACAATATATTACATACTTGGAGTGCAATTCCATTTTCCCAGTTCCAGTATTCCAGGTGACTGACATACAGACAATACAGGCCAGGAACTGAGGCATCACTAGAGAGAGAGGGGATAAGTGTCTTTGTAACTACCAAAATAAATGGTTTTATTCAAAAAAGCCAAAGGTGGAGGATGAAGACAGGTAAGAACACAGCTAATACTCAGGATCAGTAGTCTGAGAATAGTTCAGCCATACAGGAAAAATTACTCTGATTACTGAAAATGCCCATGAGATTATATGTTATATGAGTACAATCCTGCATTTACCGAGTTTGAGAGGATTTTTTCTCTTCAATCAAATGGGAGATAGAATCTATCTCTTTAAGAACTGCATTTAGCACTGGATTTAAAAAAAATATTCAAACTATACTTTTTTCCCCTCCTTGATTCAGTTATGTGTAACTACCCCAATTTAAAAAAAAATCCTTCAAACCTCTAGTCTACGATAAAATTGTAGCCCCTTTTTTGTATAAAGCCTCTTCTTTATTGAAACAATCAGCCATACTTTCATCAAGGTAAGGGTAACTACTTCCATTTGGTAGGACAAACCTCTGTGTATTTAAGTTGTGTGAAGTGAAATATAGCCTGATGAAGACTGAAACAGTGAAGTTAATTAGGACTGCATAGTTCCAGTACCCTTTGGTTATCACTGGCAACATAACCCTTCATATAATTCTGTCAAGGAAGAGTATTGACCTTCCAATGGTTAAGCCAAGTTCAGTAACTTTGTCACCAATCTTACCTTTCAGTATGACTTTTTTTCACTGCCATTTTTTTCAATCACTAGAAAATCAGAAAAATTTTGCTATTTTAGTCCCTCTACAAGTAAAGCTAAAAGGATCTCTGAGGAGTAAAGTGAATCCTTTACATCTCTTGTTCATTTTCAGTCCATCAGGTTCTAAAAATTGAGTAACAGCTTCCTTTCTCACCATGGATATTTCTTCCTTAATGCCTTGTGGTGAGCTTCTGATGGCACTAAGCATTGCTTTTAGTGGGTAGATTCCCTCTGTGAGAAGCAAAATTGGTGATTCTGCCAATGTGAACAGAGTGAGGCTGTGCTTTGCCTTCTGGAGAAAGCGCTGGTGTTTAATTGCTTTTCTTTTTAATACATCCCCTCAACACACTTGGCTGAGCACCAGCACTGTTATCGTTTTCCAAGGTATTGCCACTTAGAATTGTATTTTCCTTATTCCTTTTTAAATAAACTTTGTCCATGCAGAGTTGATGCAGCCAGTGGCCATTCTGAGGCATTGTGAGAAAACAAACACATTTGTGCCATTCAGTTTGTACCTGAACAGAAGGCAAAAAGCCTGGAAGCTCAGACCTCAACATCCTGGTTTATTAAATTATGCAAAAGTTCAGAGAAGGTTGGTATAAACCTAATCAGGTCAAACAGTCTTGTCACGGCAAGGAGAAATTCATGTATAAGGATGGTAATCTTGGCATTAGAATGCTGAAGGTACTGAGTCACCTACTCTTTTTATGAAAATTATGCTTTTGAAAGCATAAGGCCCACTTCACTAAACTATCTTTTATCTCCTAAACCACACAAGAATTCAAGCTATAGACAACATAAGTTTCAACTCCTCAGCCACCTGTTCATTAGGCAATGGCTGTTCTGTCCAGATCTGCAGCTATGAATTGTACACGGTTTGTGCTCATCAGCTTTTTTCCCTCTAAATTCAGGATCAGGAGAAATGCTTTCCTTGTGATACTAAAATATATTTGTAGATTTTTATACTCTGAAATACAGTAGGTAAACTTTGACTACACTGTCATTGTTACATTACCCATATTGCCATCAGGGGATGGATGATACATACCTGTGTATATCTGGCTTTCCTATCAACTGCTGAACAGACCAATTAACTTAAAATTGCTTCCTAGCAATGCATTTTTTCCCAGAAAACAAACTGGCACTTATTGTTTATCATGGAAATCTGATGGTGTGTCTCTGAGAATGTCACTGTCTGCTGCAGCAACATAATTTTGGGACTTCTGCTCAAGTACAAGAAAGAAAAACGATTCATTATTTCAGAAATTATTTTACTGCCAGCCCAGAAAATAGATGAAAGCTTCTGACAATGTACAATGGAGAGCAAGGCTTATCTTATTATTTAAAGTTATGCTTTAAAGAGGAAGAAGTTCAAACATCACCTTTTTAGCTCAGCTGTAATGCAGCAGAGGTCACGCAGTTAGAGCTTCACCTTTGTAGTTTCCTGGATGTGGCTGTACAGCTATCTTCACTGCAGAGTGTCACTTGTTCACCTGATGTTAAATGAGATCTGGAGAGTCTTCACTTGGCACAGAGAGCCTGCATGGCATTCTGTCCTGGCTGGGTGACAGACAGCCTCTGCCTGGCAGCTCAAGCCCAACCCTTTTCACGTGGCACCTTTGATGCCTTGTCCAGCTACCTAGAAACAGAGACTGGACAAGAGTAAGGGAATAAAGGTAGGTATTTATTTGAAAGGCCTTCAAAGGTACACCCTGGGGAGCCAGAGGCTGCTTCCAAAATGGACCCCAAAATGGATGGCAGGTCACGAGTTCTTCACACTGTTATAGGTTTGGTCCACTTGCATATCAGCATAAATTCACCAATTAAAACTTTAGCTAATGATGTAATTTCTTCAATTTCTCCACCTCTCTCACAGTCCTAGTTTACACCTTTGGGCCTAGGACAGTCTGAGTGTCCTTGAACAGCAAGCTCAGAGAAGCTTTGTTGTGTCTATCTGATCTAAGAGAGCAGCTAACAAGCTACAAGAAACTTCAGAGTTACACACTAGGCAATACAGGATTTGAAAAAATATAAAAGTTAAAACCTAAGGCATCACCATCTACTGAAAACAGTTGTGTGACACCACATGTGAATTCAGTGAGAAGTTACTTCTCATTAGACCAGCACACCTCTGGTCAGAAAACTGCCCTTTATCTCCTTGCAGCTGCTCCACAACAAGCTCTGAACATATTAAAATTGTCCCACTAAACAAGTTATGTATGAGCCTATGTAATGCTACAACAGCATATCCCGCTGGGACCCACTGGTCATAAATACAAAGCAGTTACAGGACTTAGTGGATATCTAAATTGGTAGAACTCTGAATTTAAAATAAGAAATTTAAAATAAATTCAAAATTATTTAAAATAAGAATAGTGGTTCCTGGGATCAAGTTTACCCTGAGCATATGCAGACAAAGTAACAAGCAATTTTTAAAAAGAAAAGTCTAGAAAATGGTTTTCCTTCCCAATAAAGTTATGAGCAATAGCTAAAAAAACAAAAGGGAACATACTTTGTATCTTCTATTAGAGATCGGATCTGAAATGAAAGACCTAGAGTTATACAATTAAGTATTGATTTTGTTGATCTATATTTAATTCTCATAGCAATTTTGTTGTTTTTACCCAATAGTGTTTTGCAGTTATACTTCACTTGAAGCAATGCCCTTCTTGCTTTTGTGTTAATCTAAAAACTAAATTGCCCAATGCATGAGAGACATAAATAAAGTTCGTTTTATTCTTTTTTGTAGCTGATTCTGAGCCCTTTAAATTGCTGGTTAACTAAACTTAGACAGCTGGAAAATGCATTTATCCTGCCGAATGGTTCATTGCTATTTCTGGGCTCTGGCGAGACTTATAAGCATAGCCTGACCTCCAGATAATCAGAGCTTCTTTGTGTTACCACATACAAGAAATAGCCTTGCTGCTGCTTTCCTTCCTGCACACGAGCGTGGGGTCCTTTGTGCCAGTGACCCAGCCCACCCTTCCCTGCTCCTGCTTCCCACTACACCTGAGGAGTCCTTGAGCCGTTCAGAAGGGCTGCAGTTCTTCCTGGCCCTTGCCCACACAGCTCTGAAAAGGCATTCTACCCACATGTAACCTCTCATTTTTACAGTTTACAGAAAACCTAATTTGATGCATTAATGTAGAAATAACACCTATTTATAATGTATCAGTGTAACTGCAGGCTAGTTTTGTTTTCCTGATTTGCTGTGCTTGAAGTGACATGCCAGATTTTATTACATCACTGATGAGTTTTAGTTATTCCCTTTAGGATGTTGCCAACGAGGAAACATTATTCTGATTCATGACTCATGGGTTTATTTCAAAGTGATGTGACTTGTGATGAATGTCTGTGTATGTCAGGAAGAGTTTCTCCTCTTCTGACAGCTGGTCACTGTTCTCAGGTGGTGCAAGGCACCCCGTACTGGGCAGCTGAGAACCTCCAGCCATGGGAAGCTCTCCACCTGCACAGTGGAGTGGAGTAGAACAACAAATGCTCCCCGTACCCTAAGGCCGTAATGGTACAGGTTTTCCATACAAAAATACACTTAGGATAAGTAAAACAAGCTAACCATTGATCTGCTTGAGGGTGATGGCCCAGAGCTGTTAGAGAGGCACTGTGAAAATCACAGTTCTTGTCTGCACTGACCATTTTTTTCTTCTTTTCTGTTATCTTTCTCTCGTCTCTGACTACATGTTTTTGGTTTTTTGCCTAATTAATATTTAGGACAACATAGTGTCCACACCAAATGAAGCACTCACCTTATTCACAGAACACATCAGTATAGTCAGCAGCAAAGTCAACACTTTCAGGCTGAAAAGGCCTGAGAAGGATTTTCACTGCTGAGAAGGATTCTGTGTGAGAGCAAGCACAGGCTGTTGGTCCCATCTTAGCTCTTGTAGCAGCACTGAGCAAAATCACGGAGCCTTTCCTTTTGCTGAGGTGATAAAACCACCTGTTCACAATGCAGAAAGCCACTCCTGATGTAGGAGAGATTTGACTGGAACCCATGACTTAAAAGTTAGGGGGTCTCTGTACTTCTTACTGAATCTCACCCAGTTTTCGTGGATGTAGAACACACCCACCCAGTGTCCCACTCTGCAGAGGCAGCTGCTGAGTCACATTAGTGTGACTCTCAAATGCATTAATGAACTAATTACTTTAAAATACACAATGCTAACATCTTTGGGCTAACCCTTGTTCTTTGTTATAGCTGTGACTCTGCTCCAGTCAATAACATATTACATAAAAACCCCCAAAGATACTGCATAAACACATGCACAATTTATCAATCAAATTCTAACAATAGTTGTTTTGGTTTTGCCTTTTGATTCATCTAGCTGCTTTTGTGACTGCCATGAATAATAAGAAACTTATTATGGATGAATCTAAATAAACACCCTTTGGTAACTTTTTACAAATTGTATCTATAGTAACTAGAGAAAAAAAATCTTAACTTGGGTTAACATTTGTTCTAACACACACCAAGGTTAAAGAAATGACCAGTGACTTTTCAGCTCTAGGAATGTGCATAATTGTGTTATTGTGGGAGAAAATGATTTGTTGACTATGCAGATTCTTACATTAATATCTCTGCCTAAAGTTTTATTTTTGGTGATGAGTTTTCTTCTATGTGTTAAAGAAAGGAAAAGTTTCAGGCTTTTTTACAGAAAGATGTAACTGGGCACTAGGACACCTAAAAAGGAAACTGTATGTCCAGGAAATATCCATAACATTTCTGAGTTGTTTCTTGTTTTTGCAAGAAATTTTGCTACCACTGTTAGAATTAGTTTTCCCTTTAAGCCTCAATGTATGGTAGATGTACTGTTCACTACTCAGTGTGTTTTTTGCCAGCAGGTTTCACTGATGGGCTTCAGTTCGCTTCTATTTCACTTGATTCAATGTTTTTGCTTAAAATTTGTAGGGTACTTTTATTCCCTGCAGTTTCTGTAATATACTCTATAAAATAAATGAGAATCTAGGGTGTGATTAAAGTAGGATTGTGGCCTAGGTTGCACTTTAAGGGTATAAAAAATTATCGATACTGCATATATGCAGCATATACCAATGAATTCAGTCCGCTCTGTCCTGTGGTGTAAATCCATCCTTCAGTAGAATAGCCAAAATCCTCCCCTGATTGTGATGCTGCATCTGGACTGCTCTGTCCTGCAAATTTTCCAGGTGTCTGTGCTCCTTCTGCCCAGGAGTTGAAATTGACTCCATTTGAATCAATAAGAGTTTTATCACAGGCCTTACTAACTCCAGTATTGAGTCCTGCAGTCCCAAGTCTGTGCTGAGTAGTCACATTCAATTTATCTAAAGAAAAGCTGTGAAGTGGGAAGATTATAGACAAAGAAACATCATTTAGTCTGTCATATAATAAAGTATTTTAGGTTTAGCACTCTGGAAAGCAAAAAGTGCTAATGTGTTATTGATACCATGGCTGAGAATTTTCTCTTCTGGCCTACAGGAAAGTAAAATAACTTTTGCAGTATTTTAAATGAGGGCAAAGGGAAGAACATTTTAAGGTGGAATTGTGAAAAATTTCTATTGCGGCATTCCTAAATTTGTGTTCATTCCCGTTACCAAGGGTTATATTCCTCTATCTCAGAAAACATTTTAATTACAGATATTGAAGACCTTAGTTTTGACTGTCATCCAAAATTAGAATCCAACACAACATTCCCTAAAACCTTTTAGACTCAAGATTAATTAATGAACCAAACAGAAAGTGTTCATTTACCAAGACTTTAGGATCTCCTGTTGCTTTGCTCAAGTTTGTTTGAAACCTTTTCCCAAAATAATGATCTAATCCATGCATCGTCAGCTTATGAAATGTGACAAGATCAGAGCAAAACCAGTCATTGGACTGGCATTTCAATTTTTATCTAACTAGCCATCAAAACAAGCAATCAAACTATGTAACAATTTGTCTTACTCTTGCCAGAGATTTCCAAGGAGAAGCAGTACAGCATGCACAATGTTTGACTGACTTGAAGCTTGAATTCTTCAGAAAGTTCTAAGGACCCTTTACAGCCACACATGTAATGACCCACAGCATCCACACATCTGCCCAAGCTATATCTTCTATGTGCTTATAATGCCATCTCATTTTCTAGCTAAACAAAAATATTGATGCTGGATTTACAGTAATTTACTGATTCTGTCTTTACCATCTCATGGCAGTACCAAAAATGAGGAATTGCTTTGCACTCTGATGTTATATCTCAGAATCCTTGAATCTTATCTGTCCAGGAGGTTATTGGATGTTGATTGTAAAATGTTGAATGGTATCCCATATTTCTCTGGTAATATGATCTGTAAGAGGAGTTAGTTACTCAGATTTTGAAACACTCTGTATAGGAGCAGCAGGTCATTTCTATTGAGCTGCTCCCTACACAGCTCCCTAATGATTCCCTGGTCAGATCCCTGATTGAAAATACCAGTAGCTCACAAAGGGATAAAATTACTCTGGTACAATCCTACTGTGTGTTTTTAATATAATGTGCTAATACATCGTCCAGTGTTCCCACAGAATTACACCACTTCTCCGAGAAGGCCTGGCCAATATCTGATTGATTCTGGTCTGTGGGGATTGGCCCAGTTCAGTGTAATTTCCTGTCTTGTTGCTTTCTTGTCTATTAGAGAGGGTTTGGGTTTGTGGAAATCAATAGGCTTATACATGCAAATTGTGAGGTTATTCCCTAGCAAGTTTCATTTGCATCCTTAATTTATGGAAAATGCTGTTTTCTCCTCTGCACTTCTTTTTTTTTTTAAACTCTACTTAAACAAATACCTGTTTAACCATACCCCCAAAGCAGGAGAAGATGTAAATTACTGTGAGGGTGCTGGAGATATTTAACACGTGCATAGCCAGGGTCTGCTACTTAGGATGTTAATAGCACTTGAGTGTTACATAAATGGAGTCCTATTTGTCTCAGCAGAATCATTAAAGTTATGATTTATCCTAAAACAGACACTAATGTTCTATTTAATCATAACAGTTATTTAAGCATCTAACAATCTATTTCCTTTCACCCTGTGAACTTTGGAAAGATGGTTATTAATGGTGTACAATAGGATAACTTTTTAAGGAATATGCCTCTAATATTTCCCTCACTTTTACAGAAATTGAAGCAAACTGAAGAAACAAAAGAAGATTCCCAGAACAGAGTATCTAAAATTTCCCTGGAGTCTCTCAATAAATTTAACAGCAATAATGTACTTTTATTAGAAAAAGAGAAGAACTGTCTGAACAAGTCTGAAGGACAAAAGGAAGAAAATGGAAAGAAAGAAGCAGCTTCCTTGAATAGCTCGGGTCGGCAGGATGCGGACAATTTGGAATCCTTGAGCGATTCCCTGTACGACAGCTTCTCCTCTTGCACCAGCCAAGGCTCCAACGACGTTTAGGGACTTCCCAGTGGGCTGCAGCACGGAATGGAGCTGAAGGCGAGCACGGGGTGAGGGGGGAGAGGAGGCTGTGCTTGAAAATGCCCCCCGGGGCTCGCTGTGCTCCCATCAGGGTGTTCTGACCTTCCACCACACAGCAATAAGGCGGACCGGCGTCACAGTGGTGCGTGGGACTCAACGCCCAACACAATGAATACACAGAATAAAGTCTTAATTTTGCACTTTTGTGAATACTTGTACAGTTGTAAATAGCTTGGGAAAATATATTTGTAGGGATACATGACAGCAATAAATATTAAATTGGTGCTATGCTCCTGTAATGGCAGATTACTAACTTAAAGAAATTGGTGTTAATATTAACAAGAACAGCTAGTAGGTTTTTTTTAAAAGAGTTGTAATTGTTCTAGTCTTAAAGCTGTATGTAGAAACACTGCGTTACCATAAACCTGAGCCTGCCAGATTGTCTCTAATAAACTTTCATGGACTCCCTTTTAGAGAACATACTTTATTTTTTACTTTTAGTGCAATTCCATACAGGTATTCTAGGGAAACATGCATTTCACTTACTACAACTTCACAACAGATGTCTTATTTCAAAAGGGTTTTGACTTTTGACATGGCAAGAAAATGAATAGATTAAAAGGCCTGATACTGCTGGCATTGGCTTCATCAATCATGCACATAACTGTTTGAAAGATCAGGGTCAAAGCAATTCACTGCTGACACAAAGAGGAGTCTTGTAGGAATGAGAACCACATAAACTGCCCTGAACTTCTGACTGCAACACGGCTTTTCAACTTCCACCTCCTCTGTACTCATTTGCCATCAAATTATGAATGTACCATACTGTGTTATCCTCCCTAGTTTCTGTTTGGTCTTAAGTAAATTCTGAACACTAAAATTATTTTTTAAAAAATGAAGCAACTCCTGTTTGTGGGCGCACTAAGATGATGGTGCTAACCAGTACTAGTTCAAACATATCTTGGAGCGGGGGGATTGGCCTGTATTGGGTGTTTTTGGCTTTTTTCTACAAAGGTTGTTTATATGTAAGGGAAAGTCTATTTCAAAGGTTCTGTGTATTTTTTCTAGATGTGAAGTATTTATAACTGCTTTTTGTACAGCAATTGTAAACTAGATATATTTGGGGTATTTCTAGGCTCTACAGTTTCTTTAGCACATGCTCGTTAATCTTTGCAATATTGTATGATCAGTGTTAATATTTTGTGCAATTTGTTATATTTTAAGTCATTTCTGCTGTAAACTTGCATTGTCTTTTTCAACTTTTAAGAAATTTTCATTGAAACACCTTTCGTAAATAAAACTTCTCTTGCCTACCTGTGCCTGCGGAGGGGTTTTGGGAAGGGGCTGCTGTGACAGCTTGGGCGTGCAGGGCTGGGATCAAGGGATACCCACCGAGCTGGGATCAAGGGATACCCTCCCTCCGGGACAGCATACGGGCAGGCAGCGTTCGGGGAAATTCATGAAACGGGGATTTCAAGCAGTGATTTAAGCTTAATTAACTCTTTCCTTGGACTAGAGCTGTGAAACGGTCGCTGGGCAATAACAGGGGTATCGGCGAGGAGGCGAGCCAGGGACGGTCCCAGCAGGCACGACGTGGGCGCGGCACCCCGGGCTGCCCCTGCCCTTCCCTCCCCACGGGCGGGCGCTGCCCAGCCCCCGATAGCTCCTCGCCGCTCCCATGGCCTCATCCCCCTCCACCGCCGGCTCCCGCCGCCTCATCCCGCTTCCCCCGCCTCCGGA